>CM050174.1:75533602-75609583 GCA_027410445.1 Discoglossus pictus
TCCTCCTCTCTATCTCTTCCTTCTTCCCCTATCTCTCGCTCTTCTTTCCTTCCACCTCTCTCTAACCTCTTCCCCTTTCTCCCTTCTTTCCTTCCACTCTCTCGCTCCCTTTTTTCCTCCCCTCTCTTTTGCCTCCTCCCCTCTCTCCCTTCTTCCACATCTCTCTCTTGCCTTTTCTCCTCTCCATTCTTCCCCCTCTCACTTGCTTCCGACCCTCTCTCCCTTCTACCCCCTCTCTTTCACTTATTTCATTCCCCCTCTCTCCGTTATTTCCTTCCCTTTCTCTCTTGTCTCTTCCTGTCTCTCTCTTCTTTCCTTTCCCCTCTCTCTCTTGCCTCCTCTCCTCTTCATTCTTCCCCCTCTCTCTTGCATTCTCCCCTCTCCCTTCTTCCCCAACTCTATCTCTCTCCATTATTTCCTTCCCCCTCTCTCTCGCCTCTTCTCCTCTACCTTCTTCCCCTCTACCCTCTCTCTCTTGCCTCCTCTCCTCTTCATTCTTCCCCCTCTCTCTTGCATTCTCCCCTCTCCCTTCTTCCCCAACTCTATCTCTCTCCATTATTTCCTTCCCCCTCTCTCTCGCCTCTTCTCCTCTACCTTCTTCCCCTCTACCCTCTCTCTCTTGCCTCCTCTCCTCTTCATTCTTCCCCCTCTCTCTTGCATTCTCCCCTCTCCCTTCTTCCCCAACTCTATCTCTCTCCATTATTTCCTTCCCCCTCTCTCTCGCCTCTTCTCCTCTACCTTCTTCCCCTCTACCCTCTCTCTCTTGCCTCCTCTCCTCTTCATTCTTCCCCCTCTCTCTTGCATTCTCCCCTCTCCCTTCTTCCCCAACTCTATCTCTCTCCAATATTTCCTTCCCCCTCTCTCTCTTGCCTCTTCTCCTCTCCCTTCTCCCCCCTCTTACTTGCCTTCGCCCCTCTCTCTCCCTTCTACCGCCTCTCGCTTTCACTTCTTTCATTCCCCCTCTCTTTGTTATTTCCTTCCCTTTCTCTCTTGTCTCTTCCTTCTTTCCTCTCTCTCTCTTGCATCCTCTCCTCTTCATTCTTCCCCCTCTCTCTTGCATCCTCCCCTCTCCCTTCTTCCCCAACTCTCTCTCTCCATTCTTTCCTTCCCCCTCTCTCTCGCCTCTTCTCCTCTCCCTACTTTCCTTCCCCCTCTCTCACTTGTCTTTTCCCCCTCTTCTTTCATTCCGCTTCTCTCTTGCCTCCTCCCCGTTCTCCCTTCTCCCCCTCTCTCTTGCCTCTTACTCTCTCTCTCCCTTCTTTCCTTCCCTCTCTTTCCTACACTCTTCCCCCTCTCCCTCTCTTGCCTCTTCCCCTCTCTCCCTTCTTTCCTTTCCCCTCTCTCTCTTGTCTCTTCTTCTCTCCCTTCTTCCCCCTCTTTCCTAATCTCTTCTCCCTCTCTTGCCTCTTCCCCTCTCTTCTTTCCTCTCCTCGCTCTTGCCTCTTTCCCTCTCTCTTCTTTCCTCCCTCCCCTCTGTTGTCTCATCCCCTCTCTCTCCCTTCTTCCCCTCTCTCTCTTGCCTCTTCCTCTCTCTTCCTTCCCTCCCCTTTCCCTTCTTTCCTTTCCCCTCTCTCTCTTGTCTTTTCTCCTCTCTCTTCTTTCCTACACTCTTCCCCCTCTCTTGTCTCTTCTCCTCTCCCTTCTTCCCCCTCTCTTCCCTACACTCTTCTCCCTCTCTTGACTCTTCCCCTCTCTTCTTTCCTCTCCTCTCTCTTGCCTCTTCCCCTCTCTCTCTTCTTTCCTCCCTCCCCTCTGTTGTCTCATCCCCTCTCTCTCCCGTCTCATCCCCTCTATCCCTTCTTCCCCCACTCTCTAGTCTCATCCCCTCTCTCTCCCTTCTTCCCCCTCTGTCTCTCTTGCCTCTTCCCCTCTCTTCCTTACCTCCCCTCTCCCTTCTTTCCTTTCTCTCGTTTCTTCTCCTCTACCTTCTTTCCTTTCCTCTCTGTTTCCTATACTCTCCCCCCTCTTGCCTCTTCCCCTCTCTTCTTTCCTCTCCTCTCTCTTGCCTCTTCCCCCTCTCTCTCTTGCCTCTTCCCCTCTCTTCTTTCTTCCCCTCTCTCTTCTTTCCCCTCTCTTCTTTCTTCTCCTCTCTCTTGCCTCTTCCCCTCTCTTCTTTCCCCTCTCTCTCTTGCCTCTTCCCCTCTCTTCCTTCCCTCCCCTCTCTCCCTTCTTTCCTTTCCCCTCTCTCCCTTCTTTCCTTTCCCCTCCCCTCTCTCCCTTCTTTCCTTTCCTCTCCCCTCTCTCCCTTCTTTCCTTTCCCCTCTCTTGTCTCTTCTCATCTCCCTTCTTTCCTTTCCTCTGTTTCCTATACTCTCCCCCTCTCCCTCTCTTGCATCTTCCCCTCTCTTCTTTCCTCTTCTCTCTCTTGCCTCTTCCCCTCTCTCTTCTTTCCCCTCTCTCTCTTGCCTTTTCCCCTCTCTTCCTTCCCTCCCCTCTCTCCCGTCTTTCCTTTCCCCTCTCTCTCCCTTCTTTCCTTTCCCCTCCCCTCTCCCTTATTTCCTTTCCCCTCCCCTCTCTCCCTTCTTTCCTTTCCCCTCTCTTGTCTCTTCTCATCTCCCTTCTTTCCTTCCCTCTCTCTTTCCTACTCTTCCCCCTCTCTTGCCTCTTCCCCTCTCTTCTTTCATCTGCTCTCTCTTGCCTCTTCCCCTCTTCCTTCCCTCTCCCTTCATTCCCCTCTTGCCTCTTCCCCTCTTCCTTCCCTCCCCTCTCTCCCTTCTTTTCTTTCCCCTCCCCTCTCTCCCTTCTTTCCTTTCCCCTCTCTTGTCTCTTCTCCTCTCCCTTCTCACCCCCTCTCTTTCCTACACTCTTCCTTGCCCCCCCCCCTCTATTTCCTTGTTTTTTCTCCCTGCAGTCTTGACCTTCTCTCTCCTGCTCTGTAAATGACTGTTCCTTCTCCCTCCCTCCCTCCTCTCCTTATTATTTCTCTCTTACCTCTCCTTGCCCGGCTCTTTCTCCTCACAGCAGTTCTTCCCCTCATTTATTGCATCTCTCTGCTTCTTTCCTCTCCCCTCCTCCTCCTCTCTCCCTCCCTCCGTCTCTCCCAAGGTATGAATTTGCTGCTCTTCTTTCCTCCTGCTGCTGTCTCTCCATCCTCCCATCTCTCCACTGCAGTTCTCTGAGCCTCCGCAAAAACCCACAAAAAAAAAAGCACAAAATCCCTTAAAGTTGATTCTGGGACAGATTCTGTAACAGCCAGGAGGGGTCCCTGTAAGAGTCAGGGCCTGAGACCCCAAATAGACCCTAAAGACATAACATCCGGTGCAAGAGATGCCCCCAACAAAGCCTCTGATATTTCCTATTATAATCATCTCACCCGACAGATACCTCCCTCTTATCCTCTTATGGCAATTCTTGCCCTTGACCTCCTGTCTCATATAACTGAAGGGCGATAGATTAGTAGTAGGGGGTCTATAATGAGGCCAGGGATGTATCTATATATATATATATATATATATATATATATATATATATATATATTTATAGCTTTGTGTGTGTATATACTATATGTACACATATACATACATACATACATATAACAATAAGCTTCTGTCCTTTCCATCTTGGCTTAGATAATCCCCAGGAGGGCTTTGTGCTTGAATTCCTTACTGCGTTTGTCCGACCACTTCCACTGGAGAAGCGTAACCTGCAGTCTGTCACTGAAATGGTTAATACAATCTAGTTCCAGAAGGTGCAGCCTGAATCTCAGTTAGGTACGACCTGCAGAGCTCACAGTCTATTCTTGTTCCTGTCATAAGATCTTACATTAATACAGGAGCAGCCTCCAAGTCTGAGCTGCAGTGGATGCTCTAGAAGCACAAAAACATAGATGAAAGCCTGCCCATTCTATCTACCTAATAAGGGGCCCATTATATCTACTTCAAAAGGGGCTCCAGGCTCACCTACAGATAGCAATGCCTGGGACAGACACCTGGGGGTAATGTAGAAGGTTATACTGGGTGGTCTCCTCCTTCCAAGCTGAGATGTCTCATACAAATCTATAGCACACGTTAGGTACCAGCCACTCATGAGGTCCATCAGATTGCAACAGCTGTCTATGGTTAGGTCTCCTAACTGGTGCATGATCCATCCTATGCTTTTGAGCTGTGTAATACAGCAAGCATATACCTAAAAGGAGCCATGTATAGAGTGGTGTTGGATTAAAGAGCAAAAATGCATTGTGGATTAATTTACATTTCTCCACTCAGTTTTCCAGAGTGCAGTACACTAACTGTATTTCTGGGAATTTGAGCAGGAAATACGTTTTTAAAATGTCTAAAAATGGGGCTGGATGTGTATTTCAATATGTCACTTATGTCACACAGTTATTGGATTTTCAGTTATTGGCGTTGGGAGGATTTATCGTCGGTAAATGAGACAACCAATGGTTTTATGTCTCTCTCAGGGTTACAGGAGCCCTATAGATTTAGGTCTCTTGTATTTTTAGATGAGGCCACCATTTTTTAGATGCAGTCCCAAAAAAAGTGCTGTATACAGTGCCCTGGGGGGCATTAATAGAAGTGCCTTCTATGGCATTGACTTATCAGTGTCCTAGGGGAGTGGACTAGGGGTCAGAGGTCTCTCACTCAGGACACACTTCCTTCTTCCAATTGTGCCAGCCCCTCTGGGGACTCATTACACGTCATTTACTGCCTGAGCTGACTCATCACTTTGTTCAGAACAAACTGTCTGTCCATGCCTCTCTCTAGCCGAACGTCAGTCTGTCCAAACGTCAGTCTGTCCAAACGTCAGTCTGTCCAAACGTCAGTCTGTCAGTCCAAACGTCAGTCTCTCTGTCCATGTCTCTCTCTGTCCAAACATCAGTCTGTTTGTCCAAACGTCAGTCTCTCTGTCCATGCCTCTCTCTATCCAAACGTCAGTCCGTCTGTCCATGTCTCTCTCTGTCCAAACATCAGTCTCTCTGTCCATGTCTGTCTGTCCAAACGTCAGTCTGTCTGTCCATGCCTCTTTCTGTCCAAACGTCAGTCTGTCTGTCCATGCCTCTTTCTGTCCAAACGTCAGTCTGTCTGTCCATGTCTCTTTCTGTCCAAACGTCAGTCTGTCTGTCCATGCCTCTTTGTGTCCAAACGTCAGTCTGTCTGTCCATGCCTCTTTCTGTCCAAACGTCAGTCTGTCTGTCCATGCCTCTTTCTGTCCAAACGTCAGTCTGTCTGTCCATGTCTCTTTCTGTCCAAACGTCAGTCTGTCTGTCCATGCCTCTTTCTGTCCAAACGTCAGTCTGTCTGTCCAAACGTCAGTCTGTCTGTCTATGCCTCTGTCTGTCCAAACGTCAGTCTGTCTGTCCAAACGTCAGTCTGTCTGTCTGTCTATGCCTCTGTCTGTCCAAACGTCAGTCACTCTGTCCATGTCTGTCTGTCTGTCCGTCCATGCCTCTTTCTGTCCAAACGTCAGTCTGTCTGTCCATGTCTCTGTCTGTCCAAACGTCAGTCTGTTTGTCTATGCCTCTGTCTGTCCAAACGTCAGTCTGTCTGTCTGTCTGTCCAAACGTCAGTCTGTCTGTCCATGTCTCTCTCTGTCCATGCCTTTGTCTGTCCATGTCTCTCTCTATATAAAACGTCAGTCTGTCTGTTCATGTCTCTGTCTGTCCAAATGCCAGTCTGCCAGTCTGCCTCTCCATTCCTCTTTCTCTCTCTCTCTCTATACCTATCTTTCTCATTGCTCTCGTGTGTCCGTCCGTAACTCTGTCTCCCTATTTATTTCTCTATCGTTTACTTTCCCGCCATTTTCTAGTCAGAAATGTTCTGCAGCGCACCCTGGTCATAGCTGGCTCTGGTTGGTTAATGCATAGATAGAACCCCGCCCCTGCATACAATATAGGGCTCTGATAGGTCAGTGGGCATGGTAACACAGTGAGTCCCCTCCTCCTAGGTTGTGATACGCCAGTGCTCTTCCAGATGGGCCTGGAGGTCTGTACATGAGGGACCGGCCTCCGTCACTGCCAGGCGCGGGCTCTGCGCGGGACCGGCCTCCGTCACTGCCAGCCCCAGGGTCTGCGTGGGACTGGCCTCCGTCACTGCCAGCCCCAGGGTCTGCGTGGGACTGGCCTCCGTCACTGCCAGCCCTGGGCCATGCGTGGGTCCGGCCTCCGTCACTGCCAGCCCTGGGCCATGCGTGGGTCCGGCCTCCGTCACTGCCGGGCTCTGCGTGGGTCCGGCCTCCGTCACTGCCGGGCCCGGGCTCTGCGTAAGACCCCTCCTCCGTCAATGCCAGGCACGGGCTCTGCGTGGGACCGGCCTCCGTCACTGCCAGCCCTGGGCTCTGCGTGGGTCCGGCCTGCGTCACTGCCGGGCCCGGGCTCTGTCACTGCAGCTCACTTACTGGGGTGTAATGTAGTAGATAATGCACCAATGAGGTCCCATTTTTTCCGATACTACTATTATAATAATGGCCCAAATGTTCTTAGAAATAAATCACATCCCTTTCACACCTGATAATATTTCCTAGGGGATTCCAATTTATCTTCTGATTCTGCCTGTTACCATGGCTGGAGGGTGTGTCCTTGTAAACTAATGAGCTTTAGGACCTACCCTGTTATGGTGGTGAAAAAAAGTTGGATCTATCCTGTTATGTACACGCACAGCACGGGAAGCCTCCTGGTGCCAGGCGCGCCGGCGTCCTGATGAACTCCCTAAGCTCCTAACCACCCTACACCATTTATTGGCCCTAACCCGAAAACCACTTGCCGCCCATTTAGAGACCGCTACATCTGGACATCAGCAGCGCCTCCTCATACCTCAAGGCTTCTTCTGGCGGGGCACCTCATCGAAGGGGGTATATTGTTTTGCCTGCAGTACTGCAGCCTAGATGGTGCTAGAGCGCTGCACTACTATAAAAGGAAATGACCAAGCTTTATTCTAGTTATTGAGCCAACTGATGCAACATTTTTTCTCCCCTTTTTTTTTGTAACGTTAATGTGCAAAGAGCATGTGATCAAGTGGGAGGCAGCCCGAGGTATGGCACCCCCGACTCCTATCTCCCCCTCTCTACTACATAATTTCTCATTCCCCCATTTATCCGTCGCCCATCCCTTTTTCTCTCCTTTATTTGTTTTCCTCCTGTCTTTCCACTCCTTTATTGTCTTTGCCCACCTTTCGCTCCATCTTCTTGTTTTCTCTCTTGCGTTTTGTTTTCCATCTCTGCTCCTTCACTTTCCTTCCCTTCTTTTTTTTCTGGTCACATCTCTATTTCCTCTTCTATGGTCTTCTCCATTTTCCTCCTTTTTTATACTTCGTTGTTTCTTCACTTTTTCTCCCAGTGGTCTACTTAGGTTTTCTGCCACCCTAGGCCTGGTTAAGCGTGCCTCCATCCCTCATGACTATTAATGCAAAATTTGCATTTTTCCCATTATGTGTCCACCATCTCTTTCCATCCTCCCCCTTCTTATATTTCTCCTCCTAACCCCCTCCCTCAATTACTTGTTTATTTTTATTCAAGAACAATTTTAATTCCTTTTTAAAGTTATTTATCAAATGTGTTCTCACATCCTCCTTTGGTAGAGAGTTCCACCGTTTGTCCACCATTACTGTGAAGAACCACTTGGCACAAAAAAGCCCCGCTGACAAATCTTTACACTAACCCTGGATATATTTATATAAGGTAATCGTATCCCCCCTTAGACGTGTTTTTCTAGAGGTAATAAGTTTAGTTTGGTTAGTCTTTCTTCATAACTTAGCCCCTCCATTCCCCTATTAGTTGTGTTGTCCTTCTCTGTACATTTTCCAGCTCTAAAATGTCCTTTTTATGTAGTGGTGCCCAAAATTGTCCTCCATATCCCAACTTAGGGCGTACTAGGGATTTGTATAGTGGCAGAATTATATTTGCTTCCCTTGCCCCTCTTAATACAAGGGAAGGTTTGTGCCCACCTCATTGCAGCCTCTCCAACAACCTGGCACAGTTTTCAAGCTCGTTGTGTGAGGCTTGAGTGGTAAGTACAATTTCTACATAATTTAGGTACATATGGAGCTTTTCGGAGACATCACCTAGATTGTGCACTGGGTATTATGCATTACTAACTACCTGCCCGTCAAAAATGACAGAAATAAAATTTTGAGGCTGGGAATGCTGTACCTTCGGCGCTAATTGCAAGCCTCTCCCTCCGTCTACTGTACAGGCCTCAGAATGAGCGCCTTTATCGCTCCTCACGAGCCCCACATTGAGCTTCGCCTTGATCACCTTCGGCACTCATCGCAAGCCCCATTAACGCATTTGGCGCTCATTGCGAACCAAAAGCCCCCCCCCGTCTACTGTACGGTCCTCGCGATGAGGGAGTCTTTCGAGTTACGCGCTTGACACAATTTCGGCCTTTAAATTAGTAAACTTCCTGCCTCCTGATCAGCAGCAACGTGCCCCATTTTTCGGTGGCCATCGACATAAGTGCCTTCTGTGCTCATGTCTAGGCTTTGGCGCTCATTGCAGCCTAACTCCTGCGGGCCATATGATGCGCGCCTGCAGCACTCATCACGAGCCCTGCTATGAGCGCCCATTGCAGCCCAGCAACTGCAGCCCTCTCTTTGCGAGGGCCGCAATTATTTTAGACTGCGTAACCAACATCGCAAACGTGACCAAAACTGCCAACAATACACATGACTAGGAAATTGCCCGTCAAAAATGACAGGAAAGAAATGGTAAGGCTGGCAATACTGCTTGCCACACAATGTAAGGGTTTTGCTGCTCTGAGCACCTGCGTTGGTTTTATTTTCAAAGTCCCGCGTGCCTGCCTTTGTTAGTGTAAGTGTTACTGTTTTTGACATTGTGTATATTTTCTGTGTGCCTGGCGTTATAGAGCCTTGTTTTCATCCGCCATTTTTCCCCCTCTCTTAGCCGATTTTCGTTTGACGAAAAATGTGGCTCCAATTAGTTTGCGACTTCACTCCCAGGCTTCCTGGCTCTCCCTCTGTGCTGTGTGTGAGTGTTTTCGAGTTGCACACTTGAACCAACTGCGTACCTCCACTGCTTGCTTCTCTTCACAAGGCTCGCAGTGCAATGAGTGCCTTTGGTGCTCATTGCAGGCTAAGACCCGCTTGCCTCAACTGCTTGTATGTGCGTCAATGCCTCGCTTCGTGAGGCTCGCAGTCAAGGGACGCAAATGCGTGACCAACATTGCAAACGTTACCCACACTGACAACTATATATGTGATGAGCATTCCTAGGTCCTCTTCCATGACCCTATACACATAAGGTTTTCTTGCTTAAGATACTGGAGTAGGTTGCCAGTTCCTTCATCTTGGGTGGCCCTACATGGTATAGCTGACAGCTTTAAGTACACAAGCCCCATCACCAGGACAAGGTAGCGATCCAGAAGGAGATCTATACATCCATAGTGTCCTGCAAATATGTCCGCGCCCTTATATAAAGCATGTCCCATATAAGCCCTGGATTGGAGGCTACTTAAAGCTTCACAGCAGGTTTTTCCTGGGCTGCTCCAAGATCTCTTCAGATGGTGACTGTAGCCTAGTTAGACCCAGGTATTCCCAGTAGTAACATACGGATGATCATAAACAAGTCTGAGCGCCGGAGAATTGAAGCCTTTGTATTGTGGTGCTCTAGAAAACTGCTTAGAGTTCCTTGGACTGCAAGAAGATCCAATCAATATTGCAGGAAATGAAGCCAAACTGTTCACTGGAAGGTTTGATCATGAGGCTGAAGCTCAAATATTTGGCCATATCTTGAGAAAATAGGATTCCCTAGAGAAGACTCTGCTGGTGGGAAAGATTGAAGGCACCCTCAAGATGGATAGATGAGGTGACTGAAGCGATTAACTTGATAAAGCTACAAGGGACAGTTGGTGACAGATGAACCCGGCGTTCTGCAGACCATAGGATCACAGAGAGTCGGCAATAAAAGGTATGTTACAGGCATGTATGTTAATTATGTGTGATCACAGTGGCCTTTTCACATTATCCAGTGAGTATTGTGAGAGCTGTCCATGGTGCTAGTAACAGCTCCTGACATAAACAGACCCTGGGACTACTGCAGAACAGACATACAGGACACACCCCAAAACAGAGGTTGGGACTACTGCAGAACAGACATACAGGACACACCCCAAAACAGAGGTTGGGACTACTGCAGAACAGACATACAGGACACACCCCAAAACAGAGGTTGGGACTACTGCAGAACAGACATACAGGGCACACCCCAAAACAGAGGATAGGACTACTGCAGAGCAGACATACAGGGCACACCCCAAAACAGAGGATGGGACTACTGCAGAACAGACATACGGGACACACCCCAAAACAGAGGGTGGGACTACTGCAGAACAGACACACGGGACACACCCCAAAACAGAGGGTGGGACTACTGCAGAACAGACACACGGGACACACCCCAAAACAGAGGGTGGGACTACTGCAGAACAGACACACGGGACACACCCCAAAACAGAGGGTGGGACTACTGCAGAACAGACACACGGGACACACCCCAAAACAGAGGGTGGGACTACTGCAGAACAGACACACGGGACACACCCCAAAACAGAGGGTGGGATTACTGCAGAACAGACACACGGGACACACCCCAAAACAGAGGGTGGGACTACTGCAGAACAGACACACGGGACACACCCCAAAACAGAGGGTGGGACTACTGCAGAACAGACACACGGGACACACCCCAAAACAGAGGGTGGGACTACTGCAGAACAGACACACGGGACACACCCCAAAACAGAGGGTGGGACTACTGCAGAACAGACACACGGGACACACCCCAAAACAGAGGGTGGGACTACTGCAGAACAGACACACGGGACACACCCCAAAACAGAGGGTGGGACTACTGCAGAACAGACACACGGGACACACCCCAAAACAGAGGGTGGGACTACTGCAGAACAGACACACGGGACACCCCCCAAAACAGAGGGTGGGACTACTGCAGAACAGACACACGGGACACACCCCAAAACAGAGGGTGGGACTACTGCAGAACAGACACACGGGACACACCCCAAAACAGAGGGTGGGACTACTGCAGAACAGACACACGGGACACACCCCAAAACAGAGAGTGGGACTACTGCAGAACAGACACACGGGACACACCCCAAAACAGAGGGTGGGACTACTGCAGAACAGACACACGGGACACACCCCAAAACAGAGGGTGGGATTACTGCAGAACAGACACACGGGACACACCCCAAAACAGAGGGTGGGATTACTGCAGAACAGACACACGGGACACACCCCAAAACAGAGGGTGGGATTACTTCAGAACAGACACACGGGACACACCCCAAAACAGAGGGTGGGATTACTGCAGAACAGACACACGGGACACACCCCAAAACAGAGGGTGGGATTACTGCAGAACACACATACGGGACACACCCCAAAACAGAGGGTGGGATTACTGCAGAACACACATACGGGACACACCCCAAAACAGAGGGTGGGATTACTGCAGAACACACATACGGGACACACCCCAAAACAGAGGGTGGGACTACTGCAGAACAGACATACAGGACACACCCCAAAACAGAGGGTGGGACTACTGCAGAATAGACATACATGTACTGCATGACACAGCCCAAAACAGAGCAACAGGACACACCCTAAAGCAGATTTGGACTATTGTTGGACAGACATACATGTACTACAGGACACCCCCAAAAAAAGAGGGTGGGACTACTGCGGAATAAACATGCGTGTACTGCAGGACACACCCCAAAAAACAGAGACTGGGACTACTGTGGAACAAGCATGCGTGTACTACAGGACACCCCCCAAAACAGAGACTGGGACTACTGCGGAACAGACATACATGTACTGCAGGACCCCCCCAAAACAGAAGGTAAAACTACTGCGGAACAGACATGCGTGTACTACAGGACACCCCCCAAAATAGAGCGACAGGACAAACCCTAAAACAGATTTGGACTATATTAGAACAGACATGCGTGTACTACAGGACACACCTCAAAACAGTGAGAGGGACTACTGCAGAACAGACATACAGGACACACCGTGATCAGAGTGGCCCTTTTCACGTTATCCAGTGAGTATTGTGAGAGCTGTCCATGGTGCTAGTAACAGCTCCTGACACAAACAGACCCTGGGACTACTGCAGAACAGCCATACATGTACTACAGGACACACCCCAAAAAACAGAGGGTGGGACTACTGCGGAATAAACATGCGTGTTCTGCAGGACACCCCCCCAAAACAGAGACTGGGACTACTGCGGAACAAACATGCGTGTACTACAGGACACACCCCAAAACAGAGGGTGGGACTACTGCAGAACAGACATACAGGACACACCCCAAAACAGAGGGTGGGACTACTGCAGAACAGACATACAGGACACACCCTAAAACAGAGGGTGGGACTACTGCAGAACAGACATACGGGACACACCCCAAAACAGAGGGTGGGACTACTGCAGAACAGACAGACGAGACGCAACCCAAAACAGAGGGTGGGACTACTGCAGAACACACATACAGGACACACCCCAAAACCGAGCCTGAGACTACTGCAGACCAGACATACAGGACACACCGTTATCACAGTGGCCCTTTTCACGTTATCCAGTGAGTATTGTGAGAGCTGTCCATGGTGCTAGTAACAGCTCCTGACACAAACAGACCCTGGTACTACTGCAGAACAAACATACAGGACACACCCCAAAACAGAGGGTGGGACTACTGCAGAACAGACATACAGGACACACCCCAAAACAGAGGGTGGGACTACTGCAGAACAGATATGCGAGTACTACAGGACACCCCCCAAAACAGAGGGTGGGACTACTGCAGAACAGACAGACGAGACGCACCCCAAAACAGAGGGTGGGACTACTGCAGAACAGACATACAGGACACACCCCAAAACAGAGGGTGGGACTACTTCAGAACAGATATGCGAGTACTACAGGACACCCCCCAAAACAGAGGGTGGGACTACTGCAGAACAAACATACAGGACACACCCTAAAACAGAGGGTGGGACTACTGCAGAACAGACATACAGGACATACCCCAAAACAGAGGGTGGGATTACTGCAGAACAGACATACAGGACACACCCCAAAACAGAGGGTGGGATTACTGCAGAACAGACATACGGGACACACCCCAAAACAGAGGGTGGGATTACTGCAGAACAGACATACGGGACACACCCCAAAACAGAGGGTGGGACTACTGCAGAACAGACATATACGGGACACACCCCAAAACAGAGGGTGGGACTACTGCAGAACAGACATACGGGACACACCCCAAAACAGAGGGTGGGACTACTGCAGAACAGATATGCGCGTACTACAGGGCACAACCCCAAAACAGAGAGTGGGACTACTGCAGAACAGACATAGGTGTACTATAGGACGCACCCCAAAAGAGAAAGTGGGACCACTTTGGAACAGATATGCGTGTACTATGGGACACACCTCAAAACTGAGAGTGGGACTACTGCAGAATAGACATACATGTACTGCATGACACACCCCAAAACAGAGCAACAGGACACACCCTAAAGCAGATTTGGACTATTGTAGAACAGACATGCATGTACTACAGGACATCCCCCAAAACAGAGAGTGGGACTACTGCAGAACAGACATACATGTACTACAGGACACACCCCAAAACAGAAAGTGGGACTACTTTGGAACAGACATACGTGTACTACAGGATATAACCCCAAAACAGAGAGTGAGACTACTGCAGATCATACATATGTGTACTACAGGATACACCCCTATACAGAGTGGGACTACTGCGGAAGAGATATGTGTGTACTATAGCACCCCCCCCACCCCACCCCCAGAACAGAGGGTGGAACTACTTCCGAACAGACATATGTGTACTACAGGACACCCCCCAAAACAGACTGGGACTGCTGCAGAACAGACATACATGTACTAAAGGACACGACCCCAAAACAGAAACTGGCTCTATTGTAGAACAGATATACGTGTACTACAGGACACACCCCAAAATGGAGTAGGACTACTGCAGAACAAACATACAGGACACACGCCAAAACAGTCTGGGATTGCTGCAGAACAGACATATGTGTACTAAAGGACACCCCCCAAACATTGTAACTACTGCAGAACAGACATACAGGACACACCCTGAAACAGAGAGTGGGACTGCTGCAGAACAGACATGCGTGAACGACAGGGCACACCCTAAAACAGCCTGGGACTACTGCAGGACAGACCCCAAAACAGAGACTGACTCTACTGCAGAACAGACATATGTGAACTACCAGACACACCCTAAAACAGAGACTGGCTCTACTATAGAACAGACATGCTGGGATTAATAAGAAGATGATTTATGTGGATAATAGTTTGGAGGAAGACAATGGATGGGGGTAGTGTTGGGAAAAAGACAGATGTTCCATGAAAGGGAGTCCAGAATTTGTTTTCTCCATCCAGTAACCCACCCTTGCTCCAGGGAGAGTACAGTGTAGGTATTTTGGGGTTTCTGGGGTACTGTCTTTAGGATAGATCAATTGGATACCAAGGCATGATGCCCGGAGCTTGAAAACACATTATTGGCGGGCTCCACCGGTCCCACAATAACCCACCTACCCCCTGCGAGGAGTGAAATCCAGCATTATTTTATTGTCCTAAGCAGAGTACCCACATTCCCCTTTATTTAGGCAAGAAATGTTTAAACTCACGGATGCCATCTTCACTGCAAAGCAATGCTCACAATCCGGTTAGTGATTGGAGCTATTTTGAATGATATTGCTACACACAACATTGGTGAGGGAGGTGTTGCTCCTGGGGTGGGAATTACTACTAGGTGGGGCATTGGTGTCCATGGGAACGTTGCTCAGGGAGGCATTACTACTGGGTGAGACATTGGTGTCCATGGACTTATTGCTGAGGAGGCATTGCTACTGGGGTTGGCATTACTACTGGGTGAGGCATTGGTGTCCATGGGCACATTGCTAAGGAGGCATTGCTACTTGGGTTGGCATTACTACTGGGTGCGGCATTGGTGTCCATGGGCACATTGCTGAGGAGGCATTGCTACTGGGGTTGTCATTACTACTGGGTGAGGCATTGGTGTCCATGGGCACATTGCTGAGGAGGCATTGCTACTGGGTGCGGCATTGGTGTCCATGGGCAAATTGCTCAGGGATGCATTGCTCCTGGTGTTGGCATTAGTACTGGGTGCAGCATTGGTGTCCATGGGCACATTGCTGAGGAGGCATTGCTACTGGGGTCAGCATGACTACTGGGTGTGGCATTGGTATCCATGGGCACATTGCTGAGGGAGGCATTGCTCCTGGGGTTAGCATTACTACTGGGTGAGGCATTGGTGTCCATGGGCACATTGTTAAGGAGGCATTGCTCCTGGGGTTGGCATTACTACTTGGTGAAGCATTGGTGTCCATGGGCATATTGCTCAGGGAGGCATTACTACTGGGTGAGGCATTGGTGTCCATGGGCATATTACTGAGGAGGCATTGCTACTGGGGTTGGCATTACTACTTGGTGAGGCATTGGTGTCCATGGGCATATTGCTCAGGGAGGCATTACTACTTGGTGAGGCATTGGTGTCCATGGGCATATTCGCCGAGGAGGCATTACTACTGGGTGAGGCATTACTACTGGGTGAGGCATTACTACTGGGTGAGGCATTACTACTGGGTGAGGCATTACTACTGGGTGAGGCATTGGTGTCCATGGGCACATTGCTGAGGAGGCATTACTACTGGGTGAGGCATTGGTGTCCATAGGCACATTGTTGATGGGGGCATTGCTACTGGTCGAGGCATTGGTGTCCATGGGCACATTGCTGAGGGAGGCATTAGTACTGGGTGAGGCATTGGTGTCCATGGGCGCATTGCTGAGGGAGGCATTAGTACTGGGTGAGGCACTGGTGTCCATGGGCACATTGCTGAGGGAGGCATTGCTACTGGGTGAGACATTGGTATCCATAGGCACATTGCTAACTGGAGGCGTTAGTTGAGGGAGCAGTCCTGTCACTTTAAACCTCTGTGACTTGTGGCCTCTGATTGTTCATAACATGAGATTGGTTCAGCTCCCCGGGGACCTGAGAAGTAATAAATGTCAGAGGAACAATATATAGCTATTTTTATGTGATATTTATAGAGCTGGCAAAGGAAGGAGGGGGAGGGGTAGGGATAAGGGTGGAGAGATGTGGGGGGAACATTGGGACGTTTACTCAAAAGCTTTATAAAAATATTTTTATAGTGTGCAACATATAAAGAGGTCATGGAACATACAAACCTACAACATATAAAGAGGTCATGGAACATACAAACCTACAACATATAAAGAGGTCATGGAACATACAGACCTACAACATATAAAGCGGTCATGGAACATACAGACCTACAACATATAAAGCGGTCATGGAGCATACAGACCTACAACATATAAAGAGGTCATGGAACATAAAGACCTACAACATATAAAGCAGTCATGGAACATACAGACCTACAACATATAAAGAGGTCATGGAGAATTAAGATATTAGACAAAGACAACAATTTCATTTTAGGATTACACACATTTTTATTTATTTACTAGCAACTTGCCCGTCAAAAAATGACGGCAATAAGAATGTAAGGCAGGTAATGGGGTTTGGTTGAGACATTCATTTTGTTGGTGTTCCGAGATCCTTCGGCGCTCATTGCGAGGCTGTTGGTTGTTTGTGTGCTATGAGCAGCGTTGGCGGTCGTTTTTTTGTATGCTAATGAAATAACTAATAAATTAATATACTTACCTATTTTAAAGTAATATATGCAGGAAGCATTGAGTTGAAGAGCTGACAATCTGTTTTCATGTTGCTGCAGCATACAATGTCGGTTTTCAGTGTTGTGGAGCTGATGTGTAAATGTCAGCAATGTGTGCAGTGTGTAGTGTAACACTACAGGGTAGCTGTGTACTTCCGCATTGTGTTGTAAAATGGCTGCTAATTTGTATGTGCTACGCATCTGTGGATGATTTAGCATCCTTGTTAATGGTGTATCTTGGACCTTGTACGGCTTTTTCGGAAAATCTTTATGTGCTTGGTGGTGTTTTGCGTGCTTAGGGTCCTGTAGCCTTTTTTTTTCGGCAGCCATTTTTTCTCTTGCTTAGGGGATTTTCGTGTGTCTAAAATCTTGAATTTGGACTTAAATTGAGGTGTAACTTCAGTTGCAGAGGTCCTGGGTGCCCCCCCTTGGTGTGGGTAAGGTTTTTATGTATTTGGTGTGTGTATTTATTGTGTTTCTATTGTTTTCATGTATGCGCGGGTCGGACGTTAAGGTCGTATTTTTGCATCCTTGTTAATAGTATATTTTGGACCTCGTACGGCTTTTTCAGAAAATCCGTATGTGTTTTGTGATGTTTTGCGGCTTTAGGGTCGTGTAACCTAATTTTCGTTTTTTTTTGGCTACCATTTTTTCTCTTGCTTAGGGGATTTTCGTGTGTGTAAACTCGAGCATTTGGACTTAAATTGAGTTGTAACTTCATTTGCAGAGGTCCTGGGTGCCCCCCCTTGCTGTGGGTAAGCTTTTTATTTATTTTTTGTGTGTCTGTAAAATGCCGGCAAATGTGTATGTGGTACGCGGCTGTGGATGATGTTGCGTCCTTGGTAAGAGTGTATCTTTACCTCGTACTGCTTTTTGGAAAAGCCGTATGTGCTTGGTGCTGTTTTGCGTGTTTAGGGTCCTGTAGCCTCTTTTTCGTGTTTTTCGGCAGCCATGTTTTCTCTCGCTTAGGGGATTTTCGTGTGTCTAAACTCTTGAATTTGGACTTAAATTGAGGTGTAACTTCACTCGCAGAGGTCCAGGGTGCCCCCCCCCCCCCTTGCTGTGGATAGGCGTTTGATGTGTTTATTGTGTGTATTTATTGTGTTTTTAATGTTTTCATGTGCACGGGGTTTGGCTGTGGCTCGTATTTGTGGATGCGAAGTCCGTAAATTTTGCAGTCAACTTGAGAGCCTCCACCTCCGCAAATGGGCCCCTTGAATCGCGAGGGTCCGCCTTGGCGGGCCTAAAATCCGCAGTTGCTGGCAAGGAGCACCTTTGGCTGGCGCTCCTTGCCGGCAACTGCGTCCCTCGCATTGGTAGGGCCGCAGTGGCTGCGGGCTCGCTATGCGAGCCCGCAGAGTTAGCAACAACCCACTTGCTCACAACTATATTATTTATTTATTAGATATATTATACAGTGGATATAAAAAGTCTACACACCCCTGTTAAAATGTCAGGTTTCTTGGGTTGTAAAAAAATGAGACAAAGATAAATCATTTTTCCACCTTTAATGTGACCTATAAACTGTACAACTCAATTGAAAAACAAACTGAAATCTTTTAGGTAGAGGGAAAAGAAAAAAGAAAAATAATGTGGTTGCATAAGTCTGCACACCCTCTTATAATAGGGGATGTAGCTATGTTCAGAATTAAGCAATCACATTCCAAATCGTGTTAAATAGGAGTCAGCATACACCTGCCATCATTTAAAGTGCCTCTGATTAACCCAAAATAAAGTTCAGCTGCTCTAGTTGGTCTTTCCTGAAATTTTCAAAAGCCAAGATCCACAGAGCGCTTCCAAAGCATCAGAGGGATCTCATTGTTAAAAGGTATCAGTCAGGAGAAGGGTACAAAAGAATTTCCAAGGCATTAGATATACCATGGAACACAGTGAAGACAGTCATCATCAAGTGGAGAAAATATGGCACAACAGTGACATTACAAAGAACTGGAGCTCCGTCCAAAATTGATGAAAAGACGAGAAGAAAACTGGTCTGGGAGGCTACCAAGAGGACTACAGTAACATTAAAGGAGCTGCAGGAATATCTGGCAAGTACTGACTGTGTGGTACAAGTGACAACAAGCTCCCGTATTCTTCATATGTCTGGGCTATGGGGTAGAGTGGCAAGACAAAAGTCTTTTCTTACGAAGAAAAACATCCAAGCCAGGCTACATTTTGCAAAAACATATCTGAAGTCTCCCAAAAGCATGTGGGAGACTTATATGGCCATGGATCAGGGGCTGTCCTTGCAGCTTGACTGCCTGCAAAGCTTGGGCATTATGTTTATAGATGATGAGCTTCCAGCCAAGTATTCCCATGCAGTGGGTAGAGATGGAGCATCAGTTGATGGCATCTACAATCAACAGCTTTTTCCCAGCTTTAAGTATGTGCTGGTCTGATCTAGCACTATACACTGCAGAATTGTTTAAGGTTTAATGGTTCTACGTAGGGCCCCCTTACCCCATCAACTCCTTCTGTAGCAGTACACACTTTCAGGACGGTATTTATAATGCCAAAGGTCATAGGCAGTTCCACAGATTGAATGGTCCTTCACTGGCAATGTCTGACTGGTGCTGAGCAGTGGAAGTCATCTGAATTACCATATTACAGGTAGTCAACTCCAAGGCAGTGGTGAATTATCAGGTGTAAGGTACAGGCTTAGGAAAGAGGGGAACGTCAGATTCCGGAGATGGATAGTCATTGAAGTAATGATCATGAGCTTGAGGGATCTCAGAGGGGCAGTGGCTGACAGATAGGGTTACAGAGAATTAGGCATTACTGAACGACTAAACAACAAGGTACAGGCTATGTCTACAAAAAGCAATGTTGTTGTCTCAGGTTCTACTGGACCCTGCCCTCTCTTTCATTCCTCACATTCAGTCACCAACAAAATCTTGCCTCCTGCATCTAAAAAAACATTTCCAAAATATGTCACTACCTTACACAAGACACAACTAAGATTCCAATACATTCCCTCATCATATCCCGCCTTGACTACTGCAACTCTCTCCTTGCTGTCCTGTCCATCACCCAACTATCCCCACTCCACTCCATTATGACACCTCCGCTAGACTCAGCACTCCTCTTGTCAGTCTCTGGCTTCCCATAAACTCCAGAATAAGATTAAAATCATGATCCTAACATATAAAGCCCTAAAAAACAATACACCCTCTTATATCTCTGCTCTCCTCTCAAAATACTCCCCCACCTGCCCTCTTTGCTATTGACCTTCTCTCCTCTCTTATCACCTCTCACTCCCACCTTCAGGACTTTTCTCGTGCTACCCCTTTTCTCTGGAAGTCCTTGCCTAGCTCCACTAGACTCCCTTTGCCTCAAAATTCGTCTAAAGAATCTTATCACCTCCCGCATTAACATGCACAATGCATCTTTAACGCTCCTGTAGCACACCCAAACCCTTTAGATTGTAAGAAAGCTCTTTGCACAATAGATTCTAAACTTAAAGACAGGGCCTTCCATTCTTTGCAATCACATATATAGTTGTGAGCATGCCGGTTGTAGCCAATGCTTGGTGGCTCGCATAGCAACCCATCAGCAACTGCGGGCCTCACAAAGCGAGGGCCGCAGTTGCTGGCAAGGAGCGCCAAAGGCGCTCCTTGCGTTGGTGATGAGCGCCATAGGCGCTCATCCCTACGACCCCCTACGACTTTCGGACCCCAAATGCGGACCCTCGCGAAGCAATGAGACTTACCGGCAAATTTACGGACTTACCATCCAAAAATACGAGCCGCAAAAATACGACCTTAATGACCGAACCATGCGCAAATAAAAACATTAAAAACACAATAAATACACACAACACATAAAATTAAAAAAAAAAGCAAAAAATAAAAAGCTTACCCACAGCACGGGGGTTGGGGGCACACAGGACCTCTGCAAGTGAAGTTACACCTCAATTTAAGTCCAAATTCCTGAGTTTACACACACGAAAATCCTCAAAGCGAGAGAAAATATGTCCGCCGAAAAAAACGAAAACTAGGCTACAGGACCCTAAACACACAAAACACCACCAAGCACATACGGATTTTCCAAAAAGCCGTACGAGGTACAAGATGCACCATTAGCAAGGACGCTACATCATACACAGCCGCGTAGCACATACACATTAGCCGCCATTTTACAACACTACACAGCTACACTAGTGGCTTCCCCTCGCGCACGCAGCCTATTTACACTACACATTGCTGACACTTACACCTCCGCTCCACAACACTGCAAACCTACATTGTATGCTGTAGGAACATCAAAACAGATTGTCAGCTCTTCAGCACAATGCTTCCTGCATGTATTAATTACAAATAGGTAAAGTATATTCATTTATTAATGTATTCATTATTTAATTACCATACAAAACCAAATTACGCAAAAAAAAAAAACACAATAAACACAAAACCCATTCACCGCGCGTCTACACCAAACAGCATTACCTGCCTTACAATTTTATTGCCGTCATTTTTTGACGGGCAAGTCGCTAGTGTATTAATATTGTTTTGCCTGAAACTTAACCACTGAGCTACGGAAAATGTTGGCGCTTTACAGATAAAGGCTAATAATAATAACCACTTCACATCATCTGGTCATCATAGAGTAAGAACCATCTCATTCAGTCATTTGAGGTGGAAGCGGGTATTCCTCATTGGCGTGTAAAATTAAAGCCCAGCACTTGACTTCATCGAGTACTGAAACATATTTTCAGTATCAATTGCTGAGTGATTGGGGTAGATTTGCTAATTTGCCCAGTCCGGCCAGTTGTTTAATCAATACTCTAAAAATGTGCGTAAAAGCAGAATATCTTCCTTTCATGCGCCAAACAAGACCACCTTCAAACGTAGACGTTCTTAATATCATGTATCTTTCATACGCAAAACAAGCTTTGCAATGTGTGACAATGGACACGATACACAGCCCTGTGCCTAGGATTTTTCCATTGCTTGCGTGTGGCAGATGTTCCTACGTGCAGTCTACTGAGGGAAAGTGAAGATAAGGTAGGAGATTTGTTGCCACCACAGTAACACAGCATCCTGGGCCTGGTGTCTTGATTAACAGTGGACATTAGGAGAGACTCAAGTGGAGGAGGATTTAAGTTCAGTTCCTTATGAAACATATGATAACAAGTGTGAGAGCTGGACTTCATAAGCTCAGGGAAAATATTTTATAACAGGTACAGAGTATCTCTATACTCTGCATGTGGTGTCTGAGGATTGTCATACCCACCCGATGCAAGGACCTAACCGGTGGGAGTTCTACATCATGCCATCCTGGGGTCACTGAAGATAGTCATACCCACCTGATGCAAGGACCTAACCGATTGGAGTTTCAGATCATGCATCCTGAGGTCACTGAAGATATTCATACCCACCCAATAAGAGGACTTAACCAATGTGAGTTCCAGAGTGTGCCTGTCCTGTAGTCACTGAGGATAGTTATACCCACTTAATACAAGGACCTAACCAGTGGGAGTTCCAGGGTTTGTCTCTCCTGTGATCACTGAGGATAGTCAAACCCACCCAATATAAGGACCTAACTGGTGGGAGTTCCAGATCATGCAATTTGAGGGTCACTGAAGATAGTCATACCCACCCAATACAAGGACCTAACTGGTGGGGGCTATAGAGTGTGCTGGGCCTGCTAATTCTGTATTGTGACAATCATAACCACCCGTTATAAGGACCTAACAAGTGGGAGTTCCAAAGCCTGATGGCAATGCTCATCCTCTATTATGAAAGTCATACCCACCCGATGCAAGGACCTAACTGGTGGGAGTTCCAGGGTGTGCCTATCCTGTATCGTGGCAATCATACCCACCCGATACAAGGATCTAAATGCTGGGCGTTCCAGAGTGTTCCTGTCCTGTGGTCACTGAGGATAGTGATACCCTCCCGTTACAAGGACCTAACTGGTGAGAGTTCCACTGTGTGCCTGTCCTGTGGTCACTGAGGATAGTCATACCCACCCGAAACAAGTACTTAACCGGTAAGAGTTCCAAAGCGTGCTGCGCCTGCTGATCCATTATTGTGACAGTCATACCCACCCGTTATGAGGACATAAGCAGTGGGAATTAAAGAGTGTGCCGTTCTGCTGATCCTGTATTATGGCAGTAATACCCACCCAATACAAGGACCAAATCGGTGGCTGGCCAGAGCATGTCGGTCCTATTGGTCCTGTATTATGACAGTCATACGGACCAGAAACAAGGTCCTAAGCGGTAGGAGTTCCAGAGCATGCCGGTCCTGTTGGTCCTGTATTGTGACATAATGTATAAATTGCATGTTGTTTAGATACAGAATTCAGGACCGAATCTTCTGTAATACACATTACAGTTGAGTGAATAGCTGGAAATAGGATTGGAACCTGTGTTTATATTTTCTAATTCTATCCACATTCTGCACACATTGGCAATTATATTTTTATTGGCCAAATCCACGATAAAATGTTGCAAATGTATAATATATAATTTTATAATAACACCGGCATGCTTGAAACAATCAACAGCAAATAGTGTGCGACAGATCTTATTGAAATACTTTGGGGAATATAATTTTAATAGGTTAATCCAAGAGCCTAGTTAAACTCCTGAATAGTTTATGGTCATACTCCTTACTGCTTTACATTTCCTTTCTGTAAGAGGCTCAGTCGAGCCTAGGGGAATCTCCCAGAACTAATGGGATAAGCAGATTTGTTTTACACGAAGCCTCCACGGGGAGAGAGCGCCGGCTTATCCAGGGAGGAAATAGAATGTTCCACTTGGACACAAAATTAGATAGAATTGTGACAGCGGAGAATGGAGAACAAGCGCGGAGCGTGTATAACATGACAGTAATGTGAGGGAGATAAGAGACACAGGGCACATGGGAGGCACAGGAGACAAGTGAGAGGAAGGAGACGGAGGCATAGGCGACATGAGAGATGGGGCACATGTGAGGCACAGGAGACAAGTGAGAGGAAGGGACATGGGAGGCACAGGAGACAAGAGAGAGGAAGGAGACGGAGGCACAGGCGACAAGAGAGATGGGGCACATGTAAGGGCCAGGAGACCAGTAAGAGGAAGGGACATGGGAGGCACAGGAGACAAGAGAGAGGAAGGAGACGGAGGCACAGGCGACAAGAGAGATGGGGCACATGTGAGGGCCAGGAGACCAATGAGAGGAAGGGACATGGGAGGCACAGGAGACAAGAGAGATGGGACACATGGGAGGCACAGGAGACAAGAGAGATGGGAAACATGGGCGGCACAGGAGACAAGAGAGATGGGACACATGGGCGGCACAGGAGACAAGAGAGATGGGACACATGGGCGGCACAGGAGACAAGTGAGAGGAAGGGGACATGGGAGGCACAGGAGACAAATGAGAGGAAGGGGACGTGGTGGGCACAGGAGACAAGAGTGACGGAGGCACATGGGAGGCACAGGAGACAAGAGAGAGGAAGGAGAGGGAGGCACAGGCGACAAGAGAGATGGGGTACATGTAAGGGCCAGGAGACTAGTGAGAGGAATGGACATGGGAGGCCCAGGAGACAAGAGAGAGGAATGGACATGGGAGGCCCAGGAGACAAGAGAGAGGAAGGAGACAGAGGCACAGGCGACAAGAGAGATGGACCACATGTGAGGGCCAGGAGACCGATGAGAGGAAGGGACATGGGAGGTACAGGAGACAAGAGAGATGGGACACATGGGAGGTACAGGAGACAAGAGAGATGGGACACATAGGCGGCACAGGAGACAAGTGAGAGGAAGGGGACATGGGAGGCACAAGAGACAAGTGAGAGGAAGGGGACATGGGAGGCACAGGAGACAAGTGAGAGGAAGGGGACATGGTGGGCACAGTAGACAAGAGTGACGGAGGCACATGGGAGGCACAGGAGACAAGTGAGAGGAAGGGGACGTGGTGGGCACAGGAGACAAGTGAGAGGAAGGGGACATGGGAGGCACAGGAGACACGTGAGAGGAAGGGGACATAGGAGGCACAGGAGACAAGAGAGATGGGACACATGGGAGGCACAGGAGAGAAGAGAGATGGGACACATGGGAGGCACAGGAGACAAGTGAGCGGAAGGGGACATGGGAGGCACAGGAGACGAGAGATGGGAGGCGCAGGAGACGAGAGATGGGACACATGGGAGGCACAGGAGACAAGAGAGATGGGAGGCACAGGAGACAAGAGACATGGGACACATGGGAGGCACAGGAGACAAGTGAGAGGAAGGGGACGTGATGGGCACAGGAGACAAGAGTGACAGAGGCACATGGGAGGCACAGGAGACAAGAGAGATGGGACACATGGGAGGCACAGGAGACAAGAGAGATGGGAGGCACAGGAGACAAGAGAGATGGGACACATGGGAGGCACAAGAGACAAGTGAGAGGAAGGGGACATTGGAGGCACAGGAGACAAGTGAGAGGAAGGGGACATGGGAGGCACAGGAGACAAGTGAGAGGAAGGGGACATGGGGGCACAGGAGACAAGAGAGATGGGACACATGGAAGGCACAGGAGACAAGTGAGCGGAAGGGGACATGGGAGGCACAGGAGACAAGAGATGGGAGGCGCAGGAGACAAGAGAGATGAGACACATGGGAGGCACAGGAGACAAGAGAGATGGGACACATGGGAGGCACAGGAGACAAGTGAGAGGAAGGGGACATGGGGCCACAGGAGACAAGAGTGATGGAGGCACATCGGAGGCACAGGAGTCAAATAAGAGGAAGGGGACATGGGAGGCACAGGAGACGAGTGACGGGGGCACATGGGAGGCAAGTGAGAGGAAGGGGACATGTGGGGCACAGGAGACGAGAGATGGCACACATGAGGAACGAGTGACGGGGGCACATGGGAGGCACAGGAGATAAGAAAGAGCAAGGGGACATGGGAGGCATAGGAGACAAGTGAGAGGAAGGGGATATGGGGGGCACAGGAGACAAGAGAGATGGGACACATGGGAGGCACAGGAGACACGTGAGAGGAAGGGGACATAGGAAGCACAGGAGACAAGAGTGACGGGGGCACATGGGAGGCACAGGAGACAAGAGGAAGGGGACATGGGAGGCACAGGAGACAAGTGAGAGGAAGGGGTCATGGGAGGCACAGGAGCCAAGAGAGACATGGGAGGGACAGGAGACAAGTGAGAGGAACAGGACATGGGAGGCACAGGATGCAGGAGATAGACATAGGAGACAAGTGAAACAGGGAGGCACAGGCGACAAGAGAGATGGGGCACATGAAAGGGCCAGGAGACAAGTGAGAGGAAGAAGACATGGGAGGCACAGTAAAGGAGATCACATAAGTTAGAGGAAGGGGACCTGGGAGGCACAGGAGATGAGAGAACACAGTAAAGGAGATCAGAGAGACCTGACGGCACTAGAGGCACAGGACATGAGACAAGAGACATTGCATGAAATAAGAGACAGCAAGGGCATGGGAGGCACAGGAGATGAGAGACGGCATTCAAGAGGTACAGGAGATGAGAGCCAGCTGGGGAGGCATAGTACAGGAGATCAGAGAGAAGTGAGGGCACTAGAGGCACAGGGCATGAGATAAGAGAGAGCTGAAGGGATTGGGAGGCACAGGATACAGGAAATGTGGTGCATGGGAGGCACAAGACAGAAGACAGATACAAAGGACAAGGGAAGAGACAACAAATACAGAAGTGAGACATAAGGACATGAGATAGACACAGAACAGGAGAGATAGACATAAGGTATAGGAGAGAGACATATAATACATGAAGGACAGGAAAGAGAGGAGAGAAATAGACAATAAAGAAATACAGAGAACGAGATATGAGGGAGGAGAGACACAGGGACAGAAGTGAGGCACAGGGGACAGGCACGAGACGCCTCTCCGTGCACAGACTCATCCTCTCTGATATTATTAATTATTGATCAGGATGATGGCCGGTGATTTATCTCACTCAGCTGTCCCCAAGTGTGGCACCATGACTGATGAGTCAGGAGAACTCGAGGCTGCAGTCTGGCACATTGATTTAATCTCAGATGTCCGTGGGTCATAAAATAGTTCCACGAGTAGCGGCATGTATAAGGGTCAGTCGTTCTTAATGGTCAGTGTGTCTGTATTAATAGCACTCATGTGCTTAATGGTCAGTGCGCCTATTAATAATTTGTTTAATGGTCAGTGTTTAATGGCAGTGATGTGTTTAATGGTCAGTCACACAGGATGGCATCAGAACAGTCATGGAACTGCTTTGGATCGTCCTCTTCATAGGGAAAGTTATCCCAATTTCCTAGATAATACAGGGGTCGGCTGAAGCCAGGATCAACCCAGCAGGGCTGTAGGAGGTAGTCCCTTTTTTATATCCAATTTGGTTAGAACCAAAGCACCTAGGTTCTGACCTAAGCTCCCATGGCCCAGGTTGTGATCCTCCCACCCCACTGTAGTGAGCCGTGTCCTTAGAGTCCATCCAGGGTACAGGGGCATGAGCCAAGGGAGAGAATGGCAGTCTTTTGGGGATGAAGGCTGGTCCTGAAGGTGTGGACCATATAGGTCTCCTTCGTGGGATAAGGAGTAGAACTGCTCAAGCAGAATCACTTTTTTAGTCGCCACTAGGCTTCCACCATCCATTACAGGCATGCCTCAATCATCATACCAGTTCCACATACATGTGCCATGGGGTCTTGGACAAGCTCTGGACCTGTCTCCTGTATGTCTCAGTGATCATCGCCATAGTGATCAAGAAGAAATAGCTTCACCTACTCATAATCCTCAGCGAGATCCCAAGGAATGGCTCTATAAGTAGTGTTGGCTTATCCGTTGAGTCTGCAGACCAACAAATTCACACATTCAGATCTATTGATGTGGTGGAGCTCGCATTGTCACTCAAAATTCTGGAGGAATCCATCGATGTGGAGGAATCCATCATAATTGACCCAACCGCTGGCCCATCTCTTCCACTCTTCAAAGTTCCTGTATTATAGCCCCTCGAGTCCTGGAACCAGACATTATAATGCCACTGACCTTGATCTATTCTCACATTCTTCATAATGTACATTTCTTTCTGTGATCCCTCCACTGCTGCCAGCTTGTCAAGATCTGCTCTTTAGTGGGCTTGAAAAAGCCAAGGAGACCAATTCTATCGGCAAAACGAATATGGTCCTTCAATCCCTTCAGAAAGTATAACAGCAGAGATCAGGACACAAAATAGTAAAAAAACAAAACTTCCCCTCAAAGAAACCCATCCTCACTATGTGTCCCAGAGAGAGCTTGATCTCATCCTTATACCCCCTCACATACAATCGAACAAGTAAACAAGGTAACCTAAGGAGGAGCCAGATGCACCAAGTCTATCTAGATCAATGCCTGGTCATGGTTATCAGTGGCAACTTAGTTATACACTCAATGGCCGGCTGGCCAGACAAGGAGATATTCCTACTAGTGGAGAAGGGTAATAGGAAGTGATGGGTGAGTGAGGTTGGAGACACTGTAGGAGATTGTCCAGCCATACCTGCAGCCTCATTAAATTGGGGTTACATTTTAAAACGTAGCCCGTAACGTTGATATTAGGACTTACAGCTATCAAATTAGCCCCGTAAAGCAGGCTGCCACCGACTTGCGGGTTAAGAGGCAGGACGGCCCGAAAAATGCCTACAGGAGGTGAATGTGGAACTTCGCAGCCCGCAAATCCTTTGATCTGTCAAGCCCGTAACCGCTACAAGTCCAATCATGCTATTAAATTGCAAAGTCACCCACGAGCTAGCCCGTAACACGCAAATGGAGTCTAAAGCCCAACGTGTGCTGGAGAGGACTCGCAAGGGGGGTAAAGATCAATACATACCCCCGTCAATGCAAATACAAACACACAACAGTACTTTATATAAAAGGGAAAGTGATGTTAGGTCTTATAATTAACTAGCGAATTGCCCGTCAAAAAATGACGGCAATGGAATTGTAAGGTAGCTAATGTTGTTTTGTGTGTACTACTGAAATATATAATACAAATGAATAAATGAATATACTTTACCTATTTTGAAGCATTGTGTTGAAGAGCTGCAATCTGTTTTGATGTTGCTGCAGCATTAGTGGTGTGGAGCTGCTGTGTAAGCGTGATGAATGTGTGCAGTGTAATAGTGTGCGTGCGCGAGACCAAACCTTTAGCGAAGTTGTGTAGTTCTGCATTGTTCTAAAATGCCGGCTAATGTGTGGTATGCGTCTGTAGTGGAATATCCGTAGGTGTTTTGTGGTGTTTTGCGTGTTTCTTGTGGTGTTTTGCGTGTTTAGAGTGCTGTAGCCTCGTTTTCGTTTTGTTCGTTGGCCATTTTTTCTCTCGCTTAGAGAATTTTTTAGTGTCTAAACTCTTTTATTATGAGTTAAATGAAGGTGTAACTTCATTTTTTGAGGTCCTGGATGCTCCCTCTTGCTGTAGGTAAGCTTTTTATGTAAGTGTTGTGTGTATTTATTGTGTTTTTCATTTTTTCATGTCCGCGGGTTGCGGACGATTTTTGCGAGTCCATAATGTGTGTTAACGTGTCTCGTATGTTGTTTGCGTTGCGCTGTAAAGTTTGCGAGGGTTGCAGTTGCCTCGCGAGGGCCGCAGTTGATACACACACAATATACACACACATTATATATATATATATATACACACACACACACACATTATACATACACAGACACACAATATATACACACAATACACACACACACAATATCTATACACACACACAATACACACACACACATTATATACATACACATGGTGTTAATGATCAGTGTATAATTAGTTTATATGGCAGGTCTCAGTGATTGCACATGTCCCTCAGACCCCATTATCTCCCTGTCACTCACAGTCAGCTACCCAGGCCCGGCTCCTCCAGCTCTGAGGCCTGCTCCAGTCCGCGGATCCACGGTGTTTCCTGTTCCCCAGGCCGGCCCTGCGCGGGGCATTGTGGGGAGGAGGTGGCTGTGTCCATCCCAACAACTGGATTGCCGGGCCCCGGGATGGTGCGGCTACTGGCAGTGGCGGCGTCGGCCCTGCGCGGGGCATTGTGGGGAGGAGGTGGCTGCTCCATCCCAACAACTGGATTGCCGGGCCCCGGGATGGTGCGGCTACTGGCAGTGGCGGCGTCTGGCGGGTTCGGCTAGTGGCAGTGGCGGCATTGTGGGGAGGAGGTGGCTGCTCCATCCCAACAACTGGATTGCCGGGCCCCGGGATGGTGCGTCTACTGGCAGTGGCGGCGTCTGGCGGGTTCGGCTAGTGGCAGTGGCGGCGTCTGGCTCCCCCTCCGGAACCCGAACCGGGGCATTGTGGGGAGGAGGTGGCTGCTCCATCCCAACAACTGAGGCCCTTGCACGCATCCCTCGCTATGCGAGGGCTGCGGGCAAGGGCCTCAGTTGCTGGGATGGAGCGCCTTCGGCGATCCATCCCAACAACTGAGGCCCTTGCACGCATCCCTCGCTATGCGAGGGCCGCGGGCTCACTACTCGAGCCCGCAAGCATGAGCAACAGCCGGTACGCTCACAATTATATATGTGATAGCACAACATTCTCAAGCCCGCAAATCGGCCCGAATAAATACTTTATTTCATGTTTAATTTCCGTGTTATATCGATCCCGCCAATTAATGTGTTAATACATATACTGTAACTCGCATGTAATAGAATATCATATTTACGGCTTTATTAATATTGCATTATTGTCGAATGTGCGTCCGATCGCAAACTGGAATTGAACCTCGTAGGACTTTGAAATCTATCCTCCCCTTTTTCAGTGACGTAAAGCTGACAATCTCTTTTTCCATTGGCTCCATCTAAACCTGTAGCTACGGTCTACACTAACTGATGGTCCACCAAGGTCGCGAATCCAACGTTGTACGAATGAGCTACAATTTGTATCCCAGTAGCCCCCCAGTTATGATAGCTGACCAGTTCATAGTAGCCCCCACAGTTATGATAGCTGACCAGTCCATAGTAGCCCCCACAACTATGATAATAGCTGACCAGTCCATAGTAGCCCCCACAACTATGATAATAGCTGACCAGTCCATAGTAGCCCCTGCAGTTCTTTTCCCACCAACTGGGATCTTCACAGTCACTATTAATGGCAGTAACTTGTGTAATGGTCAGTGTGTGTATTAATGGCAATAAAATGTTTAATGGTCATTGTATTTGTATTAATGATATGTTTAATGGTCAGTGTATTTGTATTAATGATATGTTTAATGGTCAGTGTTCAATAGCAATGACTGATGGTCTATGTGTCTATATTAGTGGCAGTTATGTGTTTAATGGTCAGTGTGTCTTTATTAATAGAGATGTGTTCCTCTGAATTAATGACCGATATCCGTGGCTCACCCCCAGACCTATATCCTTGGCTCACCCCCAGAGCTATATCCGTGGCTCACCCCCAAACCTATATCCTTTGCACATCCACAGACCTTTATCCATGGCTTATCTACAGACCTTTTTCCATGGCACATCCTCAGACCTTTATCCTTGGCACATCCCCAGACCTGTATCCGTGGCACATTCACAGACCTTTAACCATGGCTCATCCACAGACCTTTATCCATGGTACATCCCCAAACCTTTAGCTTTGTCTCCACCCCAGACCTATATCCATGGCACATATCCAGACCTTTATCCATGGTTTACCTGCAGACCTTTATCCATGGCACATACCCAAACCTTTATCTGTGGCTCACCCCCAGGCCTATATCCGTGGCCCACCCCCAGACCTTTATCCATGGCACATCCCCAGACCTATATCCGTGGCTCATCCGCAGACCTTTATCCATGGTACATCCCCAAACCTTTAGCTTTGTCTCACCCCCAGACCTATATCTGTGGCTGACCCCCAGACCTATATCCGTGGCACATCTCCAGACCTTTATCCATGGTTTACCAGCAGACCTTTATCCATGGCACATCCTCAGACCTTTATCCTTGGCACATCCCCAGACCTATATCCGTGGCACATTCACAGACCTTTAACCATGGCTCATCCGCAGACCTTTATCCATGGTACATCCCCAAACCTTTAGCTTTGTCTCACCCCCAGACCTATATCCACGGCACATCTCCAGACCTTTATCTATGGTTTACCTGCAGACCTTTATCCATGGCACATCCCCAAACCTTTATCTGTGGCTCACCCCAGGCCTATATCCGTGGCCCACCCCCAGACCTTTATCCATGGCTTATCCCCAGACCTATACCCGTGGCTCATCCGCAGACCTTTTTCCATGGTACATCCCCAAACCTTTAGCTTTGTCTCACCCCCAGACCTATATCTGTGGCTGACCTATATCCGTGGCACATCCCCAAACCTTTATCTGTGGCTCACCCCCAGGCCTATATCCGTGGCCCACCCCCAGACCTTTATCCATGGCACATCCCCAGACCTATATCCGTGGCTTATCCGCAGACCTTTATCCATGGTACATCCCCAAACCTTTAGCTTTGTCTCACCCCCAGACCTATATCTGTGGCTGACCCCCAGACCTATATCCATGGCACATCTCCAGACCTTTATCCATGGTTCACCAGCAGACCTTTATCCATGACACATCCTCAGACCTTTATCCTTGGTACATCCCCAGACCTATATCCGTGGCACATTCACAGACCTTTAACCATGGCTCATCCACAGACCTTTATCCATGGTACATCCCCAAACCTTTAGCTTTGTCTCACCCCCAGACCTATATCCATGGCACATCTCCAGACCTTTATCCATGGTTTACCTACAGACCTTTATCCATGGCACATCCCCAAACCTTTATCTGTGGCTCACCCCCAGGCCTATATCCGTGGCCCACCCCCAGACCTTTATCCATGGCACATCCCCAAACCTTTATCTGTGGCTCACCCCCAGGCCTATATCCGTGGCCCAGCCCCAAACCTTTATCCATGGTACATCCCCAGACCTTTATCTGTGGCTCCCCCAGGCCTATATCTGTGGCCCACCCCCAAACCTTTATCCATGGCACATCCCCAGACCTTTATCCATGGCACAACTGCACCTCTCTCACACTCTATAGGGATCAGAGTAATTTGCTGAAATGAGCAGTTTGCTGTAGTGCGGTTACCATGACGATAGATAATTACCCACACTAATTAGATGCTCCTACTCTGCCAGGACCAGCACAAGTTAATGATGCTTGCTCGTTGGTGTAACCCGTGCCCAGGCTGCAGCACTAATCTGTGTAACACCGGCCAAGTTATATTCCTGTCCCCAGGGCATCCCCTCCACAGATTGCCATCGATTTCTCACAGCAAGTCTGGTGGTGTGAGTGTGGCTGAGTCAGCGTGGCCGCGGGGGGCGGGGCCTGTGCAGATATATGTATGTATATATATTTATATACATAGAGAGAGACTGCATTCAGTGCTGGTATCTGGGTATACTGGTGCAATTTATATTCTTCTTACAAGGGGACTCCATGACATTAATATATATAGATTAGAGAGCACTCCATGATATTAATATGTATAGATTAGAGGGGACTCCACAACATTAATATGTATAGATTAGAGAGCACTCCATGATATTAATATGTACAGATTAGAGGGGACTCCATGATATTAATATGTATAGATAAGAGGGGACTCCATGACATTAATATGTATAGATTAGAGGGGACTCCATGACATTAATATGTATAGATTAGAGGGGACTCTGTGACATTAATATGTATAGATTAAAGGAGACTTCATGATATTAATATGTATAGATTAGTCGGGACTCCATGATATTAATATGTATAGATTAGAGGGGACTCAATGACATTAGTATGTATAGATTAGAGGGGACTCCATGACATTAAAATGTAAAAATTAGAGGGGACTCTGTGACATTAATATGTATAGATTAGAGGAGACTTCATGATATAAATATGTATAGATTAGAGGGGACTCCATGACATTAATATGTATAGATAAGAGGGGACTCCATGACATTAATATGTTTAGATTAGAGGAGACTCCATAACATTAATATGTATAGATAAGAGGGGACTCCGTGACATTAAAATGTATAGATTAGAGGGTACTCCATGATATTAATATGTATACTGTAGATTAGAGGGGACTCCATAATATTAATATGTATAGATTAGAGGAGACTCCATGACATTAATATGTATAGATTAGAGGGCACTCCATGACATTAATATGTATAGATTAAAGTGGCCTCCATGACATTAATATGTATAAATTAGAGGGGACTCCATGATATTAATAAGTATAGATTAGAGAGGACTCCGTGATATTAATATGTATAGATTAGAGGAGACTCCATGACATTAATATGTATAGATTAGAGAGGACTCCATGATATTAATATGTATAGATTAGGAGCGTACTCCATGACATTAATATGTATAGATTAGAGTGGACTCCATGATATTAATATGTATACATTAGAGGAGACTCCATGACATTAATTTGTATAGATTAGAGAGGACTCAGTGACATTAATATGTATAGATTAGAGAGGACTCCATGATATTAATATGTATAGATTAGAGGAGACTCCATGACATTAATATGTATAGATTAGAGGAGACTTCATGATATTAATATGTATAGATTAGAGGAGACTCCATGACATTATTATGTATAGATTAGAGGGGACTCCATGACATTAATATGTATAGATTAGAGGGGACTCCATGACATTAATATTTATAGATTAGAGGAGACTCCATGATATTACTATGTATAGATTAGAGGGGACTCCATGACATTAATATGTATGGATTAGAGGGTACACTGTGACATTAATATGTATAGATTAGAGGAGACTCCATGACATTAATATGTATAGATTAGAGGGGACTCCATGACATTAATATGTATAGATCAGAGGAGACTCCATGACATTAATATGTATAGATTAGAGGGGACTCTATGACATTAATATGTATAGATTAGAGGGGACTCTATGACATTAATATGTATAGATCAGAGGAGACTCCATGGCATTAATATGTAGAGATTAGAGGGCACTCCATGACATTAATATGTATAGATTAAAGTGGCCTCCATGACATTAATATGTATAAATTAGAGGGGACTCCATGATATTAATAAGTATAGATTAGAGAGGACTCCGTGATATTAATATGTATAGATTAGAGAGGACTCCATGACATTAATATGTATAGATTAGAGGAGACTCCATGACATTAATATGTATAGATTAGAGAGGACTCCATGATATTAATATGTATAGATTAGAGGGGACTCAATGACATTAATATGTATAGATTAGAGGGGACTCCGTGATATTAATATGTATAGATTAGAGGAAACTCCATGATATTAATATGTATAGATTAGTGAGGACTCCATGATATTAATATGTATAGATTAGACGGGATTCCATGAAATTAATATATATAGATTAGAGGGGACTCCATGATATTAATATGTATAGATTAGAGGGGATTCCATGACATTAATATGTATAGATTAGGAGGATACTCCATGACATTAATATGTATAGATTAGAGTGGACTCCATGACATTAATATGTATAGATTAGAGAGGACTCCATGATATCAATATGTATAGATCAGAGAGGACTCCATGACATTAATATGTATAGATTAGAGGGGACTCCATGACATTAATATGTATATTTTAGAGAGGACTCCATGATATTAATATGTATAGATTAGAGAGGACTCTATGACATTAATATGTATAGATTAGAGGGGACTCCATGACATTAATATGTATAGATTAGAGAGGACTCCATAACATTAATATATATAGATTAGCGGGGGCTCCATGACATTAATATGTATTGATTAGAGGAGACTCCATGACAATACTATGTATAGATTAGATCGGACTCCATGATATTGATATGTATTGATTAGAGGGGACTCCATGACAATAGTATGTATAGATTAGAGGGGAATCCATGATATTGATATGTATAGATTAGAGGAGACTCCATTATATTATTATGTATAGATTAGAGGGGACTCCATGACAATAATATGTATAGATTAGAGGGGACTCCATGACATTAATATGTATAGATTAGAGGAGACTCCATGACATTAATATATATAGATTAGAGGGGACTCCATGACATTAATATGTATAGATTAGAGGAGAGTCCATGACATTAATATGTATAGATTAGAGGGAACTCCATGATATTAATATGTATAGATTAGAGGAGACTCCATGACATTAATATGTATAGATTAAAGGGGACTCCATGACATTAATATGTATAGATTAGAGGGGACTCCATGATATTGATATGTATTTATAGGAGGGGACTCCATGAAATAAATCCCCTACTGAATAGAATTGATGACCCCTCCGCCTTAATTAGTGAAAAAACTAGAATATGTGTGGGAACCCTCAAACCTTGTCATTTTTTTCTGAATGGGAAAAAATTGTGGCTTATAGTCTTCTGAAGAGGTTACTTCGGGTCTGACCAACTCTAAATGGACAGGGTTCCAGTCCGGGTTCAGGCACAAAGGTCCCATTTACAACTTAACTACATTTATTAAAAAATTACAGGAACTCTTTAGCGGAAGGTGCAGACATTTCTATATTTAACAGCCTTCCACCTTGGTCATCATACATGTCTTCTCACTTCAGAACTCAGGGCATTCATTATCTCTTACCTTGTAGAACCCATGAAGGTTTATGGGACAAATCGTTTATTGTAGAAGATCCCCTGAAAGTGGAGCTAGCCGCATGGTATAATCAAGTCTGATCTGTGTGGTTGAAGTTTAATGATGACCCAATGATTGAACCTTCCGATAGATGGTTTTGGGAGCCCAGGGATTAATTGGTAGTTGGGGTATTTCAGAGGTTGATCAGTTTCTTCCCTACGAGCAGCAAACCCCCCTACTGCACTGGACTGAGGATCAATGTGTAGGAACATACCTGAGCGTGGAGGCAGCCCGGCTGTGGGGGAGCTCCAGGAGCTGGTGGGGTGATCTCTGGATCGAACATACTTGTACCTGGAGCTCACAGATATTCAGAGGTCCCTGGGAGTCAAAGTCAGGAACCATCTGATCATTGCTTTAGATTAATGAGATCAGGGGTCTCATTACAGACAATCATTTAATTCCCACCAGCATACCCGTAGGAAGTCACAGGAGAAGCGGGGGTCTCTGTGTACATGAGATGATTAGCACTTCTGCCTCCCATAATTGCTCACTGCCTTGAACATTGACAGCTTGTGTTATTTTATTGCTGGAGATTTAATATATACTGAGGTGTAATTAGAGAATTTATACACAAAGCAGGCGCGTGCTTCTCACCTTGTAACCTACATCTTAATTGCTACTGTGGTCAAGGGCTCGAGGATGCTATTATTAGCTCGAGGGACAGAGAGGAGTGAGGCATTCAATGTCAGGAATAAGGAAAAGGTGCCAGGCTTAATTTATACATATCACAATAAAGGAATGGAGATGTGCTAATATATACATATATAATAATAATAATAAAAAATTGAATATATACATATAATGATGAAGAATGGAATATGTACATATAATAATAAAGAACGGAATATAAATATATATATATATATCACATACTATAATTGTTGTCACGATTGCGAGCCTTGCGAGGCGAGCCGTTGAGGCATTGAAGCCTTCCAAGCTCACAGGACTTAGGCAATGAACGCTGAAAGCGCTCATTGCCCTTCAAGCCTCACAAAGCGAGGCGAGCAGTTGAGGCATTGAAGCACGCTGAAATGAGTGCTAACTTAGGCTGCAAGCAGTAAAAATCCGACCACAGAATCTCGGTGCAAAAAAGACCAGCCTCGGAAAACCATGAAGTTAACGGCCGAACCACGAAAATCAAAAAAGGCAAAAAGAAGAAAAAAAAAAAAAAAAAAATAGAACACACAGCACAGGGGAGAGCCAGAGAGTCTGGGAGTGAGGTTGCAAGAGATTTTGAGCCTTATTTGCCGTGTTTCGTCACTCGAAAATCGGCTAAGCGAGTAAAAAAAATGGAGGACAAAAAACCTGGAAACTGGATGAAAACGAGGCTGAGCAAAGCCTGGCACGCAGGGCTTAGAAAATACACAACGGCAAAGACAGTACCACTTACACCAACGACGCCAAGCACGCGGGACTTAGAAAATACACAACGGCAAAGACAGTAACACTTACACCAAGCACGCAGGACTTAGAAAATTCACAACGGCAAAGACAGTAACACTTACACCAACAACGCCAGGCATGCAGGACTTTGAAAATAAAACAAACACCAGTCAGCGCGCGCCACGCAAACATTCAGCAGACACATAGAAGAGAACGTGCTCATTCCAGGGCTCGCAATGAACGCCGAAGGCCATAGATACAACTGCGGGACTCGCAATTCAAGGCACGCAGTTGAAGGGCTGCACGAAATTACAAATTTAACTGCCCAACCACGGAACTGGAAAGACCAGCAAAAAAGTCCAATTATGCCTCAAATTAACTTCCACACACAGCACAGGGGGAGAGCCAGGGAGCCTGTGAGTGAGGTTGCAAGTTAATTTGAGGTGTATTTGGTGTTTTTTAATGATCGAGACAAAAAATGGCTGCCGAAAAAACTTAACAGGATGAACACGAGGCTGAAGGCAGTAACATTTAACTCAAGCCAGTAAAATGTAACCCAAGCCAGTAACAGTCATCATGAGGCCACTAAACTACATGTGAAGGCGCTCTTAGTGAGGCTCGTACAGTAGACGGAGGGAGAGGCTCGCAATGAGCGCCGAAGGTACAGCATTACCAGCCTTAAAATTGTATTCCCGTCATTTTTGATGGGCAAGTAGCTAGTAGAATAATATAGACAGGTGGGGGTGTTCTTGTTAAATAATGAACAACCCTTAGGACCTGCTGCGTGTACTGGCAGTTGTAAATGCCACATTCCTGTTGTGCAGACTGAAGTTCTTCCCACCTCATGAAACCGATGTGCCGAAGCCTAAATGCTGGATCCCACAGCAGCATGATCATATATATAGTTGTCAGTTGTCCCGTTTGCGATGTTGGTCACGCAATGTTCAATAATTGCGACCCTCGCAACTGCGAGCTGCGCGAAGCAAGGCAAGCAGTTGACGCCCCCAACTGCGAGGCTTGTGGGACTTAGGCTGCAATGACCCGCACGATTTTCAAACAGCCTAGACATGAGCACAGAAGACGCTTATGTCAATTGCGCACGATAGCCGCCAAAAAACGTAACAATTTGCCAATGTTCGTAAGGCAAAATTAACGGCCAAAATAGTTTCAAGCACGTAAGTCGAAAGACCCACAAAAAAACGCTAAATAATAAAAAAATAAAATAGTAATACACTCACACACAGCACAGGGGTAGAGCCAGGAAGCCTGGGAGTGAGGTTGCCGGTGAATTTGAGCCATATGTGCGTTTTTTCGTTGATCAAAAATCGAGGAAAAAGGCGGCCGAAAGAATTAAAAAATTCAAAAACAAGGAAGGGACAGGGGGGAGATGGTGGAAAGAGACATACGGCATTCCCAAGGTTAACAAGGCCTTCAATGAGCGTTGCGTACAGTAGACTGGAGGAAAGGAACGCAATAGGCGCCGAAGGTGCTCATCGCGAGGCACGTACAGTAGAATGGAGGAGAGGCTCGCAATGCATTCCAAGCCTTAAAATTTGATTCCTGTCATTTTTGACAGGCAAGTAGCTAGTTAAATATAAAAGGTAATACATTAGAATATAAAAGGTAAGAGCTTTAAGAACTGTAGTGATAGATGATATAGAGGCCAAACTACAGTAAGTGCTCTGCGTGACGCCACTCCATGTCCAGTTCTCCTCTTGGTGCGCGCACTTGGCGCCAGGCTCCTCGCCATGACACACTTTCCTTTCTTAAGACACCATTACTAATTACTGCTTTAAGCCTCACTTTGATCTGTGTTTGTCTAATTGCCACGCTGGGCTCTGTTTGTTAATTACTATTATTACATTTTGTGCATGAACAGCTTTTTATTCTAAGATTTACTCCCAAGAAAGGAAGTTTTGGGGGCCATAAGGAGAGGGGCTGAGACAGGGGGGGGGGCTGTAACTTGGAGTGAGGAGGGGGTTGATTAGTAAATGTGGAGGGGTTGTTGTGTAGGTGACGATGGGGCTGTTTAGTAAATGAGCAGGGGGATGTTGAGTCAGTGAGGAGGGGGCTGTTTAGTATATGTGGAGGGGGTGGTGAGGAGGGGGATGTTGAGTAGGTGAGGAGGGGGCTGTTTAGTATATGTGGAGGGGGTGGTGAGGAGGGGGATGTTGAGTAGGTGAGGAGGGGGATGCTGGGTATGTGAGGAGGGGGATGCTGGGTATGTGTGGAGGGGGATGCTGGGTATGTGAGGAGGGGGCTGTTTAAAATATTTGGAGGGGGATGCTGGGTATGTGACAAGGGGCATATTTGAGGTGAGAAGATGAATAAATGGGTAGTGAGGAGGGAGATATTTGTAGCATTAATAAAGTAATGGTATGTACAAATATACAACCCACCCCCTCTACCAAAGAATAGAGAGATATGTGCCATGGGGTCTGACCCTCCCCCTGCAGGGTGACACTGACTGAGAGGAGGTATGTGCCATGGGGTCTGACCCTCCCCATGCAGGGTGACACTGACTGGGAGGAGCTATGTGCCATGGGGTCCGACCCTCCCCATTCAGGGTGACACTGACTGGGAGGAGGTATGTGCCATGGGGTCTGACCCTCCCCATGTAGGGTGACACTGACTGGGAGGAGCTATGTGCCATGGGGTCTGACCCTCCCCCTGCAGGGTGACAATGACTGGGAGGAGCTATGTGCCATGGGGTCTGACACTACCTCTGCAGGGTGACACTGACTGGGAGGGGCTATGTGCCATGGGGTCTGACCCTCCCCATGCAGGGTGACACTGACTGGGAGGAGCTATGTGCCATAGGGTCTGACCCTCCCCCTGCAGGGTGACACTGACTGGGAGGAGCTATGTGCCATGGGGTCTGTCCCTCCTCTTGCAGGGTGTCACTGACTGGGAGGGGCTATGTGCCATGGGGTCTGACCCTCCCCCTGCAGGAAGACACTGACTTGGAGGAGCTATGTGCCATCGGGTCTGACCCTCCCTCTGCAGGGTGACACTGACTGGGAGGGGCTATGTGCCATGGGGTCTGACCCTCCCCCTGCATGGTGACACTGACTGGGAGGAGCTATGTGCCATGGGGTCTGACTCTCCCTCTTGCAGGGTGTCACTGACTGGGAGGGGCTATGTACCAAGGGTCTGACCCTCCCTCTGCAGGGTGACACTGACTGGGAGGAGCTATGTGCCATGGGGTCTGACCCTCCCTCTGCAGGGTGACAGTGACTGGGAGGAGCTATGTGCCATGGGGTCTGACCCTCCCTCTGCAGGGTGACAGTGACTGGGAGGAGCTATGTGCCATGGGGTCTGACACTCCCTCTGCAGGGTGACACTGACTAGGAGGGGCTATGTGCCATGGGGTCTGACCCTCCCCCTGGAGGGTGACACTGACTGAAGGGAGGTATATGCCATGGGGTCTGACCCTCCCCATGCAGGGTGACACTGACTGGGAGGAGCTATGTGCCATGGGGTCTGACCCTCCCCTGCAGGGTGACACTGACTGGGAGGAGCTATGTGTCATGGGGTCTGTCCCTCCTCTTGCAGGGTGTCACTGGCTGGGAGGGGCTATGTACCATGGGGTCTGACCCTCCCCATGCAGGGTGACACTGACTGGGAGGAGCTATGTGCCATGGGGTCTGACCCTCCCCCTGCAGGGTGACACTGACTGGGAGGAGCTATGTACCATGGGGTCTGACCCTCCCTCTGCAGGGTGTCACTGACTGGGAGGGGCTATGTGCCATGGGGTCTGACATTCCCCCTGCAGGGTGACACTGACTGTGAGGAGCTATGCGCCATGGGGTCTGACTCTCCCTCTTGCAGGGTGTCACTGACTGGGAGGGGCTATGTACCAAGGGTCTGACCCTCCCTCTGCAGGGTGACAGTGACTGGGAGGAGCTATGTGCCATGGGATCTGACCCTCCCCCTGCAGCGTGACACTGACTTGGAGGGGATTTGTGCCACGGTGTCTTACCCTCCCCATGCAGAGTGACACTGACTGGGAGGGGATTTGTGCCACGGGGTCTGACCCTCCCCATGCAGGGTGACACTGACTGGGAGGAGCTATGTGCCATGGGATCTGACCCTCCCCCTGCAGCGTGACACTGACTGGGAGGAGCTCTGCGCCATGGGGTCTGACCCTCCCCCTGCAGGGTGACACTGACTAGGAGGAGGTATGTGCCATGGGGTCCGGCCCTTTCCCATGCAGGGTGACACTGACTGGGAGGAGCTATGTGCCATGGGGTCTGACCCTCCCTCTGCAGGGTGACACTGACTGGGAGGAGCTATGTGCCATGGGGTCTGACCCTCCCTCTGCAGGGTGACACTGACTGGGAGGAGCTATTTGCCATGGGGTCTTACCCTCCCTCTGCAGGGTGACACTGACTGGGAGGAGCTATTTGCCATGGGGTCTGACACTCCCTCTGCAGGGTGACACTGACTGGGAGGAGCTATGTGCCATGGGGTCTGACCCTCCCCATGCAGGGTGACACTGACTGGGAGGAGCTATGTGCCATGGGGTCTGACCCTCCCCCTGCAGGGTGACACTGACTGGGAGGAGCTATGTGCCATGGGGTCTGTCCCTCCTCTTGCAGGGTGTCACTGCCTGGGAGGAGCTATGTACCATGGGGTCTGACCCTCCCCATGCAGGGTGACACTGACTGGGAGGAGCTATGTACCATGGGGTCTGACCCTCCCTCTGCAGGGTGACACTGACTGGGAGGGCCTATTTGCCATGGGGTCTGATCCTCTTCCTGCAGGGTGACACTGACTTGGAGGAGCTATGTGCCATGGGGTCTGACCCTCCCCCTCAGGGTGACACTGACTGGGAGGGGCTATGTGCCATGGGCTCACTCTCTTGACCTGGTCCAATTGCTCTGGGACAGAGGAGAGATGCAGCCAGAACTGCAAGGGGAGGACCCTCAATAGTGATAAGAGGGGCTGCATTCTTGGGATACATGGACTCCTCCTAGCCACAGAATGGACATGTGGCTGGAAAGTCCATGATATTATTCAGGTTCTCTCATGCTCAGTTTACTGTGGACCATTCTGCACCTCATGTCCCGGTGGGTCGTGGAACCAGAGAGGGATAGAGCTCCCTCCACCTCTTGTCTGCTTATAACACACAGGATGACACCGTATTCAGGAGGATGTTTGTCTGACAGTCTGATAGATGGTGGCAGACACAGAGCGTCCGGTAGCAGCGTGACGCGGACATCTCGGAGCATGAGATGAATCACTGGGGGCCGCGCTCTGTCCCATGGGGGCTCCATCACTGTCTGTCAGTGGAGATAATGCGTATGGAGTATTTATACCTAGAAATTAAACTTGTACTGAAGATTGTTGTGTTTTCCTGTCAGTCACCTGGCCCACCTGACAGTAACCTGGCCCACCTGTCTGTCACCTGGTCCACCTGTCAGTCACCTTGTCCACCTGACAGTATCCTGGCCCACCTGTCAGTCACCTGGCCCACCTGACTGTCACCTGGTCCACCTCACCTGGTCCACCTGTCTCTCACCTGGTCCGCCTGTCAGTCATGTGGTCCAACTGACAGTCACCTGGCCCACCTGTCAGTCACGTGGTCCACCTGATAGTCACCTGGTCTGATCCAAACCACGAAATCTCAAATTGGGAATGACCACCTTTGGTAAGTGCAGTAGGTCAGTATCTGCAGGATTAGGAGATTAGGGTCCTCACTAGTGGTCCTTTCATGGTCTGAATCAGATCTTATAGGGAGCAAAGGACAAAGCCCAAGGAGTTGGTATCCGTGTGTTCTTCCACATTAATGAGCTTTCCATTAGTCCGGTTGGAAGCACTGGCAGTTTTATTTGCTACATTCCCACTGTGTAGATAGAAGCCTCTTGAGCATTCAAAGTCTCCTACCATCTCTGAAAACTAAATGGTAGATACCACAACAGCATTGTTGGATAGCAGAGGTATTCATTCAATAAACCACATTCTGGATCGCAACCTTGTCATGGTGAAGTTGCTTGTGTACCTCAATTAAGCTGTGAGCTATACCTTGTAGGGTCACTCAGGATGGGCAAGTCATAGCAGAGAGGTCAGACAAATCACGGTCCACTGGAGAAGGAATTGGCAACCCACTCCAGTATCTTTGCCAAGAAAACCATATGGCTAAGCACAACCCGAAAAACAGACAGATGCACCTGGCGGGCTCATCCATCTGGTCACCGAGAGTCGGACATGACTGAAGGACTGAACAACAAATTCAATGAAAGCTTGTATTATACTGTATTTTTAATAATATAATAATAATAATAATAATGTTTTGTTTATTTTCAACTGTACTTCAAACAAGTGCAATATAAATCTAGGAGTATTATGGTATTATTATGGAGGAATTATTAACCAATTATAATGGGGTCACTGGGACATTATTAATAAAATAATAATAATAATTGAAATAAATGTAAGAATCACCCATGGGATCTGCAGCGTAGCGTACAGCGACAAGTTCACCTTTATATTAAAGCAGTATATAAGGAGCATTGATAATGTTAGTAAGGTGATGCTGCTTCCATACCCAATAATACTAATGATAAGTTCTGTTGTACGTCTGTGTGACAATCGGCTCAGAGCCTGCTAGTTGCAACTGAAAAGCTCTCTCTTAGCTCTGTCCTCTCTCTCTACCCCCCTGGTCACCATTCAAGTCCCAGCTTATACCATCTTGATAACAACCTGCCTGATGGGATTACTGTGCTGTGGACAGGATATGCAAATAGTATACTGTAAGTTAGTTCACTAGTTTAGAAGGGAGCTTTGTGAGTTAGATAACTAGTTTAGAAGGGAACTTTGTGAGTTAGGTGACTAGTTTAGAAGGGAACTTTTGTGAGTTAGGTAACTAGTTTAGAAGTGATCTTTGAATGTGTTTAAGTTCACGATGTAATTACCAGCTAACACTATGAGCCTTTGAAAAAAAAATTGGCAGTGCCACCCAGTGGCGGCTGGCCTCCATTGCTGATCCTAATTTCCCCCAGTGCCTGTAGACTGCATGTAGACACATCGCTAGAAAGGGCAAAAGTAAGGCGAACAGATTTTAGCTTAGCTGGGACTCGGCTGGATACTAAGCACTGGGTCGGATCCCATGTCCATTGTTACAAGCACTATCAAATAAAAGCTGTTCTCTTACTATGATCCCACTTCTACCACCAGTGGGTCACACCAATGTTTAGCCTAAACACTCTGTCCTGGTCATTAGTGCTGACTAAAGTTAGGTCTGATTCTTACCAATTCCATTCAAACCAAACAGCTGTTCCCACATTTCCCATCATGCATCTAAATCATCACATTTTAAATATTACAGAAGCAAGTGTCCCTTAGAGTTAATTGGTACTCTCAGGAAAGCTGAGTGGCTGAGATGTGTTGCAGTAATAATCAGCGGGAAAATTAGGAGCAGAACCTTGAAAAATAAAGCCAAGCATCGAGATAATCAGCATCTACTAATCTTGGTGAGAGTCTTAAAGTGCCACTGTTTATACTTATACTATTATCTCTCTTCTAGGCAGCAGGTAAACTACAATAGATCCACTTAGAATGAGCAGGTAGGGTCGAGGGTCTCGTCCCACTCATTGGAGGACACGTCAGATGAGGACGTTGATCATACTTCAAAGGAGCAATGGCGAGCTCCAATATGAGTACAATCACAAACTGTCTGGTCACCTAAACAGCTTGGTGTGTTGCCATGGTGAGTGTTCAGAGTACTAGTACACCTTTGATATGAATGAGGCTTCCATGATTATTTATTAGGGTAAGCCTTAATGGGCTATAACGCTTTCTCAGAATGGTGTGTACTTGTAATCTAATTACCTTTCCATTAGTCCTGATTAAAGAGCTAACATTTTATCTTACACTTTTACATTGCTTCAGATAGAAGCTCGCTCCACTTGTTGTAGCAGATAAGCACAAACCAAAATGGCTCCTCCCTCTGCAACATAACCACACGTGAAAGGTAATTTGTTAAAGGCTGTATTCACCATTTTAAACATTCTTTATTTTGACTTCAGTTTCTCTTTACAAATCAGATGCCATGTGAGTTATCTAAACAGCAGACTGATAGAAGCCTTGTTGTATCTCCATATATAGAGTAACATACTTCGGATTGCAAGCTCTGTGAGAGAGACGTTAATAAGCTGCTGTCTGTTCCCTTATCAGGATTGCTGTGAAGCATTAATGGGGGGGGGGGGGGAGTGTGGGGGGATAATGGCTTCTCTCACCGCCCCCATGTTGCCTCCCTCCGATGCTATATTTAGATGAGATATGAGCATGAGTTGGATTTATATTGCAAGAGAAGTCAGTGTGAAGTGAGTATGTGAGATATCTATGTAGAACATGGGGGAGGCCGGACGCCTGGTCCATACTGACAGGTAGGACAAGACACGGACAGATAGCCTTGATCCACTGATCCAGATAGGACAAGACATGGACAGATAGGACAAAACACGGACAGGTAGCCTAGATCCACCCATCCAGATAGGACAAGACATGGACAGATAGGACAAGGCATGGACAGATAGCCTAGATCCAGCAATCCAGATAGGACAAGACGCAGACTTATAGCCTAGATCCAGCGATCCAGATAGGACAAGACATGGACAGATAGGACAAGACATGGACAGGTAGCCTAGATTCACCCATCCAGATAGGACAAGACAAGGACAGATAGCCTAGATCCAGCGGTCCAGATAGGACAAGACAAGGGTATATAGCCTAGATCCAGCAATCCAGATAGGACAAGACACAGACAAATAGCCTAGATCCAGCGATCCAGGTAGGACAAGACATGGACAAATAGCCTAGATCCATCCATCCTGATAGGACAAGACAAGGACAAATAGCCTTGATCCATCCATCCAGATAGGACAAGACAAGGACATATAGCCTAGATCCAACGATCCAGATAGGACAAGACAAGGGCACATAGCCTAGATCCATCCAGATAGGACAAGACAAGGACAGATAGGACAAAACACAGACGGGAAGCTTAGATCCACTCATCCAGATAGGACAAGACATGGACAGATAGGACAAAACACGGACATATAGCCTAGATCCACCCAACCTAGATCGGACAAGACAAGGTAAAATAGCCTGGATCCAGTGATCCAGATAGGACAAGACAAGGGCACATAGCCTAGATCCAGTGATCCAGATAGGACAAGACAAGGACAGATAGCCTAGATCCAGCGATACAGATAGAACAAGACACAGACACATAGCCTAAATCCAGCAATCCAGATAGGACAACACACGGGCAAGTAGCCTAGATCCAGCAATCCAAATAGGACAAAACAAGGACAGATAGGACAAGACACGGAAATATAGCCTAGATCCAGCGATCGAGATAGGACAGCACAGGGACAGATAGCAAAGATCCAGCCATACGTTTACCGTGACACTGACAGATAGGACAAGAACCCACACTCATCCTATCCTGACACTAACAGATAGGTCAAGAACCCACACTCATCCTATCCTGACACTGACAGATAGGACAAGAACCCTCACTCATCCTATCCTGACATTAACAGGTAGGACAAGAAGGGATAACCGGGATAAGATACAGTGCCCAGCCTATCCTCACACAAGGGGTAATCTGTACAAGATACAGTGCCCAGCCTATCCTCACACAAGGGGTAACCTGGGCAAGAGACAGTGCTCAGCCTATCCTCGCACAAGGGGTAATCTGGACAAGATACAGTGCCCAGCCTATCCTCACACAAGGGGTAACCTGGGCAAGATACAGTGCTCAGCCTATCCTGATACAGCTAGCCAGAACAAGACTCAATTCTAAGCCGAACCTGATACTATCAGATATCAAGGACAAGACAGTCCATCTCTAGACATCTTCAGATAACCAGGAGAAGAACCAGTGCCTAGCATATCTCGACACTGACAGATAGCGAGGACAAGATCCAGAGATAAGTCTATCATGACTTCTACAGATAGAACAAGAGCCAATGTTAAGTTGATTGTGGTACCTGCACAGGACAAGACCCAGGACTAAGTTGTTCCTGATACCTGACCCAGCTCTAAGCTGGTCCTGACATCTTCAGATAGCCAGGACAAGAACCAGTGCCTAGCCTATCTTGACACTGACAGATAGCCAGGACAAGATCCAGAGATAAGTCTATCATGACTTCCACAGATAGCACAAGAGCCATTGTTAAGTTGATCCTGATACCTGCACAGGACAAGACCCAGGGCTAAGTTGATCCTGAAACCTTACCCAGAACTAAGCTTGTCCTGACATCTTCAGATAGCTAGGTCAAGACTCAAGGCTATGCCTACTCTAACATAGATGGATATCCAGAACAAGACTCGATGCCCAGCCTATACTGACACCAATGGATAAGCTGGACAAGATACAGTGCCCAGCCTATCCTGACACCAGGAGGTAGTAATCTCAAAGCCTACCCTGACACCAGGAGGTAGTCATCTCAAAGCCTACCCTGACACCGGGAGGTAGTCATCTCAAAGCCTACCCTGACACCGGGAGGTAGTCATCTCAAAGCCTACCCTGACACCGGGAGGTAGTCATCTCTAAGCCAACCCTGACACCAGGAGGTAGTCATCTCAAAGCATATGTTGACACTTACAGATAGTCCGGACAAGATCTAGCGTCCAACTGTCCTGTCACAAACAAATAATCAGACCCAGCGTCCTACAGTTCTGACTCCAAAGGTGGTCAGAACCAGAGGCGACCCATCCATCCTGACATAAAAAAATAGCCAGGGCAAGAGTCACATTGCTGTATAAACTGCTTTGAATGTATTTGTGCCATTATGGAAATGTAAATACACTTTTCTGTTATAATAAAGTGTTTATGTTCCATGTCCATTTAATCTAAGTTATTATTATTACACAAGTAGTAAAATTTCCATCCAGCTAGGTTTTTTTCCATCTACTTATGATGGCAGACTTGACAATAGTACACGTCTGAATAATAAATGCTGTTTCTTTCTTGTTATAATCGTCTAAGAAAATATGAAATAGACATCCGTATGGTGTTGGAGGATATCAAACTACCCATAGCTCCTTAATGGCCGGACAGTCCCACCATATACGTAAGTGGCTGCCATGTTCTAAGTGTGTTGTTATTCCTAATAATACTAATTGAAGGCTGACGGCAAACAAATGTTTATTTTGACTGATCTACAATCTCCTCCCGCCTACCTAATACCTTGTAGTCACCATCCTCCCATCACCTGAATGTGAACATCATCATTATACTCCAGACAGATGCACAAGACACCCCCAGATTCTAATTCACTCATCATCTCCTGCGCTTGCCGTCAGAGCCCCATCTTTCATCTGTCTCCCCATCAATACCTTTCAAGTGAAACTATTCAAATGAAATATCTTCCTTCAATATCTCTCTATCCTCAATGCCCTAGAACAGCGGTAGGCAAGTCCAGTCTTGGAGAGCCACACACTGGCCAGGATTTGAGGATATCCCTGCTGCATAAAGACAGGACTGTCACTTCTTCAGATTGACTCACCTGTGCACATAAAAACAATCCTACAATTCAGGCCTTTGTGTGGCTCTCTAGGACAGAACTTGCATACTCCCACATGGTTACCACTGTTTCAATGACATACCAGAGACCGAAGGGAATGTTTTAAGAGGAAACAGAGATTGGGCAAGGCTCAGACAATCATACAGTTATTCAAAGACCAATAAATTAACTCCTTTTCTGCCAGGAGAGCTGCATTTCAGCCCTGATGGATTATACAAGGCTTGATCGGGATGATTAGCCCCGTCACTCACAGCTCAGCTTCCCTCAAAGTAATTTTTCTGAGGGGATTTGTTCTTGATCTGTGATTACAGACTTGAGGCTTTTGTTTACACCAGCTCCAAATGAAACCTGATTAAACGGAGCTCAGGAAAGCTTATATATGTGAGAGAGAAAGCGTGGGAGCCTGGCCAGAACGGTGTCTAGAGATGGACTGAGCTCTGCACCATGTAGGGGCTACCAGAAAAAGTGAGAGAAGAAACTAGGACAGAATGGTGTCTAGAGGTGGACCGAGCTCTGCACCATGTAGGGGCTACCAGAAGAAGTGAGAGAAGAAACTAGGACAGAACAGTGTCTAGAGATGGGCTGAGCTCTGCACCATGTAGGGGCTACCAGAATAAGTGAGAGAAGAAACTAGGACAGAACGGTGTCTAGAGATGGACTGAGCTCTGCACCATGTGGGGGCTACCAGAAAAAGTGAGAGAAGAAACTAGGAAAGAACAGTGTCTAGAGATGGACCGAGCTCTGCACCATGTAGGGGCTACCAGAAGAAGTGAGAGAGGGAACTAGGACAGAACTGTTTCTAGAGGGGGGCTGAGCTCTGCACCATGTAGGGGCTATCAGAAGAAGTGAGAGAGGGAACTAGGACAGAACTGTGTCTAGAGATGGACAAAGCTCTGCACCATGTAGGGGCTATCAGAACAAATGAGAGAAGAAACTAAGAGAGAGCAATGTTTAGAGATGGACTGAGCGCTGCACCATGTAGGGGCTACCAGAACAAGTGAGAGAAGAAACTAAGACAGAACAATGTCTAGAGATGGACTGAGCTTTGCACCATGTAGGGGCTACCAGAAGAAGTGAGACAAGAAACTAGGACAAAACAGTGTTTAGAGATGGACTGAGCTCTGCACCATGTAGGGGTTACCAGAAGAAGTGAGAGAAGAAACTAGGACAGAACGGTGTCTAGAGATGGACTGAGCTCTGCACCATGTAGAGGCTACAAGAAGAAGTGAGAGAAGAAACTAAGACAGTAGGGTGTCTAGAGATGGACCAAGCTCTGCACCATGTAGCGGCTACCAGAGAAAGTGAGAGAAGAAACTAGGACAGAACGATGTCTAGAGATGGACTGAGCTCTGCACCATGTAGGGGCTACCAGAAGAAGTGAGAGAAGAAACTAGGACAGAACAGTGTCTAGAGATGGACTGAGCTCTGCACCATGTAGGGGTTACCAGAAAAAGTGAGAGAAGAAACTAAGACAGTACAGTGTCTAGAGATGGACCAAGCTCTGCACCATGTGGGGGCTACCATAAAAAGTGAGAGAAGAAACTAGGACAGAACGGTGTCTAGAGATGGACCGAGCTCTGCACCATGTAGCAGCTACCAGAAGAAGTGAGAGAAGAAACTAAGACAGAACAGTGTCTAGAGATGGACTGAGCTCTGCACCATGTAGGGGCTACGAGAAGAAGAGAGAGAAGAAACTAAGACAGAACGGCGTCTAGAGATGGACTGAGCTCTGCACCATGTAGGGGCTACCAGAAAAAGTGAGAGAAGAAACTAAGACAGAACAGTGTCTAGAGATGGACTGAGCTCTGCACCATGTAGCGGCTACCAGAAGAAGTGAGAGAAGAAACTAGGACAGAACAGTGTCTAGAGATGGACCGAGCTCGGCATTATGTAGGGGCTACCAGAAGAAGTGAGAGAGGGAACTAGGACAGAAGGTGTCTAGAGATGGACTGAGCTCTGCACCATGTAGGGGTTACCAGAAAAAGTGAGAGAAGAAACTAAGACAGAACAGTGTCTACAGATGGACTGAGCTCTGCACCATGTAGCGGCTACCAGAAGAAGTGAGATAAGAAAATAGGACAGAACAGTGTCTAGAGATGGACCGAGCTCGGCATTATGTAGGGGCTACCAGAAGAAGTGAGAGAGGGAACTAGGACAGAACGGTGTCTAGAGATGGACTGAGCTCTGCACCATGTAGGGGCTACCATAAAAAGTGAGAGAAGAACCTAGGACAGAACGGTGTCTAGAAATGGACTGAGCTCGGCACCATGTAGGGGCTACCATAAAAAGTGAGAGAAGAAACTAGGACAGAACGGTGTCTAGAGATGGACCGAGCTCGGCACCATGTAGTGGCTACCAGAAAGAGTGACAGAGTGAAATAGGACAGAATGGTTTCTAGAGATGGACTGTGCTCTGCACCATGTAGGGGCTACCAGAAGAAGTGAGAGAAAAAACTAAGACAGAACAGTGTCTAGAGATGGACCAAGCTCTGCACCATGTAGCGGCTACCAGAAAGAGTGAGAGAGGGAAATAGGACAGAACAGTGTCTAGAGATGGACTGAGTTCTGCACCATGTAGGGGCTACCAGAAAAAGTGAGAGAAGAAACTAGGACAGAACGGTGTCTAGAAATGGACTGAGCTCTGCGCCATGTCGGGGCTACCATAAAAAGTTAGAGAAGAAACTAGGACAGAACGGTGTCTAGAGGTGGACTGAGCTCGGCACCATGTAGGGGCTACCAGAAAGAGTGAGAGAGGGAACTAGGACAGAATGGCGTAGAGCGATGATGAAGAGATGGAGAATTCAGGAACCGTTAGACACAGAGCAGGGGGGTAATTGAACAGTGTTTTCTACCACACAGAGACTAAATGTTAGTGGGGTGTCACAAATGGATACTGGGGGGTCAAGGGGGACCCTTTTAAATGTCAATTTTTGCAGCCCAGCCCAGCCAAAAGCCTTTTCAGACAAGGCTAAGTCCAGTAAAAACTGACTGTTACAAGGGGGAGATGTCTCCATGTTAAATCCCATAGACTGTAGGCCTGGTGCTAATTGGCCTGTTCAAATTCCCTGGGCATGTAGGCCTGTGATTGGCTCACTTTGGAGCTTGGAAAACTCTAACCTGGAGCTTCAGTGCTGGTACTAGGCTTGGCATTCAGCCAATCAGCAGGCTGACTATGCTTAATTGGACCTGTGGGTTGCAGATTGTGAATGGAATATTTTACTACTGGAGGTGCCTATGCCCACTAGCATGTACCCAGCCCTGGATAATGGGAAAGGCTTCGCCCTTGGGTGAGCACAGAGCCTGTGGCCAAGAGTAGTCAACCAGTGGAATAATTAACCCATTGGCTGTTATTATTATAGCCAAATAGTATCGCAAAAGAGCTGTGCCATGTTGATGATATATGTACTGTTCGTCCTTACCAATGTATTATACTATCACTGTACACATTATTATGGGTCTTATGCTTCCCAACACTTGTGTATAATGCTAATAGGGTTCTTACCCTAGGGATGCTGGTATTGGGAGTTCCCTTACTGTGTCTACAGTTATTATATTGGCCCTACCACTTTTAATGTTACCATTTCTCTGCTGAGATGGTACTTTTTACTAGATGTTGAGACAGCATCTTATTCCATAAGATGGCGGCTGTTGCTGGTAGCTCAAACCAGTTCCAACCGGAGTAGGCCTAGCGCTCACTCAATTAAACTAAAATGATGTCCCCACTACTGTTGTTATATTCCCTGGAGAGATAGGTTGCTAATACTGGGCCAGTATAAATACTGTATATGATTATGACCTATGGATTGGGCATAAGGAACAATCCATAATGTAGTTTAAAACTATGCTTTATCACCACTGTATGTTGTTTTAACTTTGTAATGATATTTGGGTTATCATCTTGTCCCACGTGGACAGGTCTCCTCTGATTGGCCCATGAAAATCCAATCAGAGCAGTTTGACCTTTCATTGGTAGATTCACAATTAGCTGGAAAATTCCCAGTTGGTTCACTCCCCAATTCATGTTAATGTCTGACTTTCCCCATGGTTCCTTTTTCTATAAATACTCTGTATTTTACCCAAATAAACCATTCTCAGTTTGGCTGTACATAACTATAGTGTACTGTCAACTTTGACTGAAGGCCTTATTTATTTTCTTAAGCTTAATCACTTACTGGTATCCTGATACTCCTGCTAGGTCCTAGCTTAAAGGGACCTATACCTGCTCCTTTATTCCTGTATCCTGATCCTGTGTTTCTGACATGGAGAAGCAAGCTGGACGCTGAGATTTCCAACCCTGCACAGTCCCAAGGGTGGTCCTTGAAGCTGGAATAAGGGGGAATTTGGGGTGCAGCTGGTACCCTTACCCATGGGTTGTGATACAAAAGTGTGTGGAGGGATGAGTTTTGTCCTGCTCCATGCAGAGGTCACCAGAGAAAGTGGCCAAGCCTGTTCAGAACAGAGTGAATAGACCCAAACAGGTACACATTTTATGATTGTAGGCAGAAAAACAGAACTTATAAGCATTTCTTAATACAAAAAAGTGCATATAAGTAAATAAATAAACAGTTATATTATATTACTACTAAAATCCAGGAACCTGCCATATCCCTGAGTTTCGATTTAGTGCCATTTTCAATTAATCCATATTGTTATCACATATATAGTTGGGAGCATGCGAGCCGTTGCAATGCTTGCGGGCTCGCGCAGCGAGCCTGCGGCCCTCGTAAAGTGAGGGCTTCAGTTGCTGGCATGGATCGCCGAAGGCGGTCCTTGCCAGCAACTGTGACCCTCGCAAAATTTACGTCGTTACGCAAGGAAAATACGAGAGGTGTTACGACCCATTACGACCTCGCAAAAATCGGCCGCAACACGTGCACATGAAAACATGAAAAATACAACAAATGCACACAACAAATACATAAAAAGCTTACTTACAGGAAGAGGGAGCATCCAGGACCTCGAAAACTAAAGTTACACCTCAATTTAACTCAAATTAAAAGAGTTTAGACACTAAAAGAATCTCTAAGCGAGGGAAAAAATGGCCGCCGAAAAAAACCAAAACTAAGCTACAGCAGTCTAAAGACGCAAAACACCACCAAACACCTACGTATTTGCCGAAAAACAACTACGAGATTAAAAAACAAGGACGCAACCCGCGCAACCCCAAAAACATTACAAACACAATAAATACAAACAACAAACACATAAAAAGGTTACTCACAGTAAGGCGGGGCACCCAGGACCTCTGCAAGTCAAGTTACACCTCCATTTAAGCACAAATTTCTGAGTTTAAAGACCCGAAAATCACCTAAGCGAGAGAAAAAATGGCCGCCGAACAAAACGAAAATGAGGCTAAAGGTCCCTAAACACGCAAAACACCACCATAAACACGCAAAACACCACCAAACAGCTACGGACATTCCGAAAAAGTCGCACGACATAGAAAACGAGCAACACTACATCAGCCACATTATATACACCAAACACCATTAGCTCACTTACAATTTCATTGCCGTCATTTTTTGACGGGCAATTCGCTAATTATATATATATGGAGTTACCTTCCTTCTGATTTGCCCCTCAGCTGTTCATTTTTTTATCTTTGTTTATGCCTATTTATATCTAGAGATCTAAGTCGCATTCACAAACACAATTATGAACTAAATGCAGAGGTGGCACAAGGTTATTTGATCTTGATTCTTGGCACATACATCACACATACATTGTTAATTTATACACACACCGACATATGAATATATACATATGTATATAAATAAATATATAAATATATATATATATATATATATATATATATATATATATATATATATACATTATAATTGGTACAACACAATTGATCTGTTAGACCTATAGCACGTGCATCCAGTGGCAGCTCAGGAGTTTGTGCCTAGGGGCGCCAGATATGTAAATCGATGTACATTGGTTTAAATAAATGTAAGTCCTTGATGAGTGTTCTCACCATTATCCTAACAATGAATATGAATTCAATCTCAAACAATTCCAATTTGAACATCATAAAATTAGCAAATGTAACGCAAGTTAGAAACCCCATAGATTTCCAGTTCCACAGCTATTTGTTGGCCTTTTGGTTCAAAAGATGGAAGATTGTATGGGTATAACCAGAATTATATAGTTATTGTCCCTTTAGATATACCGTTTATCTTGTTGCGCAGAAAGAGGGTCACTTACACACCGGATAAGCTTAGATATCTCTAAAGCAACAATAGGTCCTGCCATTTTTATTTATCATGGGAAATATTTGGGCATCTTGCCAGTCTAACTGACCATCCTTCTGAGAGCTTAAGGTTGATGGTGGAATAATCCAGTGTACTCCATGCATGCCTAAATGTCTAAGGGCCTCATTCAATTGCGATTTGGCCAATTGAATAGGGCTCTAAATAAGCACATAGCATATTTTTTAAAAATAAGTTTTTAGTTAGTGAAAACCTTGCTTTTGGATAGATGTTTGCCAACTAAAAACTTCTTTAAAAAAATATGTTATCTGCTTATTTGGAACCATATTCAATTGGCCAAGTCGCAATTGAATGAGGGTCAAAGTGTATACAATCTATCGTACTTAGGATACATGTTGCACACACTTTCTACTACAACCATCAAAAGCAGTAGCTGGTCTAGTAGGAAATAACGTTTCTCTCGCCTGCCATTTTGGAAACTTCAACCATTGCTGATGAGTAGAGGATTTGTCAGTTGGGCAAACTGTTGGTGGCTGGGGAATTGGTCAGTTGGAAAAGTCAACTCCTATTCCTTTGGCTTGTTGGGTGGCCTCCTTTTATCAAAGGCGGTAAGATGGGACATTTTCTTCCTTGCCTAACCAAGATGACCAGTAGAGGATATTAAAGAACCTGAGGGTCTATATGATATAACATTGCACACATGAAACGTTCCAGTCTGTATAAATAGGCCAGGATAATGCCATATATCTAGTTTTTAATCAGAGGAAATCATGCCTCTGCTGGACCCTGGTGTTTGTATCATTGGTGAGGGTTACATGTATGAAGGGGATGGTTACATTTCCACAAGCCAGAGCTTTCAGTTATTATTGCAAGCTTCCTGCTCCTGAACATGTGCTGGAGAGGAGAAAGGTGTCAGCTTTAAAGATCACAAATTACAAATCCCCCAGCCTTCCTACTCCGTCCTTCCTCCTCCTCCAGTCCTCCTTACATTGTTTAGTACATAAGAACTTCCCCTCATACTCCAACTATCAGGAAGTGCTCCACTTAGGATATAAATGGATGAAATAACATTTTCCTTTAAAAAATGTTTTTATTTTCATTACATATATAGCAGTTTTTCCTAATGTACTGTGGTCCTTTAACCTTCATATGGAAATGACAGTAGAACAAAGTCTTTGCCCAAGCCAAGTATTTATATAATGTGTTGTTGCTATTTGCCTAATTCCAGTTGTCTCTTCTGTACCTTCCCATTGGTTGCTGAATGCCATAACCTTGTTACTCCACACAGATATGAACCTTGCTGTCTATTCAGACCTTGACACTCCATATAGATATGAACCTTGCTTCCTGCTCTGACCCTGACACTACACACAGATATGAACCTGTCTGTCTGACTTGACCTTGAAACTCCATACATATATTAACCTTGCTGCCTGATCTAATCTTGGAACTCCATATTGCTATGTACCTTTCTGCCTGCTCTTACCTTGGAACTCCATACATTTATGAACCTTGCCGCCTGATCTGACCTTGGAACTCCATATAGCTATGTACCTTTCTGCCTGCTCTGACCTTGGAACTCCATACAGGTATGAACCTTGCCGCATGATCTGACCTTGGAATTCCATATAGCTATGTACCTTTCTGCCTGCTCTGACTTTGGAACTCCATACAGGAATAAACCTTGCTGCCTGATATGACCTTGGAACTCCATATACCTATGTACCATTACTTCTCTGACCTTAGAACTCCATAAAGATATGAACCTTGCTGCCTACTCTGGCCTTAGAATTCCACTCAGATATGAGCCTTGCTTCCTACTCTGACCAAGGAACGCAGTACAAATATAAACCTTCCTTTCTGCTATGACCTTGAAACTCTATATAGATATGAACCTTGCTACCCGTTCTGACCTTGGAACACCATATAGATATGACATTTTCAGTCTGCTCTGAATATGGAACTCCATAGAAATATGAACCTTACTTCCTCATCTAACCTTGGGACTCTTGGAACTCCATACAGATATGAACATTGCTGCCTGCTCTGACCTTAGAACTCCACTCAGATATGAACCTTGCTGCCTATTCTGACCTTGGATCTCCATACAGATATGATCATTGCTGCCTGATGTAACCTTGGTACTCCACTCTGATATGAACCTTTCTTTCTGATATGAACCTTACTGCCTGTTCTGACCTTGGAACTCTGCAGAGGTATGAACGTGCAGTCTTATCTGACCTTAGAACTCCATACAGATATGAACCTTGCTGTCTAATCTGACCTCTGAACTCCATACAGAGATGAGCCTAGCTGTCTGCTTTAACCTTGGAACTCTATACAGATATGGACCTTGCTTCCTGATCTGACCTTAGAACTCTATAGAGATATGGACCTTGCTTCCTGATCTGACCTTAGAACTCTATACAAATATGAACCTTACTGCCTGTTCTGACCTTGAAACTCTGCAGAGGTATGAACGTGCAGTCTGATCTGATCTTAAAACTCTATACAGATATGAACATTGACCTGCTGCCTGATCTGATCTTGGAATTCCATAGAGGTGTGTGCTCTGTCCAAGACTCTGGGACTCCGGTCAACCAAACTACACAAGGATGTACAGCCACATCCAGGCAGCAGGAATAACGAACATAGAGGAAATAGCTTTTATCCCCAAAGTTTAACACACACACACTGCCCTATTTATAACACACACTGCCCTGTGTATAACACACACACACACACACTGCCCTGTGTATAACACACACACACTTCCCTGTGTATAACACACACACTTCCCTGCGTATAACACACACAAACTTCCCTGTGTATAACACACACACACTGCCCTGTGTATAACACACACACTTCCCTGTGTATAACACACACACACTGCCCTGTGTATAACACACACAAACTTCCCTGTGTATAACACACACACACTGCCCTGTGTATAACACACACACACTGCCCTGTGTATAACACACACACTTCCCTGTGTATAACACACACACACTGCCCTGTGTATAACACACACACTGCCCTGTATATAACATAAATGCCACTGTTACATTTTTATCTTCTGACAAGTACATTGGAAATGCAAATTGTTTTGCCACTAATTGATTTGGGGTCACGCACAGCGACCTCCAGACGATTGTTGGTGAGCAGGGGGGTGTAAGATGATGAAGTGGGCGATGGCGCACAATCACACGCCAGGCTCAGCCGCTGCAGCTAATTAAAATCACAATTAAGGGAAGAGGTGAGCGGTGCGCCCGGCCTGCTTATTATGGACTCTGGAAGAGATAAAAACATGGGAAGGAATTGTAAGATAATCAGGAAACTGTTCTATATAATACAGCAAGGGGAGGGTGGGAAACCCATGGGGGTGTGGAGGATGGGAGACCCATGGGGGTGGAGGTGTACAGCAAGGGGAGGATGGGAGACCCATGGTAGTGGAGGTGTGCAGTAAGAGGAGGGTGGGAGACCCATGGGAGTGGAGGTGTGCAGTAAGAGGAGGGTGGGAGACCCATGGGGGTGGAGGTGTGCATCAAGGGAAGAGTGGGAGACCCATGGGGGTGTGGATGGTGGGAGACCCATGGGGGTGGAGGAGTGCAGCAAGAGGAGGGTGGGAGACCCATGGGGGTGGAGGTGTGCATCAAGAGGAGGGTGGGAGACCCATGGGGGTGGAGGTGTGTAGCAAGGGGAGGGTGGCAGACCCATGGGGGTGTGGAGGTGTGCAGCAAGGGGAGGGTGGGAGACCCATGGGGGTGTGGATGGTGGGAGACCCATGGGGGTGGAGGAGTGCAGCAAGAGGAGGGTGGGAGACCCATGGGGGTGGAGGTGTGCATCAAGAGGAGGATGGGAGACCCATGTGGGTGGAGGTGTGCATCAAAGGGAGCGTGGGAGACCCATGGGGGTGTGGAGGGTGGGAGACCCATGGGGGTGGAGGTGTGCAGCAAGAGGAGGGTGGGAGACCCATGGGGGATGAGGTGTGTAGCAAGAGGAGGGTGGGAGACCCATGGGGGTGAAGGTGTGCATCAAGTGGAGCGTGGGAGACTCATATGGGTGTGGAGGGTGGGAGACCCATGGGGCTGGAGGAGTGCAGCAAGGGGAGGGTGGGAGACCCATGGGGGTGTGGGGGTGTGCAGCAAGGGGAGGGTGGGAGACCCATGGGGGTGTGGATGGTGGGAGACCCATGGGGGTGGAGGAGTGCAGCAAGAGGAGGGTGGGAGACCCATGGGGGTGGAGGTGTGCATCAAGAGGAGGATGGGAGACCCATGTGGGTGGAGGTGTGCATCAAAGGGAGCGTGGGAGACCCATGGGGGTGTGGAGGGTGGGAGACCCATGGGGGTGGAGGTGTGCAGCAAGAGGAGGGTGGGAGACCCATGGGGGATGAGGTGTGTAGCAAGAGGAGGGTGGGAGACCCATGGGGGTGAAGGTGTGCATCAAGTGGAGCGTGGGAGACTCATATGGGTGTGGAGGGTGGGAGACCCATGGGGCTGGAGGAGTGCAGCAAGGGGAGGGTGGGAGACCCATGGGGGTGGAGGTGTGCATCAAGAGGAGGGTGGGAGACCCATGGGGGTGGAGGTGTGTAGCAAGGGGAGGGTGGGAGACTCATGGGGTTGTGGAGGGTGGGAGACCCATGGGGGTGGAGGTGTGCAGCAATAGGAGGGTGGGAGACCCATGGGGGTGTGGAGGTGTGCAGCAAGGGGAGGGTGGGAGACTCATGGGGGTGTGGAGGGTGGGAGACCCATGGGGGTGGAGGTGTGCAGCAAGAGGAGGGTGGGAGACCCATGGGGGATGAGGTGTGTAGCAAGGGGAGGGTGGGAGACCCATGGGGGTGGAGGTGTGCAGCAAGAGGAGCGTAGGAGACCCATGGGGGTGTGGAGGGTGGGAGACCCATGGGGGTTGAGGTGTGCAGCAAGGGGAGCGTGGGAGACCCATGGGGGTGGAGGTGTGCAGCAAGTGGATGGTGGGAGACCCATGGGATGGAGGTGTGCAGCAAGGGAAGGGTGGGAGACCCATGGGATTGAGGTGTGCAGCAAGGGGAGGGTGGGAGACCCATAGGGGTGTGGAGGGTGGGAGACCCATGGGTGCCGCAAGGGGGGGGATGGACCCATGGGGGTGGAGGTGTGCAGCAAGGGGAGGGTTGGAGACCCATGGGCGTGGAAGTGTGCAGCAAGGGGAGGGTGGGAGACCCATGGGGGTGGAGGTGGACAGCAAGCACAGGGTGGGATAGTACAGTGGATGTGACATGAGATATAATGTATAGAGCACCCTGTGCATCATCATGTAGGGGGCTGGGCAGACCCTTATGTCCCATATCGCCCTCCTCTCTATGTATCACCCTGTAGGGAGCGATACAGACCCCATGTCCCATATTGCTCTCCTCTCTGTGTATCACCCTGTAGAGGGCAGGCAGACCCCATGCCTCATATCACTCTCCTCTCTATGTATCACCCTGTAGGGGACGGTAAGACCCCATGTCCCATATCGCTCTCCTCTCTGTGAATCACCCTGTAGGGGGCGGGGCAGACCCCATGTCCTATATCACCCTCCTCTCTGTGTATCACCCTGTAGAGGGCGGGCAGACCCCATGCCCCACTGACCCTATTGTACTCCAGTCTAATACCCTGAGCACTTTAACTCTGATCTGTTCTTTATTTTATTAGTTGCTGTTTTATTATCTCCAGTATTGATTCCACCCCCCGCCGCCCCGGACTCAGGATGTGAAACGAGCGGACGGGCGAGCAGAGTAATCATGAGCCGCTAAGTGGAGCCGCGGTGTCCGTGTAATCCTGCGCTTCACGCAACGCAAATCCAATTGGATTCGCACAGCGAGACTGCAATGAGCATTAATATATTAACCATGTCACTGCCATCTAGGTCAGCGCTAAAACATAAGCGATAATATAATCTACTGCGTATCCTATCATGCCATAGAAATGGGCTAAATATATATAATAGAACTATACATATTTAGCCCATTATTTCTTTTAACATTAAAATAAGCATTTTAAAAATTAATATATTATATATGATATTTTTAAATATTTAAAATATACTATTTTGAAGAACTATATATGAAAATATGCGACAATGTTACAGAATGTAACCAAATAATTATCTATTGTATTGTACTTTAATTAAATTAAATTGCTAAGGAATTTACATTTACTGATAATCAACTTCTTGAGATGGGAGACAGGAAGCTTCTATCTTCATATTATTACCAATGCAAGCTCATTAGTTTACAAGGATCCCTGGAGCAAAAAATAATTGCAAATAAATGATGCGAAAGTCTGTTTATTTGTTTGGGTTTTTAAAAACATTTTGGACATTATCAAGTTTAAATACCTTATAGAAAAACTGGAAAGAACCTATAGAAGCTATAAGCACCATTGTTGTTCTCTTCATGTCCTTTAAGTGGGAGGAATGAGACTCCTCCTGATAAGATTAAGACAATCTTCATTTATAAAGTGATAGGGCACTTGGAAACTGGAAGAAACTCTCAAGCTAGGAGTATTTGAGGTGTATAAGTAATAAGGAGGGGCCTCTGTGATGGTGGTGTGGTTGGTGAAACATATCACTGTGCACTGGGTAAGATAGGAGCCAGCTGGTCTTGTAGGGGGTGTAGGGTTTATTATGAGGTTATGTGTTACATTTCTATGAATAAGTCTGCTTTCAGAGGGCTTTATAATTTTGTTGTGGAAAAACGTCCCATCCATAACCAACCAAGGAATGAATCCAGGACGTCCGTCAGGTTTCTTTATGCAAGCTTGGAGATCAAAGAGAGTTATATGCAGTAGTCTGATCTCATTATTACTTACACAACATATTATAGTCTCCTTAGCAGGGGGTGATAGAGTTACATGCACATATACACAGGGTTAGATATTAGGATTTACAACAAGAATTGGTAAAAACATACTAAACGAAATGGTGAGGACATACTGAAAGAAGTGGTGAGACATACTAAAAGAAATAGTGAAGACATGCTAAGAGAAATGGGGGAGACACACTAAAATAAATGCTGAGGACATACTAAAAGAATGCTGAAGACATACTAAAAGGAATAGTGAAGACAATCTGAAAGAAATAGTGAAGACATGCTAAGAGAAATGGTGAACACATGCTAAGAGAAATGGGGAAGACATACTAAAAGAAATGGTGAAGATATGCTAAAAGAAATGGTGAAGACATACTCAAAGAAATGGGGAAGACATACTTAAAGAAATGGAGATGATATGCTGAACGAAATGGTGAAGACATACTCAAAGAAATGGTGAACACATGCTCAGAGAAATGGGGAAGACAAACTAAAAGAAATGGTGAAGACATACTGAAAGAATGCTGAAGACATACTAAAAGAAATAGTGAAGAAATGCTAAGAGAAATGGTGAACACATGCTCAGAGAAAAGGGTGAAGACATACTAAAAGAAATGGAGATGATATGCTAAACTAAATGGTGAAGAAATACTAAAAGAAATGGTGATGATATGCTAAACGAAATGGTGAAGAAATACTAAAAGAAATGGTGAAAACATACACAAAGAAATGGTAAAGACATACTAAAAGAAATGGTGAAGACATACTAAAAGAGGTGGTGAAGACATACTAAAAGAAATGGTGAACACATGCTCAGATAAATGGTGAAGACATACTAAAAGAAATAGTGAAGACATTCTAAGAGAAATAGTGAAAACATGCTCAGAGAAATGGTGAAGACATACTAAAAGAAATGGTGATTATATGCTAAAAGAAATGGTGAAGACATACTAAAATAAATGGTGATTATATGCTAAAAGAAATGGTGAAGACATACTAAAAGAAATGGTGAAAACATACTCAAAGAAATGGTGAAGACATACTAAAAGAAATAATGAAGACATACTAAAAAGAATGGTGAAAACATATTAAAAGAAATGTTGAAGACATATGAAAAGAAATGGTGAAGACATACGAAAAGAAATGGTGAAAACAGGCTTAAGGATCCCCTCCCTCCACCATTCAGTGGAGATACAAAATATTTTTTCTCTAGAATCTCACAGATTGAAGTTGGACGTCTACAAAGCTACAAAAGACAAATATTATAGGTGGGAGTTGGAGGTCAGACCTATCTCATGGGGTTGGGGATTTAATTATTGACATTCTTAAAGGTACAGGTACTATTTATAAGAGTCAGGTTTCTGAGGTTTGTGTTTGCTCCTGAAGATATTGTCAGCCACTGGCAGAGCGCCGGAGTGAGGTATGACTGATGAGTTGGGTGGATGAGTCTGGCAGAGGCAAGATGGATAGGCCGGGGGCACAGACGGGAGAGAGGATGGTGATTAGGAAGGTGTTGCAGCGGTGGCATGATGAGTGGTTGGGTTGTATTTTTGTTTCTGAGGCTTGAAAACTATTAAAATGCTTTAATGCTCCTAAAATATATCATTAATAGTCTGAAATTGGTCCTTTCATGTCCGGACCTACCACTACAGAAACTAAAGGAAAACAATGTAGGTTGTAGGTCCACTTTGGTCCTCTATGCAGAAATAATGTTTTATATATATATATATATATATATATTTATATATATATATATATATATATATATATATATATATATATGTGTGTGTATATATATGCACTGGGGCCCTCCATTCGCTAGCTTCACTGCTGACTCGAGTCTCTAATAGTTTCATTTGACAATGTCCAGAAGTGCCAAAAAGAGATATAATGGTGTATATTGAACTTAAAATTGTATAAAATCGTTATTATGATGAATTTGTATAAAATAAATAAATATTAGCTTCAAAGTTTTGCATCTGTTAGCAGATACTACCAATGAGCAGGTTACAGTGCTAGTGCACATTGGGTATTTAAAAATAATTAACAATTGATTTTTTTAATAATAGTAATCTGAGAATAAAACTCAATTTTCCAGCGTGTTTGCTAATGGGTTTTCTTGTCAGTCTCACCAGGGCTCCATTCAGATGAGATTTGTAGAGCGCGCTCATAATCCTTTCTTGACAGCAGATTTCGGTGAAGAATCAGAAGGAGAAGCTCAAGTGGAGCTTTACTGACCTCTGTTGGAGAAAACACAAAGTTAATGTATTTTGGGGGGAATTTATATGCGGACGGGCTCAAGTGTAAGGCGGGTACTTACTGGAGACATCCTTGGATGCTGATAGGCTCTAATGTAAGACAGGTACCTACTGGAGACACCAAGGATGCTGAGAGGTTCCAATGTAAGGCAGGTACCTACCGGAGTCATCCCTGGATGCTGACAGGCTCCAATGTAAGGCAGGTACCTACCGGAGGCATCCCTGGATGCTGACAGGCTCCAATGTAAGGCAGGTACCTACCGGAGGCATCCCTGGCTGCTGACAGGCTCCAATGTAAGGCAGGTACCTACCGGAGACATCCCTGGATGCTGACAGGCTCCAATATAAGTCAGGTACCTACCGGAGACATCCCTGGATGCTGACAGGCTCCAATGTAAGGCAGGTACCTACCGGAGGCATCCCTGGATGCTGAAAGACTACAATGTAAGGCAGGTACCTACCGGAGGCATCCCTGGCTGCTGACAGGCTCCAATGTAAGGCAGGTACCTACCGGAGACATCCCTGGATGCTGACAGGCTCCAATGTAAGACAGGCACCGACCAGAGACATCCTTGGATGCTGACAGGCTCCAATGTAAGACAGGTACCTACCGGAGACATCCCTGGATGCTGACAGGCTCCAATGTAAGACAGGCACCGACCAGAGACATCCTTGGATGCTGACAGGCTCCAATGTAAGACAGGTACCTACCGAAGACATCCCTGGATGCTGACAGGCTCCAATGTAAGACAGGTACCTACCGGAGGCATCCCTGGATGCTGACAGGCTCCAATGTAAGACAGGTACCTACCGGAGACATCCCTGGATGCTGAAAGGCTCCAATGTAAGACAGGCACCGATCAGAGACATCCTTGGATGCTGACAGGCTCCAATGTAAGACAGGTACCTACCGGAGACATCCCTGGATGATGACAGGCTCCAATGTAAGGCGGGTACCTACTAGAGACATCCCTGGATGCTGACAGGCTCCAATGTAAGGCAGGTACCTACCAGAGACATCCCTGGATGCTGACAGGCTCCAATGTAAGGCAGGTACCTACCAGAGACATCCCTGGATGCTGACAGGCTCCAATGTAAGGCAGGTACCTACCAGAGACATCCCTGGATGCTGACAGACTCCAATGTAAGGCAGGTACCTACCGGAGTCATCCCTGGATGCTGACAGGCTCCAATGTAAGACAGGTACCTACCGGAGACATCCCTGGGTGCTGACAGGCTCCAATGTAAGGCAGGTACCTACCGGAGACATCCCTGGATGCTGACAGGCTCCAATGTAAGAGAGGTACCTACCAGAGACATCCCTGGATGCTGACAGGCTCCAATGTAAGGCGGGTACCTACCAGAGACATCCATGGATGCTGACATGCTCCAATGTAAGGCAGGTACCTACCGGAGTCATCCCTGGATGCTGACAGGCTCCAATGTAAGGCAGGTACCTACCGGAGTCATCCCTGGATGCTGACAGGCTCCAATGTAAGGCAGGTACCTACCGGAGACATCCCTGGATGCTGACAGGCTCCAATGTAAAGCAGGTACCTACCGGAGACATCCCTGGATGCTGACAGGCTCCAATGTAAGACAGGTACCTACCGGAGACATCCCTGGATGCTGAAAGGCTCCAATGTAAGACAGGTACCTACCGGAGACATCCCTGGATGCTGACAGGCTCCAATGTAAGGCAGGTACCTACCAGAGACATCCCTGGATGCTGACAGGCTCCAATGTAAGGCAGGTACCTACCAGAGACATCCCTGGATGCTGACAGGCTCCAATGTAAGACAGGTACCTACCAGAGACATCCCTGGATGCTGACAGGCTCCAATGTAAGGAAGGTACCTACCGGAGTCATTCCTGGATGCTGACAGGCTCCAATGTAAGGAAGGTACCTACCAGAGACATCCCTGGATGCTGACAGGCTCCAATGTAAGACAGGTACCCACCAGAGACATCCCTGGATGCTGACAGACTCCAATGTAAGGCAGGTACCTACCGGAGACATCCCTGGATGCTGACAGGCTCCAATGTAAGGCAGGTACATACCGGAGACATCCCTGGATGCTGACAGGCTCCAATGTAAGGCAGGTACCTACCGGAGACATCCCTGGATGCTGACAGGCTCCAATGTAAGGCAGGTACCTACCGGAGACATCCCTGGATGCTGACAGGCTCCAATGTAAGGCAGGTACCTACCGGAGACATCCCTGGATGCTGACAGGCTCCAATGTAAGGCAGGTACCTACCGGAGACATCCCTGGATGCTGACAGGCTCCAATGTGAGGCAGGTACCTACCGGAGACATCCCTGGATGCTGACAGACTCTAATGTAAGACAGGTACCTACCAGAGACATCCCTGGATGCTGACAGGCTCCAATGTAAGGCAGGTACCTACCGGAGACATCCCTGGATGCTGACAGGCTCTAATGTAAGGCAGGTACCTACCGGAGACATCCCTGGATGCTGACAAGCTCTAATGTAAGGCAGGTACCTACCGGAGACATCCTTGGATGCTGACAGGCTCCAATGTAAGGCAGGTACCTACCAGAGACATCCCTGGATGCTGACAGGCTCCAATGTAAGGCAGTTACCTACCAGAGACATCCCTGGATGCTGACAGGCTCCAATGTAAGGCAGGTACCTACCGGAGACATCCCTGGATGCTGACAGGCTCCAATGTAAGGAAGGTACCTACCGGAGACATCCCTGGATGCTGACAGGCTCCAATGTAAGGCAGGTACCTACCGGAGACATCCCTGGATGCTGACAGGCTCTAATGTAAGACAGGTACCTACCGGAGACATCCCTGGATGCTGACAGACTCCAATGTAAGAAAGGTACCTACCGGAGACATCCCTGGATGCTTACAGGCTCCAATGTAAGGCAGGTACCTACCGGAGACATCCCTGGATGCTGACAGGCTCCAATGTAATGCAGGTACCTACCGGAGACATCCCTGGATGCTGACAGCCTCTAATGTAAGACAGTTACCTACCAGAGACATCCCTGGATGCTGACAGGCTCCAATGTAAGGCAGGTACCTACCGGAGACATCCCTGGATGCTGACAGGCTCTAATGTAAGGCAGGTACCTACCAGAGACATCCCTGGATGCTGACAGGCTCCAATGTAAGGGCAGGTACATACCGGAGACATCCCTGGATGCTGACAGGCTCCAATGTAAGGCAGGTACCTACCGGAGACATCCCTGGATGCTGACAGGTTCCAATGTAAGGCAGGTACCTACCGGAGACATCCCTGGATGCTGACAGGCTCCAATGTAAGGCAGGTACATACCGGAGACACCCTGGATGATGACAGGCTCCAATGTAAGGAGGGTACCTACCAGAGACATCCCTGGATGCTGACAGGCTCCAATGTAAGGCGGGTACCTACCGGAGACATCCTGGATGCTGACAGGCTCCAATGTAAGGCGGGTACCTACCGGAGACATCCCTGGATGCTGACAGGCTCCGAAGTAAGGCAGGTACCTACCGGAGACATCCCTGGATGCTGACAGGCTCCAATGTAAGGCAGGTACCTAACGGAGACATCACTGGATGCTGACAGGCTCCAATGTAAGGCAGGTACCTACCGGAGACATCCCTGGATGCTGACAGGCTCCAATGTAAGGCAGGTACCTACCGGAGACATCCCTGCATGCTGACAGGCTCCAATGTAAGGCAGGTACCTACCGGAGACATCCCTGGATGCTGACAGGCTCCAATGTAAGGCAGGTACCTACCGGAGACATCCCTGGATGCTGACAGGCTCCAATGTAAGGCAGGTACCTACCGGAGACATCCTGGATGCTGACAGGCTCCAATGTAAGGCAGGTACCTACCGGAGACATCCCTGGATGCTGACAGTCTCCAATGTAAGGCAGGTACCTACCGGAGACATCCCTGGATACTGACAGGCTCCAATGTAAGGCAGATACCTACCGGAGACATCCCTGGATGCTGACAGGCTCCAATGTAAGGCAGGTACCTACCGGAGGCATCCCTGGATGCTGACAGTCTCCAATGTAAAGCAGGTACCTACCGGAGACATCCCTGGATGCTGACAGGCTCCAATGTAAGACAGGTACCTACCAGAGACATTCCTGGATGCTGACAGGTTCCAATGTAAGGCAGGTACCTATCGGAGACTTCTCTGGATGCTGACAGGCTCCAATGTAAGGCAGGTACCTACCGGAGACATCCCAGGATGCTGACAGGCTCCAATGTAAGGCAGGTACCTACCAGAGACATCCCTGGATGCTGACAGGCTCCAATGTAAGGCAGGTACCTACCGGAGACATCCCTGGATGCTGACAGGCTCCAGTGTAAGGCAGGTACCTACCGGAGACATCCCTGGGTGCTGACAGGCTCCAATGTAAGGCAGGTACCTACCGGAGACATCCCTGGATGCTGACATTCTCCAATGTAAGGCAGGTACCTACCGGAGACATCCCTGGATGCTGACAGGCTCTAATGTAAGGCAGGTACCTACCGGAGACATCCCTGGATGCTGACAAGCTCTAATGTAAGGCAGGTACCTACCGGAGACATCCCTTGGATGCTGACAGGCTCCAATGTAAGGCAGGTACCTACCAGAGACATCCCTGGATGCTGACAGGCTCCAATGTAAGGCAGTTACCTACCAGAGACATCCCTGGATGCTGACAGGCTCCAATGTAAGGCAGGTACCTACCGGAGACATCCCTGGATGCTGACAGGCTCCAATGTAAGGAAGGTACCTACCGGAGACATCCCTGGATGCTGACAGGCTCCAATGTAAGGCAGGTACCTACCGGAGACATCCCTGGATGCTGACAGGCTCCAATGTAAGGCAGGTACCTACCGGAGACATCCCTGGATGCTGACAGGCTCCAATGTAAGGCAGGTACCTACCGGAGACATCCCTGGATGCTGACAGGCTCCAATGTAAGGCAGGAACCTACCGGAGACATCCCTGGATGCTGACAGGCTCCAATGTAATGCAGGTACCTACCGGAGACATCCCTGGATGCTGACAGGCTCCAATGTAAGGCAGGTACCTACCAGAGACATCCCTGGATGCTGACAGGCTCCAATGTAAGGCAGGTACCTACCGGAGACATCCCTGGATGCTGACAGGCTCTAATGTAAGGCAGGTACCTACCAGAGACATCCCTGGATGCTGACAGGCTCCAATGTAAGGCAGGTACATACCGGAGACATCCCTGGATGCTGACAGGCTCCAATGTAAGGCAGGTACCTACCGGAGACATCCCTGGATGCTGACAGGTTCCAATGTAAGGCAGGTACCTACCGGAGACATCCCTGGATGCTGACAGGCTCCAATGTAAGGCAGGTACATACCGGAGACACCCTGGATGATGACAGGCTCCAATGTAAGGCGGGTACCTACCGGAGACATCCCTGGATGCTGACAGGCTCCAATGTAAGGCGGGTACCTACCGGAGACATCCCTGGATGCTGACAGGCTCCAATGTAAGGCGGGTACCTACCGGAGACATCCCTGGATGCTGACAGGCTCCAATGTAAGGCAGGTACCTACCGGAGACATCCCTGGATGCTGACAGGCTCCAATGTAAGGCAGGTACCTACCGGAGACATCACTGGATGCTGACAGGCTCCAATGTAAGGCAGGTACCTACCGGAGACATCCCTGGATGCTGAAGGGCTCCAATGTAAGGCAGGTACCTACCGGAGACATCCCTGCATGCTGACAGGCTCCAATGTAAGGCAGGTACCTACCGGAGACATCCCTGGATGCTGACAGGCTCCAATGTAAGGCAGGTACCTACCGGAGACATCCCTGGATGCTGACAGGCTCCAATGTAAGGCAGTTACCTACTGGAGACATCCCTGGATGCTGACAGGCTCCAATGTAAGGCAGGTACCGGAGACATCCCTGGATGATGACAGGCTCCAATGTAAGACAGGTACCTACCGGAGACATCCCTGGATGCTGACAGGCTCCAATGTAAGGCAGGTACCTACCGGAGACATCCCTGCATGCTGACAGGCTCCAATGTAAGGCAGGTACCTACCGGAGACATCCCTGGATGCTGACAGGCTCCAATGTAAGGCAGGTACCTACCGGAGACATCCCTGGATGCTGACAGGCTCCAATGTAAGGCAGGTACCTACCGGAGACATCCCTGGATGCTGACAGGCTCCAATGTAAGGCAGGTACCGGAGACATCCCTGGATGATGACAGGCTCCAATGTAAGACAGGTACCTACCGGAGACATCCCTGGATGCTGACAGTCTCCAATGTAAGGCAGGTACCTACCGGAGACATCCCTGGATACTGACAGGCTCCAATGTAAGGCAGATACCTACCGGAGACATCCCTGGATGCTGACAGGCTCCAATGTAAGGCAGGTACCTACCGGAGGCATCCCTGGATGCTGACAGTCTCCAATGTAAAACAGGTACCTACCGGAGACATCCCTGGATGCTGACAGGCTCCAATGTAAGACAGGTACCTACCGGAGACATTCCTGGATGCTGACAGGCTCCAATGTAAGGCAGGTACCTATCGGAGACTTCTCTGGATGCTGACAGGCTCCAATGTAAGGCAGGTACCTACCGGAGACATCCCAGGATGCTGACAGGCTCCAATGTAAGGCAGGTACGTACCAGAGACATCCCTGGATGCTGACAGGCTCCAATGTAAGGCAGGTACCTACCAGAGACATCCCTGGATGCTGACAGGCTCCAATGTAAGGCAGGTACCTACCGGAAGCATCCCTGGATGCTGACAGGCTCCAATGTAAGGCAGGTACCTACCGGAGACATCCCTGGATGCTGAGAGGCTCTAATGTAAGGCAGGTACCTACCAGAGACATCCCTGGATGCTGACAGGCTCTAATGTAATGCAGGCACCTACCAGAGACATCCCTGGATGCTGAGAGGCTCCAATGTAAGACAGGCACCTACGGGAGACATCCCTGGATGCTGACAGGCTCCAATGTAAGGCAGGTACCTACCGGAGACATCCCTGGATGCTGACAGGCTCCAATGTAAGGCAGGTACCTACCAGAGACATCCCTGGATGCTGACAGGCTCTAATGTAAGGCAGGTACCTACCAGAGACATCCTTGGATGCTGAGAGGCTCTAATGTAAGGCAGGCACCTACCGGAGACATCCCTGGATGCTGACAGGCTCTAATGTATGGCAGGTACCTACCAGAGACATCCCTGGATGCTGAGAGGCTCCAATGTAAGACAGGCACCTACGGGAGACATCCCTGGATGCTGACAGGCTCCAATGTAAGGCAGGTACCTACCGGAGACATCCCTGGATGCTGACAGGCTCCAATGTAAGGCAGGTACCTACCGGAGACATCCCTGGATGCTGACAGGCTCCAATGTAAGACAGGTACCTACCGGAGACATCCCAGGAGGCTGACAGGCTCTAATGTAAGGCAGGTACCTACCGGAGACATCCCTGGATGCTGACAGGCTCCAATGTAAGGCAGGTACCTACCGGAGACATCCCTGGATGCTGACAGGCTCCAATGTAAGGCAGGTACCTAGCAGAGACATCCCTGGATACTGACAGGCTCCAATGTAAGGCAGGTACCTACCGGAGACATCCCTGGATGCTGACAGGCTCCAATGTAAGGCAGGTACCTACCGGAGACATCCCTGGATGCTGACAGGCTCCAATGTAAGGCAGGTACCTACCGGAGACACCCTGGATGATGACAGGCTCCAATGTAAGGCAGGTACCTACCGGAGACATCCCTGGATGCTGACAGGCTCCAATGTAAGGCAGGTACCTACCGGAGACATCCCTGGATGCTGACAGGCTCCAATGTAAGGCAGTTACCTACTGGAGACATCCCTGGATGCTGACAGGCTCCAATGTAAGGCAGGTACCGGAGACATCCCTGGATGATGACAGGCTCCAATGTAAGACAGGTACCTACCGGAGACATCCCTGGATGCTGACAGTCTCCAATGTAAGGCAGGTACCTACCGGAGACATCCCTGGATGCTGACAGGCTCCAATGTAAGACAGGTACCTACCGGAGACATCCCTGGATGCTGACAGGCTCCAATGTAAGGCAGGTACCTACCGGAGGCATCCCTGGATGCTGACAGTCTCCAATGTAAAACAGGTACCTACCGGAGACATCCCTGGATGCTGACAGGCTCCAATGTAAGACAGGTACCTACCGGAGACATTCCTGGATGCTGACAGGCTCCAATGTAAGGCAGGTACCTATCGGAGACTTCTCTGGATGCTGACAGGCTCCAATGTAAGGCAGGTACCTACCGGAGACATCCCAGGATGCTGACAGGCTCCAATGTAAGGCAGGTACGTACCAGAGACATCCCTGGATGCTGACAGGCTCCAATGTAAGGCAGGTACCTACCAGAGACATCCCTGGATGCTGACAGGCTCCAATGTAAGGCAGGTACCTACCGGAAGCATCCCTGGATGCTGACAGGCTCCAATGTAAGGCAGGTACCTACTGGAGACATCCCTGGATGCTGAGAGGCTCTAATGTAAGGCAGGTACCTACCAGAGACATCCCTGGATGCTGACAGGCTCTAATGTAATGCAGGCACCTACCAGAGACATCCCTGGATGCTGAGAGGCTCCAATGTAAGACAGGCACCTACGGGAGACATCCCTGGATGCTGACAGGCTCCAATGTAAGGCAGGTACCTACCGGAGACATCCCTGGATGCTGACAGGCTCCAATGTAAGGCAGGTACCTACCAGAGACATCCCTGGATGCTGACAGGCTCTAATGTAAGGCAGGTACCTACCAGAGACATCCTTGGATGCTGAGAGGCTCTAATGTAAGGCAGGCACCTACCGGAGACATCCCTGGATGCTGACAGGCTCTAATGTAAGGCAGGTACCTACCAGAGACATCCCTGGATGCTGACAGGCTCCAATGTAAGACAGGCACCTACCGGAGACATCCCTGGATGCTGACAGGCTCCAATGTAAGGCAGGTACCTACCGGAGACATCCCTGGATGCTGACAGGCTCCAATGTAAGGCAGGTACCTACCGGAGACATCCCTGGATGCTGACAGGCTCCAATGTAAGACAGGTACCTACCGGAGACATCCCAGGAGGCTGACAGGCTCTAATGTAAGGCAGGTACCTACCGGAGACATCCCTGGATGCTGACAGGCTCCAATGTAAGGCAGGTACCTACCGGAGACATCCCTGGATGCTGACAGGCTCCAATGTAAGGCAGGTACCTAGCAGAGACATCCCTGGATACTGACAGGCTCCAATGTAAGGCAGGTACCTACCGGAGACATCCCTGGATGCTGACAGGCTCCAATGTAAGGCAGGTACCTACCGGAGACATCCCTGGATGCTGACAGGCTCCAATGTAAGGCAGGTACCTACCGGAGACACCCTGGATGATGACAGGCTCCAATGTAAGACAGGTACCAACCGGAGACATCCCTGGATGCTGACAGGCTCTAATGTAAGGCAGGTACCTACCTGAGACATCACTGGATGCTGACAGGCTCCAATGTAAGGCAGGTACCTACCGGAGACATCCCTGGATGCTGACAGGCTCCAATGTAAGGCAGGTACCTACCAGAGACATCCCTGGATTCTGACAGGCTCCAATGTAAGACAGGCACCTACGGGAGACATCCCTGGATGCTGACAGGCTCCAATGTAAGACAGGTACCTACCGGAGACATCCCTGGATGCTGACAGGCTCCAATGTAAGGCAGGTACCTACAGGAGACATCCCTGGATGCTGACAGACTCCAATGTAAGGCAGGTACCTACCGGAGACATCCCTGGATGCTGACAGGCTCCAATGTAAGGCAGATACCTACCGGAGACATCCCTGGATGCTGACAGGCTCCAATGTAAGGCAGGTACCTACCGGAGACATCCCTGGATGATGACAGGCTCCAATGTAAGACAGGTACCTACCGGAGACATCCCTGGATGCTGACAGGCTCCAATGTAAGGCAGGTACCTACCGGAGACATCCCTGGATGCTGACAGGCTCCAATGTAAGGCAGGTACCTACCGGAGACATCCCTGGATGCTGACAGGCTCCAATGTAAGGCAGGTACCTACCGGAGACATCCCTGGATGCTGACAGGCTCCAATGTAAGGCAGGTACCTACCGGAGACATCCCTGGATGCTGACAGGCTCCAATGTAGGGCAGGTACCTACCGGAGACATCCCTGGATGCTGACAGGCTCCAATGTAGGGCAGGTACCTACCGGAGACATCCCTGGATGCTGACAGGCTCCAATGTAAGGCAGGTACCTACCGGGGACATCCCTGGATGCTGACAGGCTCCTATGTAAGACAGGTACCTACTGGAGACATCCCTGGATGCTGACAGGCTCCAATGTAAGGCAGGTACCTACCGGAGACATCCCTGGATGCTGACAGGCTCCAATGTAAGGCAGGTACCTACCGGAGACACCCTGGATGATGACAGGCTCCAATGTAAGGCAGGTACCTACCGGAGACATCCCTGGATGCTGACAGGCTCCAATGTAAGGCAGGTACCTACCGGAGACATCCCTGGATGCTGACAGGCTCCAATGTAAGGCAGTTACCTACTGGAGACATCCCTGGATGCTGACAGGCTCCAATGTAAGGCAGGTACCGGAGACATCCCTGAATGATGACAGGCTCCAATGTAAGACAGGTACCTACCGGAGACATCCCTGGATGCTGACAGTCTCCAATGTAAGGCAGGTACTACCGGAGACATCCCTGGATACTGACAGGCTCCAATGTAAGGCAGTTACCTACCGGAGACATCCCTGGATGCTGACAGGCTCCAATGTAAGGCAGGTACCTACCGGAGGCATCCCTGGATGCTGACAGTCTCCAATGTAAAACAGGTACCTACCGGAGACATCCCTGGATGCTGACAGGCTCCAATGTAAGACAGGTACCTACCGGAGACATCCCTGGATGCTGACAGGCTCCAATGTAAGGCAGGTACCTATCGGAGACTTCTCTGGATGCTGACAGGCTCCAATGTAAGGCAGGTACCTACCGGAGACATCCCTGGATGCTGACAGGCTCCAATGTAAGGCAGGTACGTACCAGAGACATCCCTGGATGCTGACAGGCTCCAATGTAAGGCAGGTACCTACCAGAGACATCCCTGGATGCTGACAGGCTCCAATGTAAGGCAGGTACCTACCGGAGACATCCCTGGATGCTGACAGGCTCCAATGTAAGGCAGGTACCTACTGGAGACATCCCTGGATGCTGAGAGGCTCTAATGTAAGGCAGGTACCTACCAGAGACATCCCTGGATGCTGTTACAGG
>CM050174.1:75609783-75673837 GCA_027410445.1 Discoglossus pictus
CACATTATTTCTTATCTCTATGGTAAGGAAGGGGTTACACATTATTTCTTATCTCTCTGGTAAGGAAGGGTTACACATTATTTCTTCTCTATGGTAAGGAAGGGGTTACACATTATTTCTTATCTCTGTGGTAAGGAAGGGTTACACATTATTTCTTATCTCTCTATGTAAGGAAGGGGTTACACATTATTTCTTATCTTACTATGGTAAGGAAGGGGTTACACATTATTTCTTATCTCTCTGTGGTAAGGAAGGGGTTACACATTATTTCTATCTCTCTATGGTAAGGAAGGGGTTACACATTATTTCTTACTCTCTATAGTAAGGAAGGGGTTACACATTATTTCTTATCTCTGTGGTAAGGAAGGGGTTACACATTATTCTTATCTCACTATGGTAAGGAAGGGGTTACACATTATTTCTTATCTCTATGTAAGGAAGGGGTTACACATTATTTCTTATCTCTATGGTAAGGAAGGGGTTACACTAATTATTTCTTATCTCTCTATGGTAAGAAGGTGTTACACATTATTTCTTATCTCTCTATGGTAAGGAAGGGGTTACACATTATTTCTTATCCTCTATGGTAAGGAAGGGGTTACACATTATTTCTTATCTCTATGGTAAGGAAGGGGTTACACATTATTTCTTATCTCTCTATGGTAAGGAAGGGGTTACACATTATTTCTTATCTCTATGGTAAGGAAGGGGTTACACATTATTTCTTACTCTCTGTGGTAAGGAAGGGGTTACACATTATTTTCTTATCTCTATGGTAAGGAAGGGGATACACATTATTTCTTATCTCTCTGTGGTAAGGAAGGGGTTACACATTATTTCTTATCTCTATTGGTAAGGAAGGGGTTACACAATATTTCTTATCTCTATGGTAAGGAAGGGGTTACACATTATTTCTTATCTCTGTGGTAAGGAAGGGGTTACACATTATTTCTTATCTCTCTATGGTAAGGAAGGGTTACACATTATTTCTTATCTCTATGGTAAGGAAGGGGTTACACTTATTTCTTATCTCTCTGGTAAGGAAGGGGTTACACATTATTTCTTATCTCTATGGTAAAGGAAGGGGTTACACATTATTTCTTATCTCTCTGGTAAGGAAGGGTTACACATTATTTCTTATCTCTCTGTAAGGAAGGGTTACACATTATTTCTTATCTCTCATGGTAAGGAAGGGGTTACACATTATTTCTTATCTCTCTGTAAGGAAGGGGTTACACATTATTTCTTATCTCTCTGGTAAGGAAGGGGTTACACATTATTTCTTATCTCTCTATGGTAAGGAAGGGATTACACATTATTTCTTATCTCTATGGTAAGGAAGGGGTTACACATTATTTTATCTCTCTATGGTAAGGAAGGGGTTACACATTATTTCTTATCTCTATGGTAAGGAAGGGGTTACACATTATTTCTTATCTCTCTATGGTAAGGAAGGGGTTACACATTATTCTTATCTCTCTATGGTAAGGAAGGGGTTACACATTATTTCTTATCTCTATGGTAAGGAAGGGGTTTACACATTATTTCTTATCTCTGTGGTAAGGAAGGGGGTTACACATTATTTCTTATCTCTATGGTAAGGAAGGGGTTACACATTATTTCTTATCTCTGTGGTAAGGAAGGGTACACATTATTTCTTATATCTCTGTGGTAAGGAAGGGGTTACACTTATTTCTTATCTCTGTGGTAAGGAAGGGGTTACACATTATTTCTTATCTCTATGGTAAGGAAGGGGTTACACATTATTTCTTATCTCTCTATGGTAAGGAAGGGGTTACACATTATTTCTTATCTCTATGGTAAGGAAGGGGTTACACATTATTTCTTATCTCTGTGGTAAGGAAGGGGTTACACATTATTTCTTATCTCTCTGTGGTAAGGAAGGGGTTACACATTATTTCTTATCTCTATGTAAAGGAAGGGGTTACACATTATTTCTTATCTCTCTATGGTAAGGAAGGGGTTACACATTATTTCTTATCTCTCTCTGGTAAGGAAGGGGTTACACATTATTTCTTATCTCTCAATGGTAAGGAAAGGGTTACACATTATTTCTTATCTCTCTATGGTAAGGAAGGGGTTACACATTATTTCTTATCTCTCTCTGGTAAGGAAGGGGTTACACATTATTTCCTATCTCCCTGTGGTAAGGAAGGGGTTACACATTATTTCTTATCTCTATGGTAAGGAAGGGGTTACACATTATTTCTTATCTCTCTATGGTAAGGAAGGGGTTACACATTATTTCTTATCTCTGTGGTAAGGAAGGGGTTACACATTATTTCTTATCTCTCTATGGTAAGGAAGGGGTTACACATTATTTCTTATCTCTCTGTGGTAAGGAAGGGTTACACATTATTCTTATCTCTGTGGTAAGGAAGGGTTAACATAATTTCTTATCTCTGTGGTAAGGAAGGGGTTACACATTATTTCTTATCTCTCTATGGTAATGAAGGGGTTACACATTATTTCTTATCTCTATGGTAAGGAAGGGGTTACACATTATTTCTTATCTCTGTGGTAAGGAAGGGGTTACACATTATTTCTTATCTCTATGGTAAGGAAGGGGTTACACATTATTTCTTATCTCTGGTGGTAAGGAAGGGGTTACACATTATTTCTTATCTCTATGGTAAGGAAGGGGTTACACATTATTTCTTATCTCTCTACTAGTGGTAAGGAAGGGTTACACATTATTTCTTATCTCTGTGGTAAGGAAGGGGTTACACATTATTTCTTATCTCTATGGTAAGGAAGGGGTTACACATTATTTCTTATCTCTATGGTAAGGAAGGGGTTACACATTATTTCTTATCTCTCTATGGTAAGGAAGGGGTTACACATTATTTCTTATCTCTGTGGTAAGGAAGGGGTTACACATTATTTCTTATCTCTATGGTAAGGAAGGGGTTACACATTATTTCTTATCTCTGTGGTAAGGAAGGGTTACACATTATTTCTTATCTCTATGGTAAGGAAGGGTTACACATTATTTCTTATCTCTGTGGTAAGGAAGGGGTTACACATTATTTCTTACTCTATGGTAAGGAAGGGGTTACACATTATTTCTTATCTCTATGGTAAGGAAGGGTTACACATTATTTCTTATCTCTATGGTAAGGAAGGGGTTACACATTATTTCTTATCTCTATGGTAAGGAAGGGGTTACACATTATTTCTTATCTCTATGGTAAGGAAGGGGTTACACATTATTTCTTATCTCTGTGGTAAGGAAGGGGTTACACATTATTTCTTATCTCTCTATGGTAAGGAAGGGGTTACACATCATTTCTTATCTCTCTATGGTAAGGAAGGGGTTACACATTATTTCTTATCTCTCTGTGGTAAGGAAGGGTTACACATTATTTCTTATCTCTCTATGGTAAGGAAGGGGTTACACATTATTTCTTATCTCTCTATGGTAAGGAAGGGGTTACACATTATTTCTTATCTCTCTGTGGTAAGGAAGGGTTACACATTATTTCTTATCTCTTTGGTAAGGAAGGGGTTACACATTATTTCTTATCTCTATGGTAAGGAAGGGGGTTACACATTATTTCTTATCTCTCTGTGGTAAGGAAGGGGTTACACATTATTTCGTATCTCTCTATGGTAAGGAAGGGGTTACACATTATTTCTTATCTCTGTGGTAAGGAAGGGGTTACACATTATTTCTTATCTCCTGTGGTAAGGAAGGGGTTACACATTATTTCTTATCTCTCTATGGAATAGGAAGGGGTTACACATTTATTTCTTATCTCTGTGGTAAGGAAGGGGTTACACATTATTTCTTATCTCTGTGGTAAGGAAGGGGTTACACATTATTTCTTATCTCTGTGGTAAGGAAGGGGTTACACATATTTCTTATCTCTGTGGTAAGGAAGGGGTTACACATTATTTCTTATCTCTATGGTAAGGAAGGGGTTACACATTATTTCTTATCTCTGCTGGTAAGGAAGGGGTTACACATTATTTCTTATCTCTGTGGTAAGGAAGGGGTTACAACATTATTTCTTATCTCTCTATGGTAAGGAAGGGGTTACACATTATTTCTTATCTCTATGGTAAGGAAAGGGGTTACACATTATTTCTTATCTCTATGGTAAGGAAGGGGTTACACATTATTTCTTATCTCTGTGGTAAGGAAGGGGTTACACATCTATTTCTTATCTCTCTATGGTAAGGAAGGGGTTACACATTATTTTCTTTCTCTGTGGTAAGGAAGGGGTTACACATTATTTCTTATCTCTGTGGTAAGGAAGGGGTTTACACATTATTTCTTATCTCTATGGTAAGGAAGGGGTTACACATTATTTCTTATCTCTATGGTAAGGAAGGGGTTACACATTATTTCTTATCTCTGTGGTAAGGAAGGGGTTACACATTATTTCTTATCTCTCTGTGGTAAGGAAGGGGTTACACATTATTTCTTATCTCTATGGTAAGGAAGGGTTACACATTATTTCTTATCTCTGTGTGGTAAGGAAGGGGTTACATATTATTTCTTATCTCTGTGGTAAGGAAGGGTTACACATTATTTCTTATCTCTATGGTAAGGAAGGGGTTACACATTATTTCTTATCTCTGTGGTAAGGAAGGGGTTACACATTATTTCTTATCTCTGTGTAAGGAAGGGGTTACACATTATTTCTATCTCTATGGTAAGGAAGGGGTTACACATTATTTCTTATCTCTCTATGGTAAGGAAGGGGTTACACATTATTTCTTATCTCTCTATGGTAAGGAAGGGGTTACACATTATTTCTTATCTCTATGGTAAGGAAGGGGTTACACATTATTTCTTATCTCTATGTAAGGAAGGGTTACACATTATTTATTATCTCCATGGTAAGGAAGGGGTTACACATTATTTCTTATCTCTGTGGTAAGGAAGGGGTTACACATTATTTCTTATCTCTGTGGTAAGGAAGGGGTTACACATTATTTCTTATCTCTCTATGGTAAGGAAGGGGTTACACATTATTTCTTATCTCTATGGTAAGGAAGGGGTTACACAATTATTTCTTATCTCTCTATGGTAATGGAAGGGGTTACACATTATTTCTTATCTCTATGGTAAGGAAGGGTTTACACATTATTTCTTATCTCTCTATGTAAGGAAGGGGTTACACATTATTTCTTATCTCTACGGTAAGGAAGGGGTTACACATTATTTCTTATCTCTACGGTAAGGAAGGGGTTTACACATTATTTCTTATCTCTATGGTAAGGAAGGGGTTACACATTATTTCTTATCTCTATGGTAAGGAAGGGGTTACACATTATTTCTTATCTCTGTGGTAAGGAAGGGGTTACACATTATTTATTATCTCTATGGTAAGGAAGGGGTTACACATTATTTCTTATCTCTATGGTAAGGAAGGGGTTACACATTATTTCTTATCTCCTGTGGTAAGGAAGGGGTTACACATTATTCTTATCTCTATGGAAGGAAGGGGTTACACATTATTTCTTATCTACGGTAAGGAAGGGGTTACACATTATTTCTTATCTCTCTGTGGTAAGGAAGGGGTTACACATTATTTCTTATCTCTCTATGGTAAGGAAGGGGTTACACATTATTTCTTATCTCTCTATGGTAAGGAAGGGGTTACACATTATTTCTTATCTCTCTGTGGTAAGGAAGGGGTTACACATTATTTCTTATCTCTCTATGGTAAGGAAGGGGTTACACATTATTTCTTATCTCTATGGTAAGGAAGGGGTTACACATTATTTCTTATCTCTCTATGGTAAGGAAGGGGTTACACATTATTTCTTATCTCTCTATGGTAAGGAAGGGGTTACACATTATTTCTTATCTCTGTGGTAAGGAAGGGGTTACACATTATTTCTTATCTCTGTGGTAAGGAAGGGGTTACACATTATTTCTTATCTCTCTATAGTAAGGAAGGGGTTACACATTATTTCTTATCTCTGTGGTAAGGAAGGGGTTACACATTATTTCTTATCTCTCTGTGGTAAGGAAGGGGTTACACATTATTTCTTATCTCTATGGTAAGGAAGGGGTTACACATTATTTCTTATCTCTGTGGTAAGGAAGGGGTTACACATTATTTCTTATCTCTGTGGTAAGGAAGGGGTTACACATTATTTATTATCTCTCTATGGTAAGGAAGGGGTTACACATTATTTCTTATCTCTGTGGTAAGGAAGGGGTTACACATTATTTCTTATCTCTCTATGGTAAGGAAGGGGTTACACATTATTTCTTATCTCTATGGTAAGGAAGGGGTTACACATTATTTCTTATCTCTATGGTAAGGAAGGGGTTACACATTATTTCTTATCTCTGTGGTAAGGAAGGGGTTACACATTATTTCTTATCTCTCTATGGTAAGGAAGGGGTTACACATTATTTCTTTTCTCTGTGGTAAGGAAGGGGTTACACATTATTTCTTATCTCTGTGGTAAGGAAGGGGTTACACATTATTTCTTATCTCTATGGTAAGGAAGGGGTTACACATTATTTCTTATCTCTATGGTAAGGAAGGGGTTACACATTATTTCTTATCTCTGTGGTAAGGAAGGGGTTACACATTATTTCTTATCTCTCTGTGGTAAGGAAGGGGTTACACATTATTTCTTATCTCTATGGTAAGGAAGGGGTTACACATTATTTCTTATCTCTGTGTGGTAAGGAAGGGGTTACATATTATTTCTTATCTCTGTGGTAAGGAAGGGGTTACACATTATTTCTTATCTCTATGGTAAGGAAGGGGTTACACATTATTTCTTATCTCTGTGGTAAGGAAGGGGTTACACATTATTTCTTATCTCTGTGGTAAGGAAGGGGTTACACATTATTTCTTATCTCTATGGTAAGGAAGGGGTTACACATTATTTCTTATCTCTCTATGGTAAGGAAGGGGTTACACATTATTTCTTATCTCTCTATGGTAAGGAAGGGGTTACACATTATTTCTTATCTCTATGGTAAGGAAGGGGTTACACATTATTTCTTATCTCTATGGTAAGGAAGGGGTTACACATTATTTATTATCTCCATGGTAAGGAAGGGGTTACACATCATTTCTTATCTCTGTGGTAAGGAAGGGGTTACACATTATTTCTTATCTCTGTGGTAAGGAAGGGGTTACACATTATTTCTTATCTCTCTATGGTAAGGAAGGGGTTACACATTATTTCTTATCTCTATGGTAAGGAAGGGGTTACACATTATTTCTTATCTCTCTATGGTAAGGAAGGGGTTACACATTATTTCTTATCTCTATGGTAAGGAAGGGGTTACACATTATTTCTTATCTCTCTATGGTAAGGAAGGGGTTACACATTATTTCTTATCTCTACGGTAAGGAAGGGGTTACACATTATTTCTTATCTCTACGGTAAGGAAGGGGTTACACATTATTTCTTATCTCTATGGTAAGGAAGGGGTTACACATTATTTCTTATCTCTATGGTAAGGAAGGGGTTACACATTATTTCTTATCTCTATGGGAAGGAAGGGGTTACACATTATTTATTATCTCTATGGTAAGGAAGGGGTTACACATTATTTCTTATCTCTATGGTAAGGAAGGGGTTACACATTATTTCTTATCTCTGTGGTAAGGAAGGGGTTACACATTATTTCTTATCTCTATGGTAAGGAAGGGGTTACACATTATTTCTTATCTCTACGGTAAGGAAGGGGTTACACATTATTTCTTATCTCTCTATGGTATGGAAGGGGTTACACATTATTTCTTATTTCTCTATGGTAAGGAAGGGGTTACACATTATTTCTTATCTCTATGGTAAGGAAGGGGTTACACATTATTTCTTATCTCTCTATGGTAAGGAAGGGGTTACACATTATTTCTTATCTCTATGGTAAGGAAGGGGTTACACATTATTTCTTATCTCTATGGTAAGGAAGGGGTTACACATTATTTCTTATCTCTATGGTAAGGAAGGGGTTACACATTATTTCTTATCTCTATGGTAAGGAAGGGGTTACACATTATTTCTTATCTCTATGGTAAGGAAGGGGTTACACATTATTTCTTATCTCTGTGGTAAGGAAGGGGTTACACATTATTTCTTATCTCTCTGTGGTAAGGAAGGGGTTACACATTATTTCTTATCTCTCTATGGTAAGGAAGGGGTTACACATTATTTCTTATCTCTGTGGTAAGGAAGGGGTTACACATTATTTCTTATCTCTCTATGGTAAGGAAGGGGTTACACATTATTTCTTATCTCTCTGTGGTAAGGAAGGGGTTACACATTATTTCTTATCTCTATGGTAAGGAAGGGGTTACACATTATTTCTTATCTCTCTGTGGTATGGAAGGGGTTACACATTATTTCTTATCTCTATAGTAAGGAAGGGGTTACACATTATTTCTTATCTCTATGGCAAGGAAGGGGTTAAACATTATTTCTTATCTCTATGGTAAGGAAGGGGTTACACATTATTTCTTATCTCTCTATGGCAAGGAAGGGGTTACACATTATTTCTTATCTCTCTATGGTAAGGAAGGGGTTACACATTATTTCTTATCTCTCTATGGTAAGGAAGGGGTTACACATTATTTCTTATCTCTATGGTAAGGAAGGGGTTACACATTATTTCTTATCTCTATGGTAATGAAGGGGTTACACATTATTTCTTATCTCTATGGTAAGGAAGGGGTTACACATTATTTCTTATCTCTATGGCAAGGAAGGGGTTACACATTATTTCTTATCTCTATGGTAAGGAAGGGGTTACACATTATTTCTTATCTCTATAGTAAGGAAGGGGTTACACATTATTTCTTATCTCTATGGTAAGGAAGGGGTTACACATTATTTCTTATCTCTCTATGGTAAGGAAGGGGTTACACATTATTTCTTATCTCTATGGTAAGGAAGGGGTTACACATTATTTCTTATCTCTATGGTAAGGAAGGGGTTACACATTATTTCTTATCTCTATGGTAAGGAAGGGGTTACACATTATTTCTTATCTCTGTGGTAAGGAAGGGGTTACACATTATTTCTTATCTCTGTGGTAAGGAAGGGGTTACACATTATTTCTTATCTCTACGGTAAGGAAGGGGTTACACATTATTTCTTATCTCTGTGGTAAGGAAGGGGTTACACATTATTTCTTATCTCTACGGTAAGGAAGGGGTTACACATTATTTCTTATCTCTGTGGTAAGGAAGGGGTTACACATTATTTCTTATCTCTATGGTAAGGAAGGGGTTACACATTATTTCTTATCTCTATGGTAAGGAAGGGGTTACACATTATTTCTTATCTCTCTATGGTAAGGAAGGGGTTACACATTATTTCTTATCTCCCTGTGGTAAGGAAGGGGTTACACATTATTTCTTATCTCTATGGTAAGGAAGGGGTTACACATTATTTCTTATCTCTATGGTAAGGAAGGGGTTACACATTATTTCTTATCTCTGTGGTAAGGAAGGGGTTACACATTATTTCTTATCTCTCTATGGTAAGGAAGGGGTTACACATTATTTCTTATCACTCTATGGTAAGGAAGGGGTTACATATTATTTCTTATCTCTGTGGTAAGGAAGGGGTTACACATTATTTCTTATCTCTATGGTAAGGAAGGGGTTACACATTATTTCTTATCTCTATGGTAAGGAAGGGGTTACACATTATTTCTTATCTCTCTGTGGTAAGGAAGGGGTTACACATTATTTCTTATCTCTCTATGGTAAGGAAGGGGTTACACATTATTTCTTATCTCTATGGTAAGGAAGGGGTTACACATTATTTCTTATCTCTATGGTAAGGAAGGGGTTACACATTATTTCTTATCTCTATGGTAAGGAAGGGGTTACACATTATTTCTTATCTCTCTGTGGTAAGGAAGGGGTTACACATTATTTCTTATCTCTCTGTGGTAAGGAAGGGGTTACACATTATTTCTTATCTCTCTGTGGTAAGGAAGGGGTTACACATTATTTCTTATCTCTCTGTGGTAAGGAAGGGGTTACACATTATTTCTTATCTCTGTGGTAAGGAAGGGGTTACACATTATTTCTTATCTCTCTATGGTAAGGAAGGGGTTACACATTATTTCTTATCTCTCTATGGTAAGGAAGGGGTTACACATTATTTCTTATCTCTCTATGGTAAGGAAGGGGTTACACATTATTTCTTATCTCTGTGGTAAGGAAGGGGTTACACATTATTTCTTATCTCTCTGTGGTAAGGAAGGGGTTACACATTATTTCTTATCTCTGTGGTAGGGAAGGGGTTACACATTATTTCTTATCTCTGTGGTAAGGAAGGGGTTACACATTATTTCTTATCTCTGTGGTAAGGAAGGGGTTACACATTATTTCTTATCTCTATGGTAAGGAAGGGGTTACACATTATTTCTTATCTCTGTGGTAAGGAAGGGGTTACACATTATTTCTTATCTCTATGGTAAGGAAGGGGTTACACATTATTTCTTATCTCTATGGTAAGGAAGGGGTTACACATTATTTCTTATCTCTGTGGTAAGGAAGGGGTTACACATTATTTCTTATCTCTCTGTGGTAAGGAAGGGGTTACACATTATTTCTTATCTCTATGGTAAGGAAGGGGTTACACATTATTTCTTATCACTCTGGTAAGGAAGGGGTTACACATTATTTCTTATCTCTGTGGTAAGGAAGGGGTTACACATTATTTCTTATCTCTATGGTAAGGAAGGGGTTACACATTATTTCTTATCTCTGTGGTAAGGAAGGGGTTACACATTATTTCTTATCACTCTGGTAAGGAAGGGGTTACACATTATTTCTTATCTCTGTGGTAAGGAAGGGGTTAGACATTATTTCTTATCACTCTGGTAAGGAAGGGGTTACACATTATTTCTTATCTCTATGGTAAGGAAGGGGTTACACGTTATTTCTTATCTCTCTGTGGTAAGGAAGGGGTTACACATTATTTCTTATCTCTCTATGGTAAGGAAGGGGTTACACATTATTTCTTATCTCTATGGTAAGGAAGGGGTTACACATTATTTCTTATCTCTCTACGGTAAGGAAGGGGTTACACATTATTTCTTATCTCTCTGTGGTAAGGAAGGGGTTACACATTATTTCTTATCTCTCTATGGCAAGGAAGGGGTTACACATTATCTCTTATCTCTATGGTAAGGAAGGGGTTACACATTATTTCTTATCTCTCTATGGTAAGGAAGGGGTTACACATTATTTCTTATCTCTATGGTAAGGAAGGGGTTACACATTATTTCTTATCTCTATGGTATGGAAGGGGTTACACATTATTTCTTATCTCTCTATGGTAAGGAAGGGGTTACACATTATTTCTTATCTCTCTATGGTAAGGAAGGGGTTACACATTATCTCTTATCTCTCTATGGTAAGGAAGGGGTTACACATTATTTCTTATCTCTGTGGTAAGGAAGGGGTTACACATTATTTCTTATCTCTCTATGGTAAGGAAGGGGTTACACATTATCTCTTATCTCTATGGTAAGGAAGGGGTTACACATTATTTCTTATCTCTATGGTAAGGAAGGGGTTACACATTATTTCTTATCTCTATGGTATGGAAGGGGTTACACATTATTTCTTATCTCTATGGTAAGGAAGGGGTTACACATTATTTCTTATCTCTGTGGTAAGGAAGGGGTTACACATTATTTCTTATCTCTGTGGTAAGGAAGGGGTTACACATTATTTCTTATCTCTCTATGGTAAGGAAGGGGTTACACATTATTTCTTATCTCTCTATGGTAAGGAAGGGGTTACACATTATTTCTTATCTCTCTGTGGTAAGGAAGGGGTTACACATTATTTCTTATCTCTATGGTAAGGAAGGGGTTACACATTATTTCTTATCTCTGTGGTAAGGAAGGGGTTACACATTATTTCTTATCTCTCTATGGTAAGGAAGGGGTTACACATTATTTCTTATCTCTCTATGGTAAGGAAGGGGTTACACATTATTTCTTATCTCTATGGTAAGGAAGGGGTTACACATTATTTCTTATCACTCTGGTAAGGAAGGGGTTACACATTATTTCTTATCTCTATGGTAAGGAAGGGGTTACACATTATTTCTTATCTCTGTGGTAAGGAAGGGGTTACACATTATTTCTTATCTCTATGGTAAGGAAGGGGTTACACATTATTTCTTATTTCTGTGGTAAGGAAGGGGTTACACATTATTTCTTATCTCTGTGGTAAGGAAGGGGTTACACATTATTTCTTATCTCTATGGTAAGGAAGGGGTTACACATTATTTCTTATCTCTCTAAGGTAAGGAAGGGGTTACACATTATTTCTTATCTCTATGGTAAGGAAGGGGTTACACATTATTTCTTATCTCTATGGTAAGGAAGGGGTTACACATTATTTTTTATCTCTCTGGTAAGGAAGGGGTTACACATTATTTCTTATCTCTATGGTAAGGAAGGGGTTACACATTATTTCTTATCTCTCTAAGGTAAGGAAGGGGTTACACATTATTTCTTATCTCTGTGGTAAGGAAGGGGTTACACATTATTTCTTATCTCTATGGTAAGGAAGGGGTTACACATTATTTCTTATCTCTCTAAGGTAAGGAAGGGGTTACACATTATTTCTTATCTCTATGGTAAGGAAGGGGTTACACATTATTTCTTATCTCTGTGGTAAGGAAGGGGTTACACATTATTTCTTATCTCTCTATGGTAAGGAAGGGGTTACACATTATTTCTCATCTCTGTGGTAAGGAAGGGGTTACACATTATTTCTTATCTCTATGGTAAGGAAGGGGTTACACGTTATTTCTTATCTCTGTGGTAAGGAAGGGGTTACACATTATTTCTTATCTCTCTATGGTAAGGAAGGGGTTACACATTATTTCTTATCTCTGTGGTAAGGAAGGGGTTACACATTATTTCTTATCTCTGTGGTAAGGAAGGGGTTACACATTATTTCTTATCTCTGTGGTAAGGAAGGGGTTACACATTATTTCTTATCTCTGTGGTAAGGAAGGGGTTACACATTATTTCTTATCTCTGTGGTAAGGAAGGGGTTACACATTATTTCTTATCTCTATGGTAAGGAAGGGATTACACATTATTTCTTATCTCTGTGGTAAGGAAGGGGTTACACATTATTTCTTATCTCTCTATGGTAAGGAAGGGGTTACACATTATTTCTTATCTCTGTGGTAAGGAAGGGGTTACACATTATTTCGTATCTCTATGGTAAGGAAGGGGTTACACATTATTTCTTATCTCTATGGTAAGGAAGGGGTTACACATTATTTCTTATCTCTCTGTGGTAAGGAAGGGGTTACACATTATTTCTTATCTCTCTGTGGTAAGGAAGGGGTTACACATTATTTCTTATCTCTATGGTAAGGAAGGGGTTACACATTATTTCTTATCTCTATGGTAAGGAAGGGGTTACACATTATTTCTTATCTCTATGGTAAGGAAGGGGTTACACATTATTTCTTATCTCTATGGTAAGGAAGGGGTTACACATTATTTCTTATCTCTATGGTAAGGAAGGGGTTACACATTATTTCTTATCTCAATGATAAGGAAGGGGTTACACATTATTTCTTATCTCTGTGGTAAGGAAGGGGTTACACATTATTTCTTATCTCTATGGTATGGAAGGGGTTACACATTATTTCTTATCTCTGTGGTAATGAAGGGGTTACACATTATTTCTTATCTCTGTGGTATGGAAGGGGTTACACATTATTTCTTATCTCTGTGGTATGGAAGGGGTTACACATTATTTCTTATCTCTATGGTAAGGAAGGGGTTACACATTATTTCTTATCTCTCTATGGTAAGGAAGGGGTTACACATTATTTCTTATCTCTATGGTAAAGAAGGGGTTACACATTATTTCTTATCTCTCTACGGTAAGGAAGGGGTTACACATTATTTCTTATCTCTGTGGTAAGGAAGGGGTTACACATTATTTTTTTATCTCTGTGGTAAGGAAGGGGTTACACATTATTTCTTATCTCTCTATGGTAAGGAAGGGGTTACACATTATTTCTTATCTCTCTATGGTAAGGAAGGGGTTACACATTATTTCTTATCTCTATGGTAAGGAAGGGGTTACACATTATTTCTTATCTCTATGGTAAGGAAGGGGTTACACATTATTTCTTATCTCTATGGTAAGGAAGGGGTTACACATTATTTCTTATCTCTATGGTAAGGAAGGGGTTACACATTATTTCTTATCTCTATGCTAAGGAAGGGGTTACACATTATTTCTTATCACTCTGGTAAGGAAGGGGTTACACATTATTTCTTATCTCTATGGTAAGGAAGGGGTTACACATTATTTCTTATCTCTGTGGTAAGGAAGGGGTTACACATTATTTCTTATCTCTATGGTAAGGAAGGGGTTACACATTATTTCTTATCTCTCTACGGTAAGGAAGGGGTTACACATTATTTCTTATTTCTGTGGTAAGGAAGGGGTTACACATTATTTCTTATCTCTCTATGGTAAGGAAGGGGTTACACATTATTTCTTATCTCTGTGGTAAGGAAGGGGTTACACATTATTTCTTATCTCTATGGTAAGGAAGGGGTTACACATTATTTCTTATCTCTCTATGGTAAGGAAGGGGTTACACATACTGCCAATATAAAAGGGATTTACCCTGTTGTGGGCCCCAGTGCCTTGCACCTGCTGTACCAGCCATAGCTCGGCCACTGGTATGACCCTCCTAATCATTCACTGAGCTGGGTCACCGCTCCTGTCCACCCACTACCCTCTCCCTGCTAGGTCCTATCACTCTGCACCCACTACCCTCTCCCTGCTAGGTCCTATCACTCTGCACCCACTACCCTCTCCCTGCTAGGTCCTATCACTCTGCACCCACTACCCTCTCCCTGCTAGGTCCTATCACTCTGCACCCACTACCCTCTCCCTGCTAGGTCCTAACTCCCTGCATCCACTACCATTTCCTTTCTAGGTCCTAAATCTCTGCACCCACTACCCTCTCCTTTCTGGGTCCCCACTCCCTGCACCCACTACCCTCTCCTTGCTAGGTCCTAACTCTCTTCACCCACTACCCTCTCCTTGCTAGGTCCTTCCTCCCTGCACCCACTACCCTCTCCCTGCTAGGTCCTAACACTCTGCACCCACTACCCTTTCCTTGCTAGGTCCCCACTCCCTGTGCCCACTACCCTTTCCTTGTTAGGTCTTTACTCCCTGCACCCACTACCCTCTCCTTGCTAGGTCCCCATTCCCTGCACCCACTACCCTCTTCTTCCTAGGTCCCCATTTTCTGTACCCACTACCCTCTCCTTGCTAGTTCCCAACTCCCTGCACCCACTACCCTCTCCTTCCTTGGTCCCCACTGTCTGCACCCACTACCCTCTCCCTGCTAGGTCCTAACTCCCTGCACCCACTACCCTTTCCTTGCTAGGTCCCCACTCCCTGCACCCACTACCCTCTCCTTGCTAGGTCTTAACTCCCTGCACCCACTACCCTCTCCTTGCTAGGTCCCCATTCCCTGCACCCACTACCCTCTCCTTCCTAGGTCCCCACTCACTGCACCCACTACCCTCTCCTTGCTAGGTCCCAACTCTCTGCACCCACTACCCTCTCCTTGCTAGGTCCCAACTCTCTGCACCCACTACCCTCTCCTTGCTAGGTCATAACTCCCTGCACCCACTACCCTCTCCTTGCTAGGTCCCCACTCCCTGCACCCACTACCCTCTCCTTGCTAGGTCCCCATTCCCTGCACCCACTACCCTCTCCTTCCTAGGTCCCCACTCTCTGCACCCACTACCCTCTCCTTGCTAGGTCCCAACTCTCTGCACCCACTACCCTCTCCTTGCTAGGTCCCAACTCTCTGCACCCACTACCCTCTCCTTGCTAGGTCATAACTCCCTGCACCCACTACCCTCTCCTTGCTAGGTCCCCACTCCCTGCACCCACTACCCTCTCCTTGCTAGGTCCCCACTCCCTGCACCCACTACCCTCTCCTTGCTAGGTCCCCATTCCCTGCACCCACTACCCTCTCCTTCCTAGGTCCCCACTCTCTGCACCCACTACCCTCTCCTTGCTAGGTCCTAACTCCCTGCACCCACTACCCTCTCCTTGCTAGGTCACCATTCCCTCCACCCAATACCCTCTCCTTACTAGGTCCCCACTCTCTGCACCCACTACCCTCTCCTTGCTAGGTCCCCACTCCCTGCACCAACTACCCTCTCCTTGCTAGGTCTTAACTCCCTGCACCCACTACCCTCTCCTTGCTAGGTCCTAACTCCCTGCACCCACTAACCCTCCTTGCTACGTCCTAACTTTCTGCACCACTACCCTCTCTTTGCTAGGTCCCCACTCTCTGCACCCACTACCCTCTCCTTGCTAGGTCCTAAATCTCTGCACAAACTACCCTCTCCTTTCTGGGTCCCCACTCCCTGCACCCACTACCCTCTCCTTGCTAGGTCCCAACTATCTGCACCCACTACCCTCTCCTTGCTAGGTCCTAACTCTCTTCACCCACTACCCTCTCCTTGCTAGGTCCTTCCTCCCTGCACCCACTACCCTCTCCTTGCTAGGTCCCAACTCTCAGCACCAACTACCCTCTCCTTGCTAGGTCCCAACTCTCAGCACCAACTACCCTCTCCTTGCTAGGTCCCAACTCTCAGCACCCGCTATCCTCTCCTTGCTAGGTCCTAGCACTCTGCACCCACTACCATCTCCTTTCTAGGTCCTAACTCCCTGCACCCACTACCATTTCCTTTCTAGGTCCTAACTCCCTGCACCCACTACCCTCTCCCTGCTAGGTCCTAAATCTCTGCACCCACTACCCTCTCCTTTCTGGGTCCCCACTCCCTGCACCCACTACCCTCTCCTTGCTAGGTCCCAACTATCTGCACCCACTACCCTCTCCTTGCTAGGTCCTAACTCTCTTCACCCACTACCCTCTCCTTGCTAGGTCCTTCCTCCCTGCACCCACTACCCTCTCCCTGCTAGGTCCTAACATTTTGCACCCACTACCCTTTCCTTGCTAGGTCCCCACTCCCTGTGCCCACTACCCTCTCCTTGTTAGGTCTTTACTCCCTGCACCCACCACCCTCTCCTTGCTAGGTCCCCATTCCCTGCACCCACTACCCTCTTCTTCCTAGGTCCCCATTTTCTGTACCCACTACCCTCTCCTTGCTAGTTCCCAACTCCCTGCACCCACTACCCTCTCCTTCCTTGGTCCCCACTGTCTGCACCCACTACCCTCTCCCTTCTAGGTCCTAACTCCCTGCACCCACTACCCTTTCCTTGCTAGGTCCCCACTCCCTGCACCCACTACCCTCTCCTTGCTAGGTCTTAACTCCCTGCACCCACTACCCTCTCCTTCCTAGGTCCCCACTCTCTGCACCCACTACCCTCTCCCTGCTAGGTCCTAACACTCTGCACCCACTACCCTCTCCTTGCTAGGTCCCCACTCCCTGCACCCACTACCCTCTCCTTGCTAGGTCCCCACTCCCTGCACCCACTACCCTCTCCTTGCTAGGTCTTAACTCCCTGCACCCACTACCCTCTCCTTGCTAGGTCCCCATTCCCTGCACCCACTACCCTCTCCTTCCTAGGTCCCCACTCTCTGCACCCACTACCCTCTCCTTGCTAGGTCCCAACTCTCTGCACCCACTACCCTCTCCTTGCTAGGTCCCAACTCTCTGCACCCACTACCCTCTCCTTGCTAGGTCATAACTCCCTGCACCCACTACCCTCTCCTTGCTAGGTCCCCACTCCCTGCACCCACTACCCTCTCCTTGCTAGGTCCCCACTCCCTGCACCCACTACCCTCTCCTTCCTAGGTCCCCACTCTCTGCACCCACTACCCTCTCCTTGCTAGGTCCCAACTCTCTGCACCCACTACCCTCTCCTTGCTAGGTCCTAACTCCCTGCACCCACTACCCTCTCCTTGCTAGGTCCTAACTCCCTGCACCCACTACCCTCTCCTTGCTAGGTCCTAACTCCCTGCACCCACTACCCTCTCCTTGCTAGGTCCCAACTCTCAGCACCAACTACCCTCTCCTTGCTAGGTCCCAACTCTCAGCACCAACTACCCTCTCCTTGCTAGGTCCCCACTGTCTGCACCCACTACCCTCTCCCTTCTAGGTCCTAACTCCCTGCACCCACTACCCTTTCCTTGCTAGGTCCCCACTCCCTGCACCCACTACCCTCTCCTTGCTAGGTCTTAACTCCCTGCACCCACTACCCTCTCCTTCCTAGGTCCCCACTCTCTGCACCCACTACCCTCTCCCTGCTAGGTCCTAACACTCTGCACCCACTACCCTCTCCTTGCTAGGTCCCCACTCCCTGCACCCACTACCCTCTCCTTGCTAGGTCCCCACTCCCTGCACCCACTACCCTCTCCTTGCTAGGTCTTAACTCCCTGCACCCACTACCCTCTCCTTGCTAGGTCCCCATTCCCTGCACCCACTACCCTCTCCTTCCTAGGTCCCCACTCTCTGCACCCACTACCCTCTCCTTGCTAGGTCCCAACTCTCTGCACCCACTACCCTCTCCTTGCTAGGTCCCAACTCTCTGCACCCACTACCCTCTCCTTGCTAGGTCTTAACTCCCTGCACCCACTACCCTCTCCTTCCTAGGTCCCCACTCTCTGCACCCACTACCCTCTCCCTGCTAGGTCCTAACACTCTGCACCCACTACCCTCTCCTTGCTAGGTCCCCACTCCCTGCACCCACTACCCTCTCCTTGCTAGGTCCCCACTCCCTGCACCCACTACCCTCTCCTTGCTAGGTCTTAACTCCCTGCACCCACTACCCTCTCCTTGCTAGGTCCCCATTCCCTGCACCCACTACCCTCTCCTTCCTAGGTCCCCACTCTCTGCACCCACTACCCTCTCCTTGCTAGGTCCCAACTCTCTGCACCCACTACCCTCTCCTTGCTAGGTCCCAACTCTCTGCACCCACTACCCTCTCCTTGCTAGGTCATAACTCCCTGCACCCACTACCCTCTCCTTGCTAGGTCCCCACTCCCTGCACCCACTACCCTCTCCTTGCTAGGTCCCCATTCCCTGCACCCACTACCCTCTCCTTCCTAGGTCCCCACTCTCTGCACCCACTACCCTCTCCTTGCTAGGTCCCAACTATCTGCACCCACTACCCTCTCCTTGCTAGGTCCTAACTCTCTTCACCCACTACCCTCTCCTTGCTAGGTCCTTCCTCCCTGCACCCACTACCCTCTCCCTGCTAGGTCCTAACATTTTGCACCCACTACCCTTTCCTTGCTAGGTCCCCACTCCCTGTGCCCACTACCCTCTCCTTGTTAGGTCTTTACTCCCTGCACCCACCACCCTCTCCTTGCTAGGTCCCCATTCCCTGCACCCACTACCCTCTTCTTCCTAGGTCCCCATTTTCTGTACCCACTACCCTCTCCTTGCTAGTTCCCAACTCCCTGCACCCACTACCCTCTCCTTCCTTGGTCCCCACTGTCTGCACCCACTACCCTCTCCCTTCTAGGTCCTAACTCCCTGCACCCACTACCCTTTCCTTGCTAGGTCCCCACTCCCTGCACCCACTACCCTCTCCTTGCTAGGTCTTAACTCCCTGCACCCACTACCCTCTCCTTCCTAGGTCCCCACTCTCTGCACCCACTACCCTCTCCCTGCTAGGTCCTAACACTCTGCACCCACTACCCTCTCCTTGCTAGGTCCCCACTCCCTGCACCCACTACCCTCTCCTTGCTAGGTCCCCACTCTCTGCACCCACTACCCTCTCCTTGCTAGGTCCCCACTCCCTGCATCCACTACCCTCTCCTTGCTAGGTCCCAACTCTTAGCACCAACTACCCTCTCCTTGCTAGGTCCCCACTCCCTGCACCCACTACCCTCTCCTTGCTAGGTCCCAACTCTCAGCACCAACTACCCTCTCCTTGCTAGGTCCCAACTCTCAGCACCAACTACCCTCTCCTTGCTAGGTCCCAACTCTCAGCACCAACTACCCTCTCCCTGCTAGGTCCAAACTCCCTGCACCCACTATCCTCTCCTTGCTAGGTCCTAGCACTCTGGACCCACTACCATCTCCTTTCTAGGTCCTAACTCCCTGCACCCACTACCATTTCCTTTCTAGGTCCTAACTCCCTGCACCCACTACCCTCTCCCTGCTAGGTCCTAAATCTCTGCACCCACTACCCTCTCCTTTCTGGGTCCCCACTCCCTGCACCCACTACCCTCTCCTTGCTAGGTCCCAACTATCTGCACCCACTACCCTCTCCTTGCTAGGTCCTAACTCTCTTCACCCACTACCCTCTCCTTGCTAGGTCCTTCCTCCCTGCACCCACTACCCTCTCCTTGCTAGGTCCCAACTCTCAGCACCAACTACCCTCTCCCTGCTAGGTCCCAACTCCCTGCACCCACTATCCTCTCCTTGCTAGGTCCTAGCACTCTGCACCCACTACCCTCTCCTTGCTAGGTCCCCACTCCCTGCACCCACTACCCTCTCCTTGGTAGGTCCCCACTCCCTGCACCCACTACCCTCTCCTTGCTAGGTCCCAACTCTCAGCACCCACCACCCTCTCATCTCTGGCTGTGCCCCCCATTCCTCCCTCCATGCCATGCACCCACCACCCTCTCCTCTCTGGCTGTGCCCCCCATTCCTCCCTCCATGCCATGCACCCACCACCCTCTCCTCTCTGGCTGTGCCCCCCATTCCTCCCTCCATGCCCTGCACCACCACCCTTTCCTCTCTGACTGTGCCCCCCATTCCTCCCTCTATCCCCTGCACCCACCACCCTCTCCTCTCTGGCTGTGCCCCCCATTCCTCTCTCCATCCCCTGCAACTACCACCCTCTCCTCTCTGGCAGTGCCCCCCATTCCTCCCTCCATCCCCTGCACCCACCACCCTCTCCTCTCTGGCTGTGCCCCCCATTCCTCCCTCCATGCCCACTCAGACAGCTGTCTCCCCAGACTCTGACGCTCTCTCGCCTCCTCCCATCACCTCTCACATCCATCCCTGTATCTGGCTGGGGAGGTGGGTGTGAGAGGGACTGAGAGAGCGATCAATGCCAGGGCCCGGCCATCAGGGAGAGGTATTCCGGGAGCTTGCATCTGACGCTTTGCCTGCTCTCTTGTTTAATCACATTTCTGTTCTGTCTGCGTGTTAGAGTGAGGAGGAGAGAGACGGAGGGAGAAGGGATGGATTCGCCTTCCATTGGCCGGACTCTGCCTCTCTCTCCTCCCACAGCAGTCCCACCTCACCTTGGTGTCTCCCCATACAAGCCATCCCTCCTTATTGGCAACACAAACCCTACAGACACACTTTCTATGGATTTCACATATAAAGATTTGCCCCCAACTGTTGGGCGCTGAGGACCTGGGGATTGGGGGAGCAGAGGGAGGGGGTCCTTTGCTTCTTCCTCATATTTTATCCTTACAAAAGCACAAACTGGAGGTGTCCAGCCTTTACCTCTTACCCAAAATGATGGATCTGAAGGAGAGCCCCAGTGAGGACAGTTTGGGGAGCCTCAACCCCTCCAGTATCCAGCTTTTTGCCCACACATCCACCCTCCATGGGATCCGCCACATCTTTGTGTATGGCCCACTGACTTTTCGCCGATTCCTGTGGACAGTAGCCTTCATGGGCTCGTTGGGTCTTCTTCTACTGGAGAGTTCGGAGAGAGTGGCATTTTATTTTTCCTACCAACATGTCACCAAAGTGGACCAAGTGGTGGCAGAGAATTTGGTCTTCCCAGCGGTCACCATTTGTAACCTCAACTCTTTCCGCTTCTCCAGAATATCCACCAATGACCTTTACCATGCCGGGGAGCTTCTGGCCCTGTTGGATGTCAACGGGAAGATCCTTGAACCTCACCTGGCTGACCCGGAGGTCTTAGCTACTCTACAGGAGAAGACCATCTTCAAACACTTCAAACCCAAGACTTTCTGCATGGCTGAGTTCATTGAGCGAGTTGGTCATGATCTGAAGGAGATGATGTTATACTGCAAGTTCAGAGGTCACGAGTGCAGCCACCAAGACTTCCGAACGGTGAGTTCCACAGGTTTAACTCTACCTACAAGGCTTCAAAAGATTTCCCCTGGATTTTGTATGGAAAACAGGTGGGCATGTTCTGGCTTAGAGGGCTAGAAGGCCCGACAAGACTGGTCCTTATAAAGGGACATCTCACATATTGGTCATTTTGTAAAAAACATTAAATACTGGACATACATTATTCTAGCCAAGTATTACAAATTATACAGTTTCATGCGGTTAATTCTCAGATACAAATTGGCTACCACTCTGTATGGTCAGTTTCCAATGTTCTTTAAATAACTTTTGGGTTGATAATGTCCCTTTAAATGACAAGAGTACATACCTTCCCCTAGTTTTAGGAGGAGGCCAGGCGCTCTAGCACCCCCTACAGGCTGAGAGTGTCATGGTGACTGGAGGAATCCCTTGATACGTTGACAGATGATGTCTACAGCCTCATGTCTTCTCTGTACCTTGGTGACCCAAGACTGGAAACCCTGAGATCTTGTTTGTTTGTGGAACTCTCTCTGATCCCAGAGGAGATGAAGGAGCCCAAGGAAACCTTCCTGATGCTTCTTATAAGGTGGTTTGAGAAACTTAATAAGATGTATTTGCCAAGGAGAGGGTTTTGTCACTAGGGAGGAGAGACATGTCTTCTCTGGTCATCCAATAACATACGGACTGGAGAGACCTCAATAGTGATAAAGACTGTCCAAGTTGTGATGGACATGAAACAGGATAGGCAAGGAGTGGGATAGGTATGTAGAACTGAGCATGTTCATATCTGTAGGACTCAGCTGCTTCTTGGGTCATGTATGTAGGACTGAACTTGTTCATGTATGTAGAACTGAGCGTGTTCATATCTGTAGGACTCAGCTGGTTCTTGGGTCATGTATGTAGGACTGAACTTGTTCATGTATGTAGAACTGAGCGTGTTCATATCTGTAGGACTCAGCTGGTTCTTGGGTCATGTATGTAGGACTGAACTTGTTCATGTATGTAGAACTGAGCGTGTTCATATCTGTAGGACTCAGCTGGTTCTTGGGTCATGTATGTAGGACTGAACTTGTTCATGTATGTAGAACTGAGCGTGTTCATATCTGTAGGACTCAGCTGGTTCTTGGGTCATGTATGTAGGACTGAACTTGTTCATGTATGTAGAACTGAGCGTGTTCATATCTGTAGGACTCAGCTGGTTCTTGGGTCATGTATGTAGGGCTGAACTTGTTCATGTATGTAGAACTGAGCGTGTTCATACCTGTAGGACTCAGCTGGTTCTTGGGTCATGTAAATAGGACTGAGTTTGCTCCAGATTCATGTATGTGGGACTCAGCTGGTTCTTGGGTCATGTATGTAGGACTGAACTTATTCATGTATGTAGAACTGAGCGTGTTCATATCTGTAGGACTCAGCTGGTTCTTGGGTCATGTATGTAGAGCTGAACTTGTTCATGTATGTAGAACTGAGCGTGTTCATACCTGTAGGACTCAGCTGGTTCTTGGGTCATGTATGTAGGACTGAACTTGTTCATGTATGTAGAACTGAGCGTGTTCATACCTGTAGGACTCAGCTGGTTCTTGGGTCATGTAAATAGGACTAAGTTTGTTCCAGATTCATGTATGTGGGACTCAGCTTGTTCTTGGGTCATGTATGTAGGACTGAACTTGTTCTTTGATCATATATTATTATTATTGTCTTTATTTATATCGCGCCAACATATTCCGTAGCGCTGTACAGGGGTTTAGTACATGGCAAAAAACAAACTTAACACCTTATAAAGAATGGAGATATGTAACAACAAGCCTGTTTCCTGTATCATGCAGTGTGAGTTATGCATGTGAATGCATGCATGTATATATTTGTACATATGTGGCATAAGAACCATTAGGCCTAGCTATGTAAATATTTGACTTAAGGAATGAATCCTCAGGTCATCCTTATGTTTGTCTCGGGCATGCTTCGGTTCCTTAGCTGTGTTTGGCTCCATCACCTCCAGTGGACGCCTTTTCCACTGATCTACTACCCTTTCTCTAAAGTATTTCTTTAAGTAGTATGCATGTATATATGTTTGTATATGTGTTTAAATGTATATATATATATATATATATATATATATATATATATATATATATATTAAATGTGTGTGTATACAAGTATGTGTGTTACTGTATACATATCTATATGTACAGGCATATGATGTGTCTGTCTGTATGTTACATATATGCATGTATTACATTTGTGTACATAAGCATGTATAGCTGGTTGGTTCTAGGTCACTCTACGTCAGATGACATGGCCTTGGTTCTTTGGCCTGGGTGACCTCTCCATTCCTCTGGTGGCCCGGCCTCTGGATGCTCTGCAGCTCGCTGTGACCTCACACTCCATCCTGTGTCCGGGTCAGTCCAGGGTTATCTCAGTCCCCTCACTGTCTGGTCATTGTGCGAGGGGCTTATTTGTCACCACGTCCTCTGTATTTGTGCCGTCCTTGTGTATGATTCAGATCACAGTGAAATGATATCATGATAGCAGCCCGGGGTTGGTGCAGATATTTATTTTCTCATTGACTGAACTTTGTGTTTTGTCATGAATAAACATTAGGGTCTGGGGGCCCATGGAGGATGGACGGCTGATATAAGGTGCATATGAAGTCCTAGTTGTGAGGGGCTGATATGAGGGGTCTGGGGGTCCATGGAGGATGGAGGGCTGATATAAGGTGCATATGAAGTCCCACATGTGACGGGCTGATATGAGGGGCCTGGGGGTCCATGGAGGATGGAGGGCTGATATAAGGTGCATATGAAGTCCTAGTTGTGAGGGGCTGATATGAGGGGTCTGGGGGTCCATGGAGGATGGAGGGCTGATATAAGGTGCATATGAAGTCCTACATGTGACGGGCTGATATGAGGGGCCTGGGGGTCCATGGAGGATGGAGGGCTGATATGAGGTGCATATGAAGTCCTAGTTGTGAGGGGCTGATATGAGGGGTCTGGGGGTCCATGGAGGGCTGATATAAGGTGTATATGAAGTCCTAGATGTGAGCGGCTGATATGAGGGGCCTGGGGGTCCATGGAGGATGGAGGGCTGATATAAGGTGCATATGAAGTCCTACATGTGACGGGCTGATATGAGGGGCCAGGGGGTCCATGGAGGATGGAGGGCTGATATAAGGTGCATATGAAGTCCTAGTTGTGAGGGGCTGATATGAGGGGCCTGTGGGTCCATGGAGGATGGAGGGCTGATATAAGGTGCATATGAAGTCCTAGATGTGAGCGGCTGATATGAGGGGTCTGAGGATCCATGGAGGATGGAGGGCTGATATAAGGTGCATATGAAGTCCTAGTTGTGAGGGGCTGATATGAGGGGCCTGTGGGTCCATGGAGGATGGAGGGCTGATATAAGGTGCATATGAAGTCCTAGATGTGAGCGGCTGATATGAGGGGTCTGAGGATCCATGGAGGATGGAGGGCTGATATAAGGTGCATATGAAGTCCTACATGTGAGGGGCTGATATGGGGGTCCATGGAGGATGGAGGGCTGATATAAGGTGCATATGAAGTCCTAGATATGAGGGGCTGATATGAGGGGCGTGGGGGTCCATGGAGGATGGAGGGCTGATATGAGGTGCATATGAAGTCCTAGTTGTGAGGGGCTGATATGAGGGGTCTGGGGGTCCATGGAGGGCTGATATAAGGTGCATATGAAGTCCTAGATGTGAGGGGCTGATATGAGGGGCCTGTGGTCCATGGAGGATGGACGGCTGATATAAGGTGCATATGAAGTCCTAGATGTGAGGGGCTGATATGAGGGGCCTGTGGTCCATGGAGGATGGAGGGCTGATATAAGGTGTATATGAAGTCCTAGATGTGAGCGGCTGATATGAGGGGCCTGGGGGTCCATGGAAGATGGAGGGCTGATATAAGGTGCATATGAAGTCCTACATGTGACGGGCTGATATGAGGGGCCTGGGGGTCCATGGAGAATGGAGGGCTGATATAAGGTGCATATGAAGTCCTAGATGTGAGGGGCTGATATGAGGGGCCTGAGGGTCCATGGAGGATGGAGGGCTGATATAAGGTGCATATGAAGTCCTACATGTGACGGGCTGATATGAGGGGCCTGTGGTCCATGGAGGATGGAGGGCTGATATAAGGTGCATATGAAGTCCTAGATGTGAGAGGCTGATATGAGGGGCCTGTGGTCCATGGAGGATGGAGGGCTGATATAAGGTGCATATGAAGTCCTAGATGTGAGAGGCTGATATGAAGGGCTTAGGGGGTCCATGGAGGATGGAGGGCTGATATAAGGTGCATATTAAGTCCTAGTTGTGAGGGGCTGATATGAGGGGCCTGTGGGTCCAAGGAGGATGGAGGGCTGATATAAGGTGCATATGAAGTCCTAGATGTGAGCTGTCTGATATGAGGGGTCTGAGGGTCCATGGAGGATGGAGGGCTGATATAAGGTGCATATGAAGTCCTACATGTGAGGGGCTGATATGGGGGTCCATGGAGGATGGAGGGCTGATATAAGGTGCATATGAAGTCCTAGATGTGAGGGGCTGATATGAGGGGCGTGGGGGTCCATGGAGGATGGAGGGCTGATATAAGGTGCATATGAAGTCCTAGATGTGAGGGGCTGATATGAGGGGCGTGGGGGTCCATGGAGGATGGAGGGCTGATATAAGGTGCATATGAAGTCCTAGTTGTGAGGGGCTGATATGGGGGGCCTGGGGGTCCATGGAGGATGGAGGGCTGATATAAGGTGCATATGAAGTCCTAGTTGTGATGGGCTGATATGGGGGGCCTGGGGGTCCATGGAGGATGGAGGGCTGATATAAGGTGCATATGAAGTCCTAGTTGTGAGGGGCTGATATGAGGGGCCTGGGGGTCCATGGAGGATGGAGGGCTGATATAAGGTGCATATGAAGTCCTAGTTGTGAGGGGCTGATATGGGGGGCCTGGGGGTCCATGGAGGATGGAGGGCTGATATAAGGTGCATATGAAGTTCTAGTTGTGAGTGGCTGATATGATTGGCCTGGGGGTCCAGGGATGATGGAGAACTGATATGAAGGGCCTGTGAAGGCCTAGGGTTGAGAGGTTGATACGAGGGGTCTGCATAGTCCATGGAGGACGGAGAACTGATATGAAGGGCCTGTGAAGACCTAGGGGTGATATGAGGTGTCTGCATGGTCCATGGAGGATGGAGAGCTTGTATGAGGGGTCGGAGCTGGTCGGAGCTGTCTGAGGATGATGGAGGGCTTGTATGAAGGACTGAGAGTCTGAGGGTTAGGTAGCTGGTATAGGGGACTGTAGAGGTGAAAGGTTGGTATAACGCATCTGTGTGGTCCTGCAGGTGAGAGACTGGTATGGGGTACTGCATGGACCAAAATTGTTTTTGGACTGGTATAAGCTGCCTAGGGGTGGATGGAGACCTAATATTAAGGACTAAGGGCCCAGGGAGGATGGGATGCTGATATGAGGGGACTTTGGGGTACTGGGTGTGGGGTTGGCACAAAGTACACGTTTGGTTCTGCAGGTGAGAGCTTGGTATGAGAGGCCTTCAGGAACCAACTAGGCTGGCAAATGGTATGAGTTGTCTGGGGACTAGTGTGAAGATCTGGGGGACTGGAGAGGATGAAGGGTTTGGGATCAAGGGAGGATAGAGAACTGGTATGAAGGGCAGGAATGGACTGTGAGGGTAGTTGGTATGTAGAACATGAGTGGTCAAGGGGAGTGTTTGGCTTTGAAGGGCATGCATGGACCTGGAAGAGGGATTGTATGAGAGCCTGAGGGTTCTGGGTGGGAGGGATTGTATGAGGGACTGGGGGACCAGGAGGGTGAAAGCACTGGTATTCAGGGTGGGCATGGTCCATTGGGAGGGGTTGGTGTTCTGGACTAGCATGAAAGGCAGACAGCAACTGGGGAGGGGAGTTATAAGAAAAGCTTTCAGTGTCTAGAGAGGATGGGGTCTGATATGATGGACTGGGATAAACATAGAGTGGGGCTGATATAAAGAGCTGGGATTCACATAGAGTGGGGGACTAATATGATGGGCTGGGATCCACACAGGGTGGGGGACTGATATGATGGACTGGGATAAACATAGAGTGGAGACTGATATGAAGAGCTGGGATCCACATAGAGTGGGGGACTAATATGATGGGCTGGGATCCACACAGGGTGGGGGACTGATATGATGGACTGGGATAAACATAGAGTGGAGACTGATATGAAGAGCTGGGGTCCACGTAAAGTGGGGGACTAATATGATGGGATGGGGTCCACGTAAAGTGGGGGACTAATATGATGGGATGGGGTTCACGTAGAGTGGGGGACTAATATGATGGGCTGGGGTCCACGTAGGGTGGGGGACTAATATGATGGGTTGGGGTTCACTTAGAGTGGGGGACTGATATGATGGGCTGGGATCCAGGTAGGGTCAGGGAATGATATGATGCGCTGGGATCAACATAGGGTTGGGGGACTGTATTGGTATGTTTGTTGGTGTGTTTGTTGTGCTGCTTATGTCGGTGTGTATTGGTGTGTTTGTTGGTGTGTTTGGTGCTGTGCATGTTGTGCTGCTTATGTCGGTGTGTCTTGGTGTACCTGTTGGTGTGCTTCGTGCTTCTTATGTCAGTGTGTATTGTTGTGTTTGTTGGTGTGTTTGGTGTGTTTGTTGTGCTGCTTATGTCGGTGTGTATTGTTGTGTTTGTTGGTGTGTTTGGTACTGTGCATGTTGTGCTGCTTATGTCGGTGTGTATTGTTGTGTTTATTGTTGTGTTTGTTGGTGTGTTTGGTGCTGTGCATGTTGTGCTGCTTATGTCGGGGTGTATTGGTGTGTTTATTGGTGTGTTCTTTGGTGTGTTTGTTGGTGTGTGTGTTGCTATGCATGTTGTGCTGCTCATGCCGGGGTATATTGGTGTGTTTATTGGTTTGTATTGGTGTGTTTGTTGGTGTGTTTGGTACTGTGCATGTTGTGCTTTTTATGTTGTTGTGCATAGGTGTGTTTGTTGCTGTGCATGTTGTGCTTCTTATGTCGGTGTGTATTAATGTGTTTGTTGGTGTGTTTGTTGCTGTGCATGTTGTGCTGCTATGTCGGGATATATTGGTGTGTTTATTGTTTTTTTATTGGTGTGTTTGTTAGTGTGTTTGGTACTGTGCATGTTGTGCTTTTTATGTTGTTGTGTATTGTTGTGTTTGTTGGTGCGTTTGATGCTGTGCATGTTGTGCTGCTTATGTCAGTGTGTATTGTTGTGTTTGTTGGTGTGCATGTTGTGCTGCTTACGTCCGTGTGTCTTGGTATGTTTGTTGGTGTGTTTGGTGCTGTGTATGTTGTGCTGCTTATGTCGGTGTGTATTGCTGTGTTTGATGGTTTGTTTGTTGCTGTGCTGCTTACGTCGGTGTGTATTGTTGTGTTTGTTGCTGTTCATGTTGTGCTGCTTATGTTGGGGTGCAATGGTGTGTTTGTTGGTGTGTTTGTTGGTGTGTTTGTTGGTGTGTGTGTTGCTATGCATGTTGTGCTGCTTATGTCGGGGTGTATTGTTGTGTTTATTGGTGTGTTTTTTTGTGTGCCTGTTGGTGTGTTTGGTGCTGTGCATGTTGTGCTTCTTATGTCAGTGTGTATTGGTGTGTTTGTTGGTTTGTTTGTTGCTGTGCATGTTGTGCTGCTTATGTCGGGGTATATTGGTGTGCTTGTTGGTTTGTTTGGTGCTGTGCAAGTTGTGCTGCTTATGTCGGGGTATATTGGTGTGTTTGTTGGTGTGTTTGTTGCTGTGCATGTTGTGCTTCTTATGTCGGGGTATATTGGTGTGCTTGTTGGTGTGTTTGTTTCTATGCATGTTGTGCTGCTTATGTCGGGTGTATTGGTGTGTTTGTTGGTGTGTTTGTTTCTATGCAAGTTGTGCTTCTTATGTCGGGGTGTATTGGTGTGCTTGTTGGTGTGTTTGTTTCTATGCATGTTGTGCTGCTTATGTCGGGGTGTATTGGAGTGCTTGTTGGTGTGTTTGTTGCTGTGCATGTTGTGCTTCTTATGTCGGGGTATATTGGTGTGCTTGTTGGTGTGTTTGTTTCTATGCATGTTGTGCTTCTTATGTCGGGGTATATTGGTGTGCTTGTTGGTGTGTTTGGTGCTGTGCATGTTGTGCTTCTTATGTCAGTGTGTATTGGTGTGTTTGTTGGTGTGTTTGTTTCTATGCAAGTTGTGCTGCTTATGTCGGGGTATATTGGTGTGCTTGTTGGTGTGTTTGGTGCTGTGCATGTTGTGCTGCTTATGTCTGTATGTATTGGTGTGTTTGTTGGTGTGTTTGTTTCTATGCATGTTGTGCTTCTTATGTCGGGGTGTATTGGTGTGTTTGTTGGTGTTTTTGTTTCTATGCATGTTGTGCTTCTTATGTCGGGGTATATTGGTGTGTTTGTTGGTGTGTTTGTTTCTATGCATGTTGTGCTTCTTATGTCGGGGTGTATTGGTGTGCTTGTTGGTGTGTTTGTTGCTGTGCATGTTGTGCTTCTTATGTCGGGGTATATTGGTGTGCTTGTTGGTGTGTTTGGTGCTGTGCATGTTGTGCTGCTTATGTCTGTATGTATTGGTGTGTTTGTTGGTGTGTTTGTTTCTATGCAAGTTGTGCTGCTTATGTCGGGGTGTATTGGTGTGCTTGTTGGTGTGTTTGTTTCTATGCAAGTTGTGCTTCTTATGTCGGGGTATATTGGTGTGCTTGTTGGTGTGTTTGTTTCTATGCATGTTGTGCTTCTTATGTCGGGGTATATTGGTGTGCTTGTTGGTGTGTTTGGTGCTGTGCATGTTGTGCTGCTTATGTCTGTATGTATTGGTGTGTTTGTTGGTGTGTTTGTTTCTATGCAAGTTGTGCTGCTTATGTCGGGGTGTATTGGTGTGCTTGTTGGTGTGTTTGTTTCTATGCATGTTGTGCTGCTTATGTCGGGGTGTATTGGAGTGCTTGTTGGTGTGTTTGTTTCTATGCAAGTTGTGCTGCTTATGTCGGGGTGTATTGGTGTGCTTGTTGGTGTGTTTGTTTCTATGCATGTTGTGCTGCTTATGTCGGGGTGTATTGGAGTGCTTGTTGGTGTGTTTGTTTCTATGCATGTTGTGCTGCTTATGTCGGGGTGTATTGGTGTGCTTGTTGGTGTGTTGGTGCTGCGTTTCCTCATGTGCTGTTGCTGCCTCCTCTCTGTGATTCGGTTAGGGGAGGGGGGTGTGATGGAATATGAATTTTAATACCATTATTATTAATGGTGCTTAGCGTCTGAGCTGCAGCCAATGTGTGAACGTGGAGATATCGGCCCCTCTCCCTCTGGCCCCTCGCCTCTCCTGCTCACCCTCCTCTCCCTCTGGCCCCTCTCCTCTCCTGCTCGCCCTCCTCTCTCTCTGGCCTCTCTCCTGCTCACCCTCCTCTCTCTCTGGCCCCTCTCCTCTCCTGCTCGCCCTCCTCTCTCTCTGGCCTCTCTCCTGCTCACCCTCCTCTCTCTCTGGCCCCTCTCCTGTTCACCTTCCTCTCTCTTTCCCCCTCCCCTCTCCTTTCCTGCTCCCCCTCTCTCTCTGACCCCTCACCTGCTCACCCTCCTCTCTCTCTGGCCCCTCTCCTGCTCACTGTCCTCTCTCTCTCCCCCCTCTCCTCTCCTTCTCTCCCCCCTCTCCTCTCCTGCTCCCCCTCCTCTCTCTCTGGCCTTTCTCCTCTTTTGCTCGCCCTCCTCTCTCTCTGGCCCCTCTCCTCTCCTGCTCACCCCCATTTCTCTCTGGCACCTCTCCTCTCCTGCTCACCCTCCCCTCTTTCTGACCTCTCTTCTGCTCGCCCTCCTCCCCCCTCATTCTCCTGCCCCCACAACATGGCCCCAGGGTTTATGTCTCTGGCCTCATATTCTTCTAATAGCCCCTCACTGGTCTGTGCCCATCCAACAACAAGTTGGCTTCATAGTAGTGAGCATAAAATAAATGATATTTTCATTGTACTAGTCATTTTTATATACATTGTACTAGTTATTTTTTTATATATTGTATTACTGAGATTGTCAGCATTGTTTTTAAAGATCCTTTATGCTAATGTACATCTCTGTAAACTAACTTGTATCTTGGAGTGCTTAATGAGGTGCTGGGAGAGGGTATACCTGCATGAGAACAGTGGGTTACATTGTATTTGTTCTACAAAGACAAACAAAGATTGTGATTGTAATAATCTCATCAAACCAATGTTATATATACTGATTTATACACTGCACTCTATAGCTGTACGGAGTATCTATATGTACTAATCATCAGTATACTGTGTTATAGTATTCATACTATAAATACACTGCATTATATAGTTCTACTGAGTATCTCTGTGCACAACGCTGTGATAAAACATGTTACTTTCTCAGCCCACCCAGCTGAACAGTTTAACCCTCATTAGCACACGCCTCAGGCTCTAAGTCTTCATTTCTCACCATTTCATTATTGACCACACAGTAAAACTCACGTCCTGTTACCGACTGGCCATAAAGTTTTATTAGTACTAATCATTACTTGTGGACGGCTCAGATATCATCGTTTGGTGAAATACCAAATAGAGTAAGAATTGGGGATAAAAAGTCAAAACATTTTATTTCTCTTGGATTAATAGGCTCCACTGAGTAACATAGGATGACTCTCTTGTAGTAGCCCATGGAGGGTCCGTGTCATTACCGTGAATCTACCATTGAACCTTCCATTGAACCTTCCATTGAACCTTCCATTGAATCTTCCATTGAATCTTCCATTGGATCTTCCATTGGATCTTCCATTGGATCTTCCATTGGATCTTCCACTGAACCTTCCATTAAAACCTACCATTGAATCTTCCATTGAATCTACCATTGAAACTTCCATTGCATCTTCCACTGGATCTTTTATTGAATCTTCCATTGGATCTTCCATTGAATCTTTCACTGAACCTTCCATTGAATCTTCCATTGAATCTACCATTGAATCTTCCTTTCATGCACCTTTAATGTGTCCCCAGGCATAATGACATCTTATATGTATCTGCTGAAGTTGATTGCAGGCAGTTCACCTAGCGTAGGGCTGCTATATCCCTGGGGAGAGGGGCCGGGTTGACCTGTGTGAGGATGTAGAGTGGAGGGCGGTGCAGAGGCTAGCCAACTTTGGTACTCCATAGCAGGGTTTAGTTTTCCATATGCATCCCTTAGAGTTTAGTGTTTTTGTACCAGTGAGAACCACCCCTTGACCAAATTCTCCTACGGTAGTATGAGAGGGATTGATTAGGAAAAGGTTTGTATTCCCGGGGTGTGATATACAGCCAGGAACTCCATATTATGACTACCAAGGCCTGGCCTGATTGACAGGTTCAAGCCTATACCAAGAAGTGGTTAACCACAAGGCAATGGATCAAAGGGATATCACTTGCAAAGTACTTGACATCTATTGACATTTGTCTATTTAAAAAAAATAACTATGTTCATTTTGTGTGCATACTTCTAGTAGCCAACTACGATACCCAGTTCATCCCCAGTGCGGAGATCATGCAGGCATGCGGTCTTCATGCAGGCATAAACCCTCGGTAGTGCCGGTTTTGGCTCCATAGACTTTTATGGGGATGTCTATGGATCTGATTAAAACATCAAGCACAGTTGTTTGCTTCAATTGACAAATGTCAAGAGATGTCAAATACTTTGTAAGTAATATCCCTTTAATCCAATGGTAAGGGGAATTAGCCCACACCCAGGGGAATCATCTTTTGGAGTCTCTGGAAAGGCAATGATCAATGTCCATCCTTGGCCACCCTGACCAAAATTAGTGGTCAGTGATAATATAAGCTGGCTATGTATTCATCCCCTTTGTTATGAAGTCCATAAAAGGCTCCGGGGCAACCAATTACCTTCCGAAGTCACATAATTCGTGAAATAATGTCCACCTGTGTGCAATCTAAGTGTCACATGATCTGTCATTACATATACATACATTTTGGAAAGGCAGCAGAGGCTGCAACACCTAAGCAAGAGGCACCACTAACCAAACACTGCCATGAAGACCAAGGAACTCTCCAAACAAGTAAGGGACAATGTTGTTGAGAAGTACAAGTCGGGGTAAGGTTATAAAAAAAAATCCAAATCTTTGATGATCCCCAGGAGGGCATTAATCAGAGAGGCAGCACAGAGACCTAAGGAAACCCTGGAGGAGCTGCAGAGATCCACAGCAGAGACTGGAGTGTCTGTACATAGGGCGACAATAAGCCGTATGCTCCATAGAGTTGGGCTTTATGGCAGAGTGGCCAGAAGAAAGACATCACATTCCGCAAAAAACAAAAAGGCATGTGGGAGACTCCCAAAATGTATGGAGGAAGGTGCTCTGGGCTGATGAGACTAAAATGGAACTTTTCGGACATCAAAGAAAACGCTATGTCTGGTGCAAACCCAACACATCACATCATCCAAAGAGCACCATCCCCACAGTGAGACATGGTGGTGGCAGCATCATGCTGTGGGGATGTGTTTCAGCAGCCGGGACTGGGAAACTGGTCAGAGTCGAGGGAAAGATGGATGGTGCTAAATACAGGGATATTCTTGAGCAAAACCTGTACCACTCTGTGCGTGATTGGAGGCTAGGACGGAGGTTCACCTTCCAGCAGGACAATGACCCCAAACACACTGCTAAAGCAACACTTGGGGGGTTTAAGGGGAAACGTAAATGTGTTGGAATGGCCTAGTCAAATCCCAGACCTCAATCCAATAGGAAATCTGTGGTCAGACTTAAAGATTGTTGTTCACAAGCGCAAACCATCCAACTTGAAGGAGCTGGAGCAGTTTTGCAAGGAGCAATGGGCAAAAATCCCAGTGGTAAGATGTGGCAAGCTCATAGAGACTTATCCAAAGCGACTTGGAGCAAAAGGTGGCTCTACAAAGTATTGACTTTAGGGGGTGAATAGTTATGCACATTTACTTTTTCTGTTATTTTGTCCTATTTGTTGTTTGCTTCACAATAAAATAAAATAAAATGTTGTGGGCATGTTCTGTAAATTAAATGATGCAATTCCTCAAACAATCCATGTTAATTCTAGGTTGTGAGGAAACAAAACATGAAAAATGCCCAGGGGGGTGAATACTTTTGTAAGGCACTGTATATATTATGTACATTCTGGTAAATTAATTCCTTTCTCAGGATCTCTCGTTCTAACACCCACAGATCTGATTAACTTTGGCACTTTGCTAATATCTGTGAACTTTCCATTAGATCCCCTTCCCTGCTGTGTATTTCTGGGTATTAAACAGCAGCGCCCCCCCCCCCCCCCCCTCACTTGCCCTGGTACAAATCCCTGGGAGCAGATTATCTTGTTACACTTTATCCTGGATTAGGAAGGATATTTGTGAATTTCTTTTTATGGCTTTTTTGTTTTGATAAAAGTAGATGTTGCTTATCAGAATCCACCAAAGAGACCCCAGAGAGTACAGGAAAGGAGCTTCTGGGTTCAGACCCTCAATTTCTTACCACCCTCAGACTCTCATCTCCTTACTATCTCTCAGGCCCTCATCTCCTTACTGTCTCTCAGGCCCTCAACTTCTTACCACCCTCAGACTCTCATCTCCTTACTGTCTCTCAGGCACTCATCTCCTTACTGTCTCTCAGGCCCTCAACTTCTTACCACCCTCAGACTCTCATCTCCTTACTGTCTCTCAGGCCCTCATCTTCTTACTGTCTCTCAGACCCTCATCTCCTTACTGTCTCTCAGGCCCTCATCTCCTTACTGTCTCTCAGACCTTCATCTCCTTACCACCCTCAGGGCCTCATCTCCTTACTGTCTCTCAGGCCCTCATCTCCTTACCACCCTCAGGGCCTCATCTCCTTACTGTCTCTCAGTCCCTCATCTCCTTACCACCCTCAGACCCTCATCTCCTTACTGTCTCTCAGGCACTCATCTGCTTACTGTCTCTCAGGCACTCATCTGCTTACTGTCTCTCAGGCCCTCATCTCCATACTGTCTCTCAGACCCTCATCTCCTTACTGTCTCTCAGACACTCATCTGCTTACTATCTCTCAGACACTCATCTCCATACTGTCTCTCAGACCCTCATCTCCTTACTGTCTCTCAGACACTCATCTGCTTACTGTCTCTCAGGCTCTCATCTCCATACTGTCTCTCAGACACTCATCTCCATACTGTCTCTCAGACCCTCATCTCCTTACTGTCTCTCAGGCTCTCATCTCCATACTGTCTCTCAGACACTCATCTCCATACTGTCTCTCAGACCCTCATCTCCTTACTGTCTCTCAGACCCTCATCTTCTTACTATCTCTCAGACCCTCATCTCTTTACTGTCTCTCAGACCCTCATCTCCTTACTGTCTCTCAGACACTCATCTGCTTACTGTCTCTCAGACCCTCATCTCCATACTGTCTCTCAGGCCCTCATCTCCATACTGTCTCTCAGACCTTCATCTCCATACTGTCTCTCAGACCCTCATCTCCATACTGTCTCTCAGACTCTCATCTCCATACTGTCTCTCAGACCTTCATCTCCTTACTGTCTCTCAGGCCCTCATCTCCTTACTGTCTCTCAGGCACTCATCTCCATACTGTCTCTCAGACCCTCATCTCCATACTGTCTCTCAGGCCCTCATCTCCTTACTGTCTCTCAGGCCCTCATCTCCTTACTGTCTCTCAGACCCTCATCTCCATACTATCTCTCAGACCCTCATCTCCATACTGTCTCTCAGACCCTCATCTCCTTACTGTCTCTCAGACCCTCATCTCCATACTATCTCTCAGGCCCTCATCTCCTTACTGTCTCTCAGACGCTCATCTCCATACTGTCTCTCAGACCCTCATCTCCTTACTGTCTCTCAGACCTTCATCTCCATACTGTCTCTCAGGCCCTCATCTCCATACTGTCTCTCAGACCCTCATCTCCATACTGTCTCTCAGACCCTCATCTCCTTACTGTCTCTCAGACCCTCATCTCCATACTGTCTCTCAGACCCTCATCTCCATACTATCTCTCAGACGCTCATCTCCATACTGTCTCTCAGACCCTCATCTCCTTACTGTCTCTCAGACCCTCATCTCCATACTATCTCTCAGGCCCTCATCTCCATACTATCTCTCAGACGCTCATCTCCATACTATCTCTCAGACCCTCATCTCCTTACTGTCTCTCAGGCCCTCATCTCCATACTGTCTCTCAGACCCTCATCTCCATACTGTCTCTCAGACCCTCATCTCCATACTGTCTCTCATGCCCTCATCTCCTTACTGTCTCTCAGACCCTCATCTCCTTACTGTCTCTCAGGCCCTCATCTCCATACTGTCTCTCAGACCCTCATCTCCTTACTGTCTCTCAGGCCCTCATCTCCTTACTGTCTCTCAGACCCTCATCTCCTTACTGTCTCTCAGACCCTCATCTCCTTACTGTCTCTCATGCCCTCATCTCCTTACTGTCTCTCAGACCCTCATCTCCATACTGTCTCTCAGACCCTCATCTCCATAATGTCTCTCAGGCCCTCATCTCCTTACTGTCTCTCAGGCCCTCATCTTCTTACTGTCTCTCAGGCCCTCATCTCCTTATTGTCTCTCAGACTCTCATCTCCTTACTGTCTCTCAGGCCCTCCTCTCCATACTGTCTCTCAGACCCTCATCTCCTTACTGTCTCTCAGACCCTCATCTCCTTACTGTCTCTCAGACCCTCATCTCCCTACTGTCTCTCAGGCCCTCATCTCCTTACTGTCTCTCAGGCCCTCATCTCCTTACTGTCTCTCAGGCCCTCATCTCCTTACTGTCTCTCAGGCCCTCATCTCCTTACTGTCTCTCAGGCCCTCATCTCCCTACTGTCTCTCAGGCCCTCATCTCCTTACTGTCTCTCAGACCCTCATCTCCTTACTGTCTCTCAGACCCTCAACTCCTTACTGTCTCTCAGACTCTCATCTCCTTACTGTCTCTCAGACCCTCATCTCCTTACTGTCTCTCAGACCCTCATCTCCTTACTGTCTCTCAGGCCCTCATCTCCTTACTGTCTCTCAGACCCTCATCTCCATACTGTCTCTCAGACCCTCATCTCCATACTGTCTCTCAGACACTCATCTCCTTACTGTCTCTCAGGCCCTCATCTTCTTACTGTCTCTCAGGCCCTCATCTCCTTACTGTCTCTCAGACCCTCATCTCCTTACTGTCTCTCAGACCCTCATCTCCTTACTGTCTCTCAGACCCTCATCTCCTTACTGTCTCTCAGGCCCTCATCTCCATACTGTCTCTCAGGCCCTCATCTCCTTACTGTGTCTCAGACCCTCATCTCCTTACTGTCTCTCAGGCCCTCATCTCCATACTGTCTCTCAGACCCCCATCTCCTTACTGTCTCTCAGACCCTCATCTCCTTACTGTCTCTCAGTCCCTCATCTCCTTACTGTCTCTCAGACCCTCATCTCCTTACTGTCTCTCAGACCCTCATCTCCTTACTGTCTCTCAGACCCTCATCTCCATACTATCTCTCAGACGCTCATCTCCTTACTGTCTCTCAGACCCTCATCTCCATACTGTCTCTCAGACCCTCATCTCCTTACTGTCTCTCAGGCCCTCATCTCCTTACTGTCTCTAAGGCCCTCATCTCCTTACTGTCTCTCAGACCCTCATCTCCTTACTGTCTCTCTTGCCCTCATCTCCTTACTGTCTCTCAGACCCTCATCTCCATACTATCTCTCAGACGCTCATCTCCTTACTGTCTCTCAGACCCTCATCTCTTTACTGTCTCTCAGACCCTCATCTCCTTACTGTCTCTCAGACCCTCATCTCCATACTGTCTCTCAGACCCTCATCTCCTTACTGTCTCTCAGGCCCTCATCTCTTTACTGTCTCTCAGACCCTCATCTCCTTACTGTCTCTCAGACCCTCATCTCCTTTCTGTCTCTCAGGCCCTCATCTTCTTACTGTCTCTCAGACCCTCATCTCTTTACTGTCTCTCAGACCCTCATCTCCTTACTGTCTCTCAGGCCCTCATCTCCTTTCTGTCTCTCAGGCCCTCATCTTCTTACTGTCTCTCAGACCCTCATCTCCTTTCTGTCTCTCAGGCCCTCATCTCCTTACTGTCTCTCAGGCCCTCATCTCCATACTGTCTCTCAGACCCTCATCTCCTTTCTGTCTCTCAGACCCTCATCTCCTTACTGTCTCTCAGACCCTCATCTCCATACTGTCTCTCAGACCCTCATCTCCTTACTGTCTCTCAGGCCCTCATCTCTTTACTGTCTCTCAGACCCTCATCTCCTTACTGTCTCTCAGACCCTCATCTCCTTTCTGTCTCTCAGGCCCTCATCTTCTTACTGTCTCTCAGACCCTCATCTCTTTACTGTCTCTCAGACCCTCATCTCCTTACTGTCTCTCAGGCCCTCATCTCCTTTCTGTCTCTCAGGCCCTCATCTTCTTACTGTCTCTCAGACCCTCATCTCCTTTCTGTCTCTCAGGCCCTCATCTCCTTACTGTCTCTCAGGCCCTCATCTCCATACTGTCTCCCAGACCCTCATCTCCTTTCTGTCTCTCAGACCCTCATCTCCTTACTGTCTCTCAGGCGCTCATCGCCTTACTGTCTCTCAGGCCCTCATCTCCATACTGTCTCTCAGGCCCTCATCTCCATACTGTCTCTCAGACCCTCATCTCCTTACTGTCTCTCAGGCCCTCATCTTCTTACTGTCTCTCAGGCCCTCATCTCCATACTGTCTCTCAGACCCTCATCTCCTTACTGTCTCTCAGGCCCTCATCTCCTTACTGTCTCTCAGGCCCTCATCTCCTTACTGTCTCTCAGTCCCTCATCTTCTTACTGTCTCTCAGACCCTCATCTCCATACTGTCTCTCAGGCCCTCATCTCCTTACTGTCTCTCAGACCCTCATCTCCTTACTGTCTCTCAGACCCTCATCTCCTTACTGTCTCTCAGGCCCTCATCTCCTTACTGTCTCTCAGGCCCTCATCTCCTTACTGTCTCTCAGGCCCTCATCTCCTTACTGTCTCTCAGGCCCTCATCTTCTTACTGTCTCTTAGTCCCTCATCTCCTTACTGTCTCTCAGACCCTCATCTCCTTACTGTCTCTCAGGCCCTCATCTTCTTACTGTCTCTCAGGCCCTCATCTCCTTACTGTCTCTCAGGCCCTCATCTTCTTACTGTCTCTCAGGCCCTCATCTCCGTACTGTCTCTCAGGCCCTCATCTCCTTACTGTCTCTCAGACCCTCATCTCCTTACTGTCTCTCAGACCCTCATCTCCGTACTGTCTCTCAGGCCCTCATTTCCTTACTGTCTCTCAGGCCCTCATCTCCTTACTGTCTCTCAGACCCTCATCTCCATACTGTCTCTCAGGCCCTCATCTCCTTACTGTCTCTCAGGCCCTCATCTCCTTACTGTCTCTCAGACCCTCATCTCCTTACTGTCTCTCAGACCCTCATCTCCGTACTGTCTCTCAGGCCCTCATTTCCTTACTGTCTCTCAGGCCCTCATCTCCTTACTGTCTCTCAGACCCTCATCTCCATACTGTCTCTCAGGCCCTCATCTCCTTACTGTCTCTCAGGCCCTCATCTCCTTACTGTCTCTCAGGCCCTCATCTCCTTACTGTCTCTCAGACCCTCATCTCCTTACTGTCTCTCAGGTCCTCATCTCCTTACTGTCTCTCAGACCCTCATCTCCTTACTGTCTCTCAGTCCCTCATCTCCTTACTGTCTCTCAGGCCCTCATCTCCGTACTGTCTCTCAGGCCCTCATCTCCTTACTGTCTCTCAGGCCCTCATCTCCTTACTGTCTCTCAGGCCCTCATCTCCTTACTGTCTCTCAGACCCTCATCTCCTTACTGTCTCTCAGACCCTCATCTCCTTACTGTCTCTCAGACCCTCATCTCCTTACTGTTTCTCAGGCCCTCATCTCCTTACTGTCTCTCAGACCCTCATCTCCATACTGTCTCTCAGGCCCTCATCTCCTTACTGTCTCTCAGGCCCTCATCTCCTTACTGTCTCTCAGACCCTCATCTCCTTACTGTCTCTCAGACCCTCATCTCCTTACTGTCTCTCAGTCCCTCATCTTCTTACTTTCTCTCAGGCCCTCATCTCCTTACTGTCTCTCAGTCCCTCATCTTCTTACTGTCTCTCAGGCCCTCATCTCCTTACTGTCTCTCAGTCCCTCATCTCCTTACTGTCTCAGGCCCTCATCTCCATACTGTCTCTCAGGCCCTCATCTCCTTACTGTCTCTCATGCCCTCATCTCCTTACTATCTCTCAGACCCTCATCTCCTTACTGTCTCTCAGACCCTCATCTCCTTACTGTCTCTCAGGCCCTCATCTCCATACTGTCTCTCAGACCCTCATCTCCATACTGTCTCTCAGGCCCTCATCTCCATACTGTCTCTCAGACACTCATCTCCATACTGTCTCTCAGTCCCTCATTTCCTTACTGTCTCTCAGTCCCTCATCTCCTTACAGTCTCTCAGACCCTCATCTCCTTACTGTCTCTCAGGCCCTCATCTCCTTACTGTCTCTCAGACTCTCATCTCCTTACTGTCTCTCAGACCCTCATCTCCTTACTGTATCTCAGGCCCTCATCTCCTTACTGTCTCTCAGACCCTCATCTCCATACTGTCTCTCAGACCCTCATCTCCTTACTGTCTCTCAGACCCTCATCTCCTTACTGTCTCTCAGACCCTCATCTCCATACTGTCTCTCAGACCCTCATCTCCTTACTGTCTCTCAGACCCTCATCTTCTTACTGTCTCTCATGCCCTCATCTCCTTACTGTCTCTCAGGCCCTCATCTTCTTACTGTCTCTCAGGCCCTCATCTCCATACTGTCTCTCTGGCCCTCATCTCCATACTGTCTCTCAGGCCCTCATCTCCTTACTGTCTCTCAGACCCTCATCTCCTTACTGTCCCTTAAACCAACATCTTCTTACCACCCTCAGACGCAGGGGGCGATCTATCACCAGTGCAGCCAGTGCGTTGCCCCACAATATCCTGTTCTCCCTCAGCACACAATTCCCCCTTCCTTCCCCCTCTCACTCCTCCGCCCTTCCACCTTTCCTCCCTCTCCCTTCTCCTCCTTCCCCATCTCCCTCCTCCCCCTCCCCTTCTCTTCTCCCCCTCTCCCTCCTTTTCCGTCTCTCTCCCCTTCCCCTCTCCTTCCTCTCCCTCCCTTTCCCCCTCTCCTCCCTTTTCCATTTACAGGGGAAGGATACCCAGGAATGCACAGTAAGAGGAAGTGGGGGAAGGGAGAGGGGGAAGGAAGAAGGAGGAGAGGAGGGGGAATAGTGTTCTGAGGGAGCTGGGGGGAATACAAAGTTTAAAGGTATATATATATATATATATATAAATCCAGAGGGGGGAATTATTTTTTTGCACCAGGGCCCTCCATCTCCACCACTGCTCACACCAATAAAGCTCAAAGCTCTGCATAGTTAGACCTATGGTATTCCCAGTGCTTACCTACAGATTTGAGACCCACCTGTCAATGCAGATCAGACCCACCTGTCCATGCAGATCCTACCTACCTGTTCCCCAAAACAGACCCACCTGTCCATGCAGATTAGACCCACCTGTCCATTCAGATCTGACCTACTTGTCCATGTAGATCCGACCTACCTGTCCCCCAAAACAGACCCACCTGTCCATGCAGATCCAACCTACCTGTCCCCCAAAACAGATCCACCTGTCCATGCAGATCAGACACACATGTCTCCCAAAACAGACCCACCTGTCCATGCAGATTAGACCCACCTGTCCATTCAGATCCGACCTACCTGTCCATGCAGATTAGACCCACCTGTCCATGCAGATTAGACCCACCTGTCCATTCAGATCCGACCTACCTGTCCATGCAGATTAGACCCACCTGTCCATTCAGATCCGACCTACCTGTCCATGCAGATCAGACACACCTGTCTCCCAAAACAGACCCACCTGTCCATGCAGATCCAACCTACCTGTCCCCCAAAACAGACCCTCCTGTCTATGCAAATCAGACACACCTGTCTCCCAAACAGACCCACCTGTCCATGCAGATCAGTCCCACATGTTCCCCAAAACAGACCCACCTGTCCATGCAGATCAGACCCTCCTTTCCCTCCAGATCAGACCCCCCTGTACCCTCCGGATCAGAACCTCCTGCCCCCCCTCAGATCATATCTGCATATTCCCCTAGATTAAACCCTCCTATCCCCTAAGTTCAGATGACTCTGTCCCCACGAGATCAGACCCTCCTGTACCCTCCAGGTCAAACCCTCCTGTCCCCCCCCCCCCAAAATCAGTCCCTCCTGCCCCCCCCCCTCAGATCAAATCTCCATATCCCCCTAGATTAAACCCTCCTATCCCCCCAGTTCAGATGACTCTGTCCCCTCAAGATCAGACCCTCCAGCCCCCCTCCCAGATCAGATCATCTGGTCCCCCCATCCCTGGACATTACTATAATAGTGCGTACCCATGGTATCTCAGGAAGCTGGAAGGCTGTTCCACTGATCTAGCATTCTTTCTTTAATATGGATTATATATTGGGATTGAGTATCTCCTATCTTATGGGTTTCTTTAGTCCCTCCCACGATAACACTAGATTGTAAGCTCTTTGGGCAAGCTTCCCACACACTAAACATGCAGCTTGCAAGCTCTGCTCAAGTAACACTGATAAGAAGGGACAGTGGCTCCCCCAGACCCTCCCCTCAGTGCCGTCCCTTCATCTGCGGGCGGCCCAGGCCTGTCACTTCAGATCCACATCACAAGAGTCAAGAACTGAGAGCACTGCTGGAGTGGAAGCCAAGGAGGGGGTGGGGGGATCTCTGTGTTACTGCTCATCGGGGTGTGGGGTGGTAATAGCTCTATGGTGGGGGGGGGGGGGCTCTGTGTTACTGCTCATTGGGGTGTGGGGTGGTAATAGCTCTATGGTGAGGGGGGGCTCTGTGTTACTGCTCATTGGGGTGTGGGGTGGTAATAGCTCTATGGTGGGGGGGGGATCTCTGTGTTACTGCTCATTGGGGTGTGGGGTGGTAATAGCTCTATGGTGGGGGGGCTCTGTGTTACTGCTCATTGGGGTGTGGGGTGGTAATAGCTCTATGGTGGGGGGGCTCTGTGTTACTGCTCATTGGGGTGTGGGGTGGTAATAGCTCTATGGTGAGGGGGGGGCTCTGTGTTACTGCTCATTGGGGTGTGTGGTGGTAATAGCTCTATGGTGGGGGGGCTCTGTGTTACTGCTCATTGGGGTGTGGGGTGGTAATAGCTCTATGGTGGGGGGGCTCTGTGTTACTGCTCATTGGGGTGTGTGGTGGTAATAGCTCTATGGTGGGGGGGCTCTGTGTTACTGCTCATTGGGGTGTGGGGTGGTAATAGCTCTATGGTGGGGGGGCTCTGTGTTACTGCTCATTGGGGTGTGTGGTGGTAATAGCTCTATGGTGGGGGGGCTCTGTGTTACTGCTCATTGGGGTGTGGGGTGGTAATAGCTCTATGGTGGGGGGCTCTGTGTTACTGCTCATCGGGGTGTGGGGTGGTAATAGCTCTATGGTGGGGGGGGGGCTCTGTGTTACTGCTCATTGGGGTGTGGGGTGGTAATAGCTCTATGATGGGGGGGGCTCTGTGTTACTGCTCATTGGGGTGTGGGGTGGTAATAGCTCTATGATGAGGGGGGCTCTGGCTCTGTGTTACTGCTCATTGGGGTGTGGGGTGGTAATAGCTTCATTGTTGGGGGGGGCTCTGTGTTACTGTTCATTGGGGTGTGGGGTGGTAATAGCTCTATGGTGGGGGGCTCTGTGTTACTGCTCATTGGGGTGTGGGGTGGTAATAGCTCTATGGTGAGGGGGGGGGCTCTGTGTTACTGCTCATTGGGGTGTGGGGTGGTAATAGCTCTATGGTGGGGGGGCTCTGTGTTACTGTTCATTGGGGTGTGGGGTGGTAATAGCTCTATGGTGGGGGGGCTCTGTGTTACTGCTCATTGGGGTGTGGGGTGGTAATAGCTCTATGATGGGGGGGCTCTGTGTTACTGCTCATTGGGGTGTGGGGTGGTAATAGCTCTATGGTGGGGTGGCTCTGTGTTACTGCTCATTGGGGTGTGGGGTGGTAATAGCTATGTTGAGGGGGGGCTTTGTTACTGCTCATTGGGGTGTGGGGTGGTAATAGCTCTAAGGTTAGGGGGGGTTCTGTGTTACTGCTCATTGGGGTGTGGGGTGGTAAAAGCGCTATGGTGGGGGGGCTCTGTGTTACTGCTCATTGGGGTGTGGGGTGGTAATAGCTCTATGGTGGGGGGGGGGCTCTGTGTTACTGCTCATTGGGGTGTGGGGTGGTAATAGCTCTATGGTGGGGGGGGCTCTGTGTTACTGCTCATTGGGGTGTGGGGTTGTAATAGCTCTATGGTGGGGGGGGCTCTGTGTTACTGCTCATTGGGGTGTGGGGTGGTAATAGCTCTATGATGGGGGGGGGGGCTCTGGCTCTGTGTTACTGCTCATTGGGGTGTGGGGTGGTAATAGCTCTATGGTGGGGGGGGGGCTCTGTGTTACTGTTCATTGGGGTGTGGGGTTGTAATAGCTCTATGGTGAGGGGGGGGGGCTCTGTGTTACTGCTCATTGGGGTGTGGGGTGGTAATAGCTCTATGGTGGGGGGGCTCTGTGTTACTGCTCATTGGGGTGTGGGGTGGTAATAGCTATGCTGAGGGGGGGCTTTGTTACTGCTCATTGGGGTGTGGGGTGGTAATAGCTCTAAGGTTAGGGGGGGTTCTGTGTTACTGCTCATTGGGGTGTGGGGTGGTAATAGCTCTATGGTGGGGGGGGCTCTGTGTTACTGCTCATTGGGGTGTGGGGTGGTAATAGCTCTATGATGGGGGGGCTCTGTGTTACTGCTCATTGGGGTGTGGGGTGGTAATAGCTCTATGGTGGGGGGGGGCTCTGTGTTACTGCTCATTGGGGTGTGGGGTTGTAATAGCTCTATGGTGGGGGGGGGCTCTGTGTTACTGCTCATTGGGGTGTGGGGTTGTAATAGCTCTATGGTGGGGGGGCTCTGTGTTACTGCTCATTGGGGTGTGGGGTGGTAATAGCTCTATGGTGGGGGGGGCTCTGTGTTACTGCTCATTGGGGTGTGGGGTTGTAATAGCTCTATGATGGGGGGGCTCTGTGTTACTGCTCATTGGGGTGTGGGGTGGTAATAGCTCTATGGTGGGGGGGGCTCTGTGTTACTGCTCATTGGGGTGTGGGGTGGTAATAGCTCTATGGTGGGGGGATCTCTGTGTTACTGCTCATTGGGGTGTGGGATTGTATTAGCTCTATGGTGGGGGGGCTCTGTGTTACTGTTCATTGGGGTGTGGGGTGGTAATAGCTCTATGGTGGGGGAGGGGCTCTGTGTTACTGCTCATTGGGGTGTGGGGTGGTAATAGCTCTATGATGGGGGGGCTCTGTGTTACTGCTCATTGGGGTGTGGGGTGGTAATAGCTCTATGGTGGGGGGGGCTCTGTGTTACTGCTCATTGGGGTGTGGGGTGGTTATAGCTCTAAGGTTAGGGGGGGTTCTGTGTTACTGCTCATTGGGGTGTGGGGTGGTAAAAGCGCTATGGTGGGGGGGCTCTGTGTTACTGCTCATTGGGGTGTGGGGTGGTAATAGCTCTATGGTGGGGGGGGCTCTGTGTTACTGCTCATTGGGGTGTGGGGTGGTAATAGCTCTATGATGGGGGGGCTCTGTGTTACTGCTCATTGGGGTGTGGGGTGGTAATAGCTCTATGGTGGGGGGGGCTCTGTGTTACTGCTCATTGGGGTGTGGGGTTGTAATAGCTCTATGGTGGGGGGGCTCTGTGTTACTGCTCATTGGGGTGTGGGGTGGTAATAGCTCTATGATGGGGGGGGCTCTGGCTCTGTGTTACTGCTCATTGGGGTGTGGGGTGGTAATAGCTCTATGGTGGGGGGGGCTCTGTGTTACTGTTCATTGGGGTGTGGGGTTGTAATAGCTCTATGGTGAGGGGGGGGGGGGCTCTGTGTTACTGCTCATTGGGGTGTGGGGTGGTAATAGCTCTATGGTGGGGGGGCTCTGTGTTACTGCTCATTGGGGTGTGGGGTGGTAATAGCTCTATGGTGGGGGGGCTCTGTGTTACTGCTCATTGGGGTGTGGGGTGGTAATAGCTCTATGATGGGGGGGCTCTGTGTTACTGCTCATTGGGGTGTGGGGTGGTAATAGCTCTATGGTGGGGGGGCTCTGTGTTACTGCTCATTGGGGTGTGGGGTGGTAATAGCTATGCTGAGGGGGGGCTTTGTTACTGCTCATTGGGGTGTGGGGTGGTAATAGCTCTAAGGTTAGGGGGGGTTCTGTGTTACTGCTCATTGGGGTGTGGGGTGGTAAAAGCGCTATGGTGGGGGGGCTCTGTGTTACTGCTCATTGGGGTGTGGGGTGGTAATAGCTCTATGGTGGGGGGGGGGCTCTGTGTTACTGCTCATTGGGGTGTGGGGTGGTAATAGCTCTATGGTGGGGGGGGCTCTGTGTTACTGCTCATTGGGGTGTGGGGTTGTAATAGCTCTATGATGGGGGGGCTCTGTGTTACTGCTCATTGGGGTGTGGGGTGGTAATAGCTCTATGGTGGGGGGGGCTCTGTGTTACTGCTCATTGGGGTGTGGGGTTGTAATAGCTCTATGGTGGGGGGGGGGGGCTCTGTGTTACTGCTCATTGGGGTGTGGGGTTGTAATAGCTCTATGATGGGGGGGCTCTGTGTTACTGCTCATTGGGGTGTGGGGTGGTAATAGCTCTATGGTGGCGTGCTCTGTGTTACTGCTCATTGGGGTGTGGGGTGGTAATAGCTATGTTGAGGGGGGGCTCTGTGTTACTGCTCATTGGGGTGTGGGGTGGTAATAGCTCTAAGGTTAGGGGGGGTTCTGTGTTACTGCTCATCGTGGTGTGTTGTGGTAATAGCTCTATGGTGGGGGGGCTCTGTGTTACTGCTCATTGGGGTGTGGGGGGTAATAGCTCTATGGTGAGGGTGGGCTCTGTGTTACTGCTCATTGGGGTGTGGGGTGGTAATAGCTCTATGGTGAGGAGGGGGCTCTGTGTTACTGCTCATTGGGGTGTGGGGTGGTAATAGCTCTATGGTGAGGGGGGGGGCTCTGTGTTACTGCTCATTGGGGTGTGGGGTGGTAATAGCTCTATGGTGGGGGGTGCTCTGTGTTACTGCTCATTGGGGTGTGGGGTGGTAATAGCTCTATGGTGGCGTGCTCTGTGTTACTGCTCATTGGGGTGTGGGGTGGTGATAGCTATGTTGAGGGGGGGCTCTGTGTTACTGCTCATTGGGGTGTGTGGTGGTAATAGCTCTATGGTGGAGGGGGCTCTGTGTTACTGCTCATTGGGGTGTGGGGTGGTAATAGCTCTAAGGTTAGGGGGGGTTCTGTGTTACTGCTCATCGGGGTGTGGGGTTGTAATAGCTCTATGGTGGGGGGGCTCTGTGTTACTGCTCATTGGGGTGTGGGGTGGTAATAGCTCTATGGTGAGGGTGGGCTCTGTGTTACTGCTCATTGGGGTGTGGGGTGGTAATAGCTCTATGATGGGGGGGGCTCTGTGTTACTGCTCATTGGGGTGTGGGGTGGTAATAGCTCTATGGTGGGGGGGGGCTCTGTGTTACTGCTCATTGGGGTGTGGGGTTGTAATAGCTCTATGGTGGGGGGGGGCTCTGTGTTACTGCTCATTGGGGTGTGGGGTTGTAATAGCTCTATGATGGGGGGGCTCTGTGTTACTGCTCATTGGGGTGTGGGGTGGTAATAGCTCTATGGTGGGGTGCTCTGTGTTACTGCTCATTGGGGTGTGGGGTGGTAATAGCTCTATGGTGGGGGGGCTCTGTGTTACTGCTCATTGGGGTGTGGGGTGGTAACAGCTCTATGATGGGGGGGGGCTCTGTGTTACTGCTCATTGGGGTGTGGGGTGGTAATAGCTCTATGGTGGGGGGGCTCTGTGTTACTGCTCATTGGGGTGTGGGGTGGTAATAGCTCTATGGTGGGGGGGGGGCTCTGTGTTACTGCTCATTGGGGTGTGGGGTTGTAATAGCTCTATAATGGGGGGCTCTGTGTTACTGCTCATTGGGGTGTGGGGTGGTAATAGCTCTATGGTGGGGTGCTCTGTGTTACTGCTCATTGGGGTGTGGGGTGGTAATAGCTCTATGGTGGGGGGGCTCTGTGTTACTGCTCATCGGGGTGTGGGATGGTAATAGCTCTATGGTCAGGGGGGGTCTGTGTTACTGCTCATTGGGTGTGGGGTTGTAATAGCTCTATGGTGAGGGGGGGCTCTGTGTTACTGCTCATCGGGGTGTGGGGTGGTAATAGCTCTATGGTGAGGGGGGGTCTGTGTTACTGCCTCATTGGGGTGTGGGGTGGTAATAGCTCTATGGTGGCGTGCTCTGTGTTACTGCTCATTGGGGTGTGGGTAGGTAATAGCTCTATGGCTGGGGGGGCTCCTGTGTTACTGCTCCATTGGGTGTGGGGTGGTAATAGCTCTATGGGTGGGGGCTCTGTGTTACTGCTCATTGGGGTGTGGGGCTATGGTGGGGGGGGGCTCTGTGTTACTGCTCATTGGGGTGTGGGGTTGTAATAGCTCTATGATGGGGGGGCTCTGTGTTACTGCTCATTGGGGTGTGGGGTGGTAATAGCTCTATGGTGGGGTGCTCTGTGTTACTGCTCATTGGGGTGTGGGGTGGTAATAGCTCTATGGTGGGGGGGCTCTGTGTTACTGCTCATTGGGGTGTGGGGTGGTAACAGCTCTATGATGGGGGGGGGCTCTGTGTTACTGCTCATTGGGGTGTGGGGTGGTAATAGCTCTATGGTGGGGGGGCTCTGTGTTACTGCTCATTGGGGTGTGGGGTGGTAATAGCTCTATGGTGGGGGGGGGGGCTCTGTGTTACTGCTCATTGGGGTGTGGGGTTGTAATAGCTCTATAATGGGGGGCTCTGTGTTACTGCTCATTGGGGTGTGGGGTGGTAATAGCTCTATGGTGGGGTGCTCTGTGTTACTGCTCATTGGGGTGTGGGGTGGTAATAGCTCTATGGTGGGGGGGCTCTGTGTTACTGCTCATCGGGGTGTGGGATGGTAATAGCTCTATGGTCAGGGGGGTCTGTGTTACTGCTCATTGGGTGTGGGGTTGTAATAGCTCTATGGTGAGGGGGGGCTCTGTGTTACTGCTCATCGGGGTGTGGGGTGGTAATAGCTCTATGGTGAGGGGGGGCTCTGTGTTACTGCTCATTGGGGTGTGGGGTGGTAATAGCTCTATGGTGGCGTGCTCTGTGTTACTGCTCATTGGGGTGTGGGGGTGGTAATAGCTCTATGGTGGGGGGCTCTGTGTTACTGCTCATTGGGGTGTGGGGTGGTAATAGCTCTATGGTGGGGGGCTCTGTGTTACTGCTCATTGGGGTGTGGGGTGGTAATAGCTCTATGGTGGGGGGGCTCTGTGTTACTGCTCATTGGGGTGTGGGGTGGTAATAGCTCTATGGTGGGGGGCTCTGTGTTACTGCTCATTGGGGTGTGGGGTGGTAATAGCTCTATGGTGGGGGGCTCTGTGTTACTGCTCATCGGGGTGTGGGGTGGTAATAGCTCTATGGTGGGGGGGGGGCTCTGTCTTACTGCTCATTGGGGTGTGGGGTGGTTATAGATCTAGGGGTGCTCTGTGTTACTGCTCATTGGGGTGTGGGGTGGTAATAGCTCTATGGTGGGGGGGGGCTTTGTGTTACTGCTCATTGGGGTGTGGGGTGGTAATAGCTATGTTGAGGGGGGGCTGTGTTACTGCTCATTGGGGTGTGGAGTGGTAATAGCTCTATGGTGAGGGGGCTCTGTGTTACTGCTCATTGCGGTGTGGGGTGGTAATAGCTCTAAGGTTAGGGGGGGCTCTGTGTTACTGCTCATTGCGGTGTGGGGTGGTAATAGCGCTATGGTGGGGGGGTTCTGTGTTACTGCTCATTGCGGTGTGGGGTGGTAATAGCTCTATGGTGGGGGGGCTCTGTGTTACTGCTCATTGGGGTGTGGGGTGGTAATAGCTCTATGGTGGGTGGGCTCTGTGTTACTGCTCATTGGGGTGTGGGGTGGTAATAGCTCTATGGTGGGGGGGGGCTCTGTGTTACTGCTCATTGGGGTGTGGGGTGGTAATAGCTCTAAGGTTAGGGGGGGCTCTGTGTTACTGCTCATTGCGGTGTGGGGTGGTAATAGCTCTAAGGTTAGGGGGGGCTCTGTGTTACTGCTCATTGCGGTGTGGGGTGGTAATAGCTCTATGGTGGGGGGGCTCTGTGTTACTGCTCATTGGGGTGTGGGGTGGTAATAGCTCTATGGTGGGTGGGCTCTGTGTTACTGCTCATTGCGGTGTGGGGTGGTAATAGCTCTAAGTTTAGGGGTGGCTCTTTGTTACTGCTCATTTCGGTGTGAGGTGGTAATAGCTGTATGGTTAGGGGGGGCTCTGTGTTACTGCTCATTGCGGTGTTTGGGTGGTAATAGCTCTATGGTGGGGGGGCTCTGTGTTACTGCTCATTGGGGTGTGGGGTGGTAATAGCTCTATGGTGGGTGGGCTCTGTGTTACTGCTCATTGGGGTGTGGGGTGGTAATAGCTCTATGGTGGGGGGCTCTGTGTTACTGCTCATTGGGGTGTGGGGTGGTAATAGCTCTATGGTGGGGGGCTCTGTGTTACTGCTCATTGGGGTGTGGGGTGGTAATAGCTATGTTGAGGGGGGCTGTGTTACTGCTCATTGCGGTGTGGGGTGGTAATAGCTCTAAGGTTAGGGGGGGTTCTGTGTTACTGCTCATTGGGGTGTGGGGTGGTAATAGCTCTTTGGTGGGGGGCTCTGTGTTACTGCTCATTGGGGTGTGGGGTGGTAATAGCTCTGGGGGGGCTGTGTGGTGGGGGGAGGATGGGGAGTGGTGTTACTGCTCTTTGGTTTGGGGTTGGGAGTGGTGTTACAGCCCCACACTACATGTCCTCTGTATCCCAGCTCCTCACAATGTCTCTGCTATTCCAGTGTCTGTCCTGTCCCCCTCAGATGGATCTCTTGTGTCAGTTCCTCGTTACATTCTGTGCTAATTAGCGGCAGATCGTCCGTCCGTGCTGGTCTCGTTCTCTTTAATTGGTACTATGAGAAGAGAAGGAAACAAGTCACTAATCTCACACTGCTCCCCGAAAACAGACTGCCCCCCCCCCCAAAATACAGGCTCCCTAATATACATCCCACCTTCCCCACATACACAGTAACCCCCGACCCTCTCATCACACACCGCTCGAGAAAATACAGACTCCCCAACATCCATCCTACCTCCCCAAATACACAGTAACCCCCCCCCACACGCTCATCACACACCGCACCCTTAAAATACAGATTTCCCAACATCCATCCTACCTCCCCACATACACAGTAACCCCCCCCACACGCTCATCACACACCGCACCCCAAAATACAGACTCCCCAAAATCCATCCTACCTCCCCACATACACAGTAACCCCCCCACACGCTCATCACACACCGCTCCCCAAAATACAGACTCTCCAACATCCATCCTACCTCCCCACATACACAGTAACTCCCCACACTCTCATCACACACCGCACCCCAAAATACAGACTCCCCAACATCCATCCTACCTCCCCACATACACAGTAACCCCCCACACGCTCATCACACACCGCTCCCCAAAATACAGACTCTCCAACATCCATCCTACCTCCCCACATACACAGTAACTCCCCACACTCTCATCACACACCGCACCCCAAAATACAGACTCCCCAACATCCATCCTACCTCCCCACATACACAGTAACCCCCCGACCCTCTCATCACACACCGCACCCCAAAATACAGACTCCCCAACATCCATCCTACCTCCCCACATACACAGTAACCCCCCCCACACGCTCATCACACACGGCACCCCAAAATACAGACTCCCCAACATCCATCCTACCTCCCCACATACACAGTAACCCCCCCACATGCTCATCACACACCGCACCCCAAAATACAGACTCCCCAACATCCATCCTACCTCCCCACATACACAGTAACCCCCCCCCACACGCTCATCACACACCGCACCCCAAAATACAGACTCCCCAACATCCATCCTACCTCCCCACATACACAGTAACCCCCCCACATGCTCATCACACACCGCACCCCAAAATACAGACTCCCCAACATCCATCCTACCTCCCCACATACACAGTAACTCCCCACACGCTCATCACACACCGCACCCCAAAATACAGACTCCCCAAAATCCATCCTACCTCCCCACATACACAGTAACCCCCCCCACAAACTCATCACACTCCGCACCTAAAAATACAGACTCCCCAACATCCATCCTACCTCCCCACATACACAGTAACCCCCCCACACGCTCATCACACACCGCTCCCCAAAATACAGACTCTCCAACATCCATCCTACCTCCCCACATACACAGTAACCCCCTCCACACGCTCATCACACACTGCACCCCAAAATACAGACTCCCCAACATCCATCCTACCTCCCCACATACACAGTAACCCCCTCCACACGCTCATCACACACTGCACCCCAAAATACAGACTCCCCAACATCCATCCTACCTCCTCCTCATACACAGTAACCCCCCCACACGCTCATCACACTCCGCACCTAAAAATACAGACTCCCCAACATCCATCCTACCTCCCCACATACACAGTAACCCCCCCCACACGCTCATCACACACCGCTCCCCAAAATACAGACTCTCCAACATCCATCCTACCTCCCCACATACACAGTAACCCCCTCCACACGCTCATCACACACTGCACCCCAAAATACAGACTCCCCAACATCCATCCTACCTCCTCCTCATACACAGTAACCCCCCCCACACGCTCATCACACACCGCACCCCAAAATACAGACTCCCCAACATCCATCCTACCTCCCCACATACACAGTAACCCCCCCACATGCTCATCACACACCGCACCCCAAAATACAGACTCCCCAACATCCATCCTACCTCCCCACATACACAGTAACTCCCCACACGCTCATCACACACCGCACCCCAAAATACAGACTCCCCAAAATCCATCCTACCTCCCCACATACACAGTAACCCCCCCCACAAACTCATCACACTCCGCACCAAAAAATACAGACTCCCCAACATCCATCCTACCTCCCCACATACACAGTAACCCCCCCACACGCTCATCACACACCGCTCCCCAAAATACAGACTCTCCAACATCCATCCTACCTCCCCACATACACAGTAACCCCCTCCACACGCTCATCACACACTGCACCCCAAAATACAGACTCCCCAACATCCATCCTACCTCCTCCTCATACACAGTAACCCCCCCACACGCTCATCACACACCGCACCCCAAAATACAGACTCCCCAACATCCATCCTACCTCCCCACATACACAGTAACCCCCCCACACGCTCATCACACACCGCTCCCCAAAATAAAGACTCTCCAACATCCATCCTACCTCCCCACATACACAGTAACCCCCCCACAAACTCATCACACACCGCACCTAAAAATACAGACTCCCCAACATCCATCCTACCTCCCCACATACACAGTAACCCCCTCCACACGCTCATCACACACGGCACCCCAAAATACAGACTCCCCAACATCCATCCTACCTCCCCACATACACAGTAACCCCCCCACACGCTCATCACACACCGCACCCCAAAATACAGACTCCCCAACATCCATCCTACCTCCCCACATACACAGTAACCCCCCCCACACGCTCATCACACACTGCACCCCAAAATACAGACTCCCCAACATCCATCCTACCTCCTCCACATAGACAGTAACCCCCCCACACGCTCATCACACACCGCACCCCAAAATACAGACACCTCAACATCCATCCTACTTCCCCACATACACAGTAACCCCCCCCACATGCTCATCACACACCGCACCCGAAAATACAGACTCCCCGAAATCCATCATACCTCCTCCACATACACAGTAACCCCCCCACACGCTCATCACACACCGCACCTAAAAATACAGACTCCCCAACATCCATCCTACCTCCCCACATACACAGTAACTCCCCACACGCTCATCACACACCGCACCCCAAAATACAGACTCCCCAAAATCCATCCTACCTCCCCACATACACACTAACCCCCCCACACGCTCATCACACACCGCACCCCAAAATACAGACTCCCCAACATCCATCCTACCTCCCCACATACACAGTAACTCCCCACACGCTCATCACACACCGCACCCCAAAATACAGACTCCCCAAAATCCATCCTACCTCCCCACATACACACTAACCCCCCCACACGCTCATCACACACTGCACCCCAAAATACAGACTCCCCAACATCCATCCTACTTCCCCACATACACAGTAACCCCCCACACACTCATCACACACCGCACCCCAAAATACAGACTCCCCAACATCCATCCCACCTTCCCCACATACACAGTAACCTCCCCACACGCTCATCACACACCGCACCCCAAAATACAGACTCCCCAACATCCATCCTACCTCCCCACATACACAGTAACCCCCCCTCACACGCTCATCACACACCGCACCCCAAAATACAGACTCCTCAACATCCATCCCATCTTCCCCATATACACAGTAACCCCCGACCCTCTCATCACACACCGGTCCCCAAAATACAGACTCCCCAACATCCGTCCCACCTCCCCCACATACTCAGTAACCCCCCACACTCTCATTACACACTGCTCCCCAAATTATAAACTGCTACCCAAGTATAGACCTCAACTTGCCCACTGCTCCCCATAATATATCCTCCCCCGATCACAAATTCTGTTCCCAACCAACTCACTACCATCCTGGTCAGGAGATGTAAATGTGATCTACACAATAAGGTGCTGAGGGTCCATCTTGGGAATCACCCCCTGGAAACCAGTTCTCTATCACCAGCCAGACTCCCACACTCAGTGGTCACTGTGATCTCCACCATAGTTGTAATGGTCGGTGTATTTTAACAGTGAGAGACAGAATAACAAAGAAAAAAACAAGAAAAACGCAGGTCAGTGAGGGAAATAAGTATTTGACCCCTTCATCTTAGTACTTGGTGGCAAAACCCTTGTTGGCAATCACAGAGGTCAGACGTTTCTTGTAGTTGGCCACAAGGTTTGCACACATCTCAGGAGGGATTTTGTCCCACTCCTCTTTGTAGATCCTCTCCAAGTCATTAAGGTTTCGAGGCTGATGTTTGGCAACTCGAACCTTCAGCTCCCGACACAGATTTTCTATGGGATTAAGGTCTGGAGACTGGCTAGGCCACTCCAGGACCTTAATGTGCTTCTTCTTGAGCCACTCCTTTGTTGCCTTGGCTGTGTGTTTTGGGTCATTGTCATGCTGGAATTCCCATCCACGACCCATTTTCAATGACCTGGCTGAGGGAAGGAGGTTCTCGCCCAAGATTTGGCAGTACATGGCCCCGTCCATCCTCCCTTGGATGCAGTAAAGTTATCCGTTCCGCTTAGCAGAAAAACACCCCCAAAGCATAATGTTTTCCATGTTTGATGGTGGGGATGGTGTTCTTGGGGTTATAGGCAGCATTTCTCCTCCTCCAAACACGGCGAGTTGAGTTGATGCCAAAGATCTCGATTTTGGTCTCATCTGACCCCAAAACTTTCACCCAGTTCTCCTCTGAATCATTCAGATGTTCATTGGCGATCTTCAGACGGGCCTGTACATGTGCTTTCTTGGGCAGGGGGACCTTGCGGGCGCTGAGGATTTCAGTCCATCACGGCGTAGTGTGTTACCAATTGTTTTCATGGTGACTATGGTCCCGGCTGCCTTGAGATCATTAACAAGATCCTCCTGTGTAGTTCTGGGCTGATTCCTCACCATTCTCATGAGCATTGAAACTCCACGAGGTGAGATCTTGCATGGAGCATCAGACCGAGGGAGACCGGCAGTTATTTTGTGTTTCTTCCATTTGCAAATAATCGCACCAACTGTTGTCACCTTCTCACCAAGCTGCTTGGCGATGGTCTTGTAGCCCATTCCAGCCTTGTGTAGGTCTACAATCTTGTCCCTGACATCCTTGGACAGCTCTTTGGTCTTGGCCATGGTGGAGAGTTTGGGATCTGATTTATTGCTTTTGTGGACAGGTGTCTTTTATACGGGTAACAAGCTGAGATTAGGAGCACTCCCTTTAAGAGAGTTCTCCTAATCTCAGCTCATTACCTGTATAAAAGACACCCGGGGGCCAGAAATCTTGCTGATTGATAGGGGATCAAATACTTTTTTCCCTCACTGACATGCAAATCAATTTATAACTTTTTTGACATGCGTTTTTTCTTTTTTTGTTTTTCTGTCATTACTACCCCCCACCCACCCCACTGTATTTGGCATGAGGATAAAAGCCACCAATCACCTGGAAAGTACATAAAGTGAGATGGTCTGATGGGTAATGATCCAGGTTCATGTGGTCTGGATCATGCCATGTGGTGGGCCCACTCTGTTTACTCAGACCATCACTCAGACCATCACCACTTAACTGGAACGCAAACCTTCCCAGGTGTGACCTATGCAGGGTCTGGTACTGGATATGGTCTGGGTCATATAATGTTGATGTCACCAGATACCAACAATTAGTCGCCAACTTGTCTCCCTTGTAAGCGATCCAGAGTTTTAACCTATCAAGAGACCTTGACCTCATGAGAGCACTTAAGGGCTACCTCTAGTAGGACAAAAAGTTGTGTGTTATTGAGTTAAGTAATAGTGTGGTTGTCCATCATACCCTGGGTTCATGTTTCAGTCTACTGAACATCTCTACTGAACATCTCCCAATGGAAGCCCTTTGGGTCTGTTACCCCTTTGGATCCTCTAAGATGAGATCCTCAGCATTTACCGCCTTTGAGTCCCATTGGGTCAGACCACCAATATGTACCTCCTCTGGATTCTGTAGGGTGACTGTCTCAGTATTTACCTTCTCTGGATCGTTTAAGGTGATATGCTCTATATTTATCTATCCTTGGTCCTGTAGAGTGAGATCCTAAGTATTCCTCCTCCTTTGGGTCCCTTAGGTTCAGTGCCTCAATATTTACCTCATTTGGGTCCTCTAAGAGGAGATCCTCAGTATTTACCTCCTCTGGGTCACATCGGGTGATTGCCTCAGTATTTGCCACTTCTGGGTCCCGTAGAGTGAGAGCCTCAGTATTTACCTTCTCTGTGTCCCGTAGGGTGAGATCCTCAGTATTTACCTTCTCTGTGTCACATAGGGTGAGATCCTCAGTATTTACCTCCTCTGGGTCCCATAGGGTGATATCCTCAGTATTTCCCCTCTCTGGGTCCCATAGGGTGAGATCCTCATTATTTATCTCCTCTGGGTCCCATAGGGTGAAAGACTCCGTATTTACCCTCTCTTGGTCCGTAGGGTAAGATCCTCAGTATTTACCATCTCTGAGTGCCATAGGGTGAGATCCTCAGTATTTACCATCTCTGGGTCCCTTAGGGTGAGATCCTCAGCATTTACCTCCTCTGTGTGCCATAGGGTGAGATCATCAGTATTTACCTCCTCTTGGTCCCATAGGGTGAGATCATCAGTATTTACCCTCACTGGGTCCCGTAGAGTGAGATCCTCAGTATCTACCTTCTCTTTTTCCCATAGGGTGATACTCAGTATTTACCTTCTATGGGTCCCGTCGGGTGAGAACCTCAGTATTTACCTTTTCTGTGTCCCATAGGGTGCGATCCTCAGTATGTATCATCTCTGGGTCCCATAGAGTTAGATCCTCAGAATTCACCTCCTCTGGTCGGGTGAGATCCTCAGTATTTACCTTTTCTGAGTCCCATAGGGTGAGATACTCAGTATGTATCCCCTCTGGTCCCACAGGGTGAGATCCTCAGTATTTACCTCCTCTGGTCCCATAGGGTGAGATCCTCAGTATTTACCTTTTCTGAGTCCCCTAGGGTGAGATCCTCAGTATGTATCATCTCTGGGTCCCATAGAGTAAGACCCTTAGTATTTACCTCCTCTGGTCGGGTGATATCCTCAGTATTTACCTCCTCTGGGTCCCATATGGTGATATCCTCAGTATTTACCTTCTCTGTGTCCCATAGGGTGAGATCCTCAATATTAACCTTCTCTGGGTCCCATAGGGTGAGATCCTCAGTATTTACCCTCTCTAGGTCCCATAGGGTGATATCCTCAGTATTTACTCTCTTTAGGTCCCGTAGAGTGAGATCCTTAGTATTTACCTTTTCTGAGTCCCAGAGGGTGAGATCCTCAGTATGTATCATCTCTGGGTCCCATAGAGTTAGATCCTCAGTATTTACCTCCTCTGGGTCCATAGGGTGAGATTCTCAATACTTACCTACTCTGAGTCCCATATGGTGATATCCTCAGTATTTACCTTCTCTGTGTCCCATAGGGTGAAATCCTCAATATTAACCCTCTCTGGGTCCCGTAGAGGGAGATCCTCAGTATTTACCTTTCTATGGGCTCCATAGGATGAGATCATCAGCATCTACCTTCTCTTTTTCCCATAGGGTGAGACTCAGTATTTACCTCATCTGGGTCCCATAGGGTGACATCCTCAGTATTTACCTTCTCTGGGTCCGTTGGGTGAGATCATCAGTATTTATACTCTCTGGGTCCCAAAGGGTGAGATCCTCAGTATTTACCTTTTCTGTGTCCCATAGGGTGAGATCTTCAGTATGTATCATCTCTGGGTCCCATAGAGTTAGGTCTTCAGTATTTACCTCCTCTGGTCCAATAGGGTGAGATCCTCAGTATTTACCTTTTCTGAGTCCCATAGGGTGAGATCCTCACTATTAACCTTCTCAGGGTCCCATGGGGTGATATCCTCAGTATTTACATTCTCTGTGATCCATAGGGTGATATCCTCAGAATTTAGCCTTTCTGGTCCCATAGGGTGATATCCTCAGTTTTTACCTTCTCTGGGTCCCATAGGGCAATATCCTCAGTATTTACCCTCTCTGGGTCCCATAGGATGAGATCCTCAGTATCTACCTTCTCTTTTTCCCATAGGGTGAGACTCAGTATTTACCTTCTGTGGGTCCCGTAGGGTGAGAACCTCAGTATTTACCTTTTCTGAGTCCCATAGGGTGAGATCCTCAGTATTTATCGTCTGTGGGTCCCATAGAGTAAGATCCTTAGTATTTACCTCCTCTGGTTGGGTGATATCCTCAGTATTTACCTCCTCTGGGTCCCATATGGTGATATCCTCAGTATTTACCTTCTCTGTGTCCCATAGGGTGAGATCCTCAATATTAACCCTCTCTGGGTCCCGTAGAGGGAGATCCTCAGTATTTACCTTTCTATGGGCTCCATAGGATGAGATCATCAGCATCTACCTTCTCTTTTTCCCATAGGGTGAGACTCAGTATTTACCTCATCTGGGTCCCATAGGGTGACATCCTCAGTATTTACCTTCTCTGGGTTCGTTGGGTGAGATCATCAGTATTTATACTCTCTGGGTCCCAAAGGGTGAGATCCTCAGTATTTACCTTTTCTGTGTCCCATAGGGTGAGATCTTCAGTATGTATCATCTCTGGGTCCCATAGAGTTAGGTCCTCAGTATTTACCTCCTCTGGTCCAATAGGGTGAGATCCTCAGTATTTACCTTTTCTGAGTCCCATATGGTGATATCCTCAGTATTTACCTTCTCTGTGTCCCATAGGGTGAGATCCTCACTATTAACCTTCTCAGGGTCCCATGGGGTGATATCCTCAGAATTTAGCCTTTCTGGTCCCATAGGGTGATATCCTCAGTTTTTACCTTCTCTGGGTCCCATAGGGCAATATCCTCAGTATTTACCCTCTCTGGGTCCCATAGGATGAGATCCTCAGTATCTACCTTCTCTTTTTCCCATAGGGTGAGACTCAGTATTTACCTTCTGTGGGTCCCGTAGGGTGAGAACCTCAGTATTTACCTTTTCTGAGTCCCATAGGGTGAGATCCTCAGTATTTATCGTCTGTGGGTCCCATAGAGTTAGATCCTCAGTATGTATCTCCTCTGGTCCCATAGGGTGCGATCCTCAGTATTTACCTTTTCTGTGTCCCATAGGGTGCGATCCTCAGTATGTATCATCTCTGGGTCCCATAGAGTTAGATCCTCAGTATTTACCTCCTCTGGTCGGGTGAGAACCTCAGTATTTACCTTTTCTGAGTCCCATAGGGTGAGATCCTCAGTATTTATCGTCTGTGGGTCCCATAGAGTTAGATCCTCAGTATGTATCTCCTCTGGTCCCATAGGGTGCGATCCTCAGTATTTACCTTCTCTGTGTCCCGTAGGGTGAGATCCTCAGTATTTACCTCCTCTGGTCCCATACGGTGAGATCCTCAGTATTTACCTTCTCTGGGTCCCATAGGGTGAGATCCTCAGTATTTACCTCATATGGGTCCCATAGGGTGAGATCCTCACAGCCTTATTAAATTGCGATTCAGTAAATTTAAAAGGGCTTTATTTAAGCTCATAGCATATTTTTCTTACAGAAGTTTTTAGTTAGTGAAGACCTTGCTTTTGGATAGAAGTTCACTAACTAAAAACTTCTGTAAGAAAAATATGCTATGTGCTTAAAAAAAGCCCTTTTAAATTTACCGAATCGCAATTTAATAAGGCTTTCAGTATTTACTCTCTCTGGGTCCGATATGGTGAGATCCTGAGTATTTACCTTCTCTGTGTCCCATAGGGTGATATCCTCAGTATTTACCTCATCTGGGTCCCATAGGGTGAGATTTACCATCTCTGTGTGTCATAGGGTGATATCCTCAGTATTTACCTCATCTGGGTCCCGTAGGGTGAGATCCTCAGTATTTACCTTCTCTGTGTCCCCTAGAGTGAGATCCTCAGTATTTATCTTCTCATGGGTCCCATAGGGTGAGATCCTCAGTATTTACCTTCTCTTTTTCCCATAGGGTGAGACTCAGTATTTACCTTCTTTGTGTCCTGTAGGGTGAGATCCTCAGTATTTACCCTTTCTAGGTCCAATATGGTGAGATCCTCAGTATTTACATTCTCTCTGTGCCGTAGGGTGAGATCCTCAATATTTACCTCCTCTGGGTACCGTAGGGTGAGATCCTCAGTATTTACCCTCTCTTGTTCCTGTAGGGTGAGATCCTCAGTATTTACCCTCTCTTGGTCCCATAGGGTGAGATCCTCAGTATTTACCCTCTCTGGGTCCCGTAGGGTGAGATCCTCAGTATTTACCCACTCTGGGTCCCGTAGGGTGAGATCCTCAGTATTTACCTTTTCTTGTTCCTGTAGGGTGAGATCCTCAGTATTTACCATCTCTTGGTCCCATAGGGTGAGATCCTCAGTATTTACCCACTCTGGGTCCCGTAGGGTGAGATCCTCAGTATTTACCCTCTCTTGTTCCTGTAGGGTGAGATCCTCAGTATTTACCCTCTCTTGGTCCCATAGGATGAGATCCTCAGTATTTACCCTCTCTGGGTCCCGTAGGGTGAGATCCTCAGTATTTACCCTCTCTGGGTCCCGTAGGGTGAGATCCTCAGTATTTACCCACTCTGGGTCCCGTAGGGTGAGATCCTCAGTATTTACCCACTCTGGGTCCCGTAGGGTGAGATCCTCAGTATTTACCCACTCTTGTTCCTGTAGGGTGAGATCCTCAGTATTTACCCTCTCTTGGTCCCATAGGGTGAGATCCTCAGTATTTACCTTTTCTGAGTCCCCTAGGGTGAGATACTCAGTATGTATCATCTCTGGGTCCCATAGGGTGAGATCCTCAGTATTTACCTTTTCTTGGTCCCATAGGGTGAGATCCTCAGTATTTTCCTCCTCTGGGTCCCATAGGGTGAGATCCTCAGTATTTACCCCTTGGGGCGAGCCCCTCTGCTTCTAACACCTATAATAAATTCAGAGCTTTCCTCCCGCAGTTTAATAAGAACTAGGATTTAATGTGAGGAGTTTATTAATAATGTAACAAGCGGCTGAATATCAGATGAACATTTATTTTGCTCCGTTATTTTAAATAAAGTTTGTATCAATTATTCACAATGTAGAATCTAATCAGAGAGCGCTCATAAATACTGCGAGAGCGCATATAAATACTGCAAGAGTGCTCATAAATACTGTGAGAGCGCTCATCAATACTGCGAGAGCGCTCATCAATACTGCGAGAGCGCATATAAATACTGCAAGGGTGCTCATAAATACTGCGAGAGCGCTCAATACTGCGAGAGCGCTCATAAATGCTGCGAGAGCGCTCATAAATGCTCCGAGAGAGCTCATCAATACTGCGAAAGCACTCATAAATACTGCGAGAGCACTCATCAATACTGAGAGAGTGCTCATAAATACTGTGAGAGCGCATATAAATACTGCGAGAGCGCTCATAAAAACTGAGAGTGCTCATCAATACTGCGAGAGCGCTCATAAATGCTGCGAGAGCGCTCATCAATACTGCGAGGGCACTCATAAATACTGCGAGAGCGCATATAAATACAGCAAGAGTGTTCATAAATACTGTGAGAGTGCATATAAATACTGCAAGAGCGCTTATAAATACTGAGAGAGTGCATATAAATACTGCAAGAGTGCTCATAAATACTGCGAGAGTGCATATAAATACTGCAAGAGCGCTTATAAATACTGAGAGAACGCTCATAAATACTGAGAGAGTGCTCATCAATACTGCGAGAGCGCTCATAAATGCTGCGAGAGCACTCATCAATACTGCGAGAGTGCTCATAAATACTGCAAGAGCACATATAAATACTGCAAGAGTGCTCATAAATACTGTGAGAGTGCATATAAATACTGCGAGAGCGCTTATAAATACTGAGAGAGTGCTCATCAATACTGCGAGAGCGCTCATAAATGCTGCAAGAGTGCTCATAAATACTGTGAGAGCACTCATAAATACTGCGAGAGCACTCATCAATACTGAGAGAGTGCTCATAAATACTGCAAGAGCACATATAAATACTGCAAGAGTGCTCATAAATGCTGTGAGAGTGCATATAAATACTGCGAGAGCGCTCATAAATACTGAGAGAGTGCTCATAAATACTGCGAGAGCACTCATCAATACTGCGAGAGTGCTCATAAATACTGCAAGAGCACATATAAATACTGCAAGAGTGCTCATAAATACTGTGAGAGTGCATATAA
>CM050174.1:75673936-75809632 GCA_027410445.1 Discoglossus pictus
ACGCACCCTAAAATACAGACTCCCCAACATACATCTCATCTCCCCACATACACAGTAACCCCCCAACCCTCTCATCACACACCGCACCCCAAAATACAGACTCCCCAACATCCATCCTACCTCCCCACATACACAGTAACCCCCCCCACACGCTCATCACACACCGCACCCCAAAATACAGACTCCCCAACATCCATCCTACCTCCCCACATACACAGTAACCTCCCCACACGCTCATCACACACCGCACCCCAAAATACAGACTCCTCAAAATCCATCCTACCTCCCCACATACACAGTAACCCCCCCCCACACGCTCATCACACACTGCACCCCAAAATACAGACTCCCCAACATCCATATTACCTCCCCACATACACAGTAACCCCCCACACGCTCATCACACACTGCACCCCAAAATACAGACTCCCCAACATCCATCCTACCTCCCCACATACACAGTAACCCCCCCACACGGTCATCACACACCGCACCCAAAAATACAGACTCCCCAACATCCATCATACCTCCCCACATACACAGTAACCCCTTCACACACGTTTATCACACACCGCACCCCAAAATACAGACTCCCCAACATACATCTCATCTCCCCCACATACACAGTAACCCCCCCGACCCTCTCATCACACACTGCTCCCCAAAATACAGACTCCCCAACATCCATCCCACCTTCCCCACATACACAGTAACCCCCCCACACAGCTCATACACACACCGCACACCCAAAATACAGACTCCCCAAACTTCCATCCTACCTCCCCACATACACAGTAACCCCCCCCCACACGCTTATCACACACCACACCCCAAAATACAGACTCCCCAACATACATCTCATCTCCCCCACATACACAGTAACCCCCCGACCCCTCTTCATCACACACCACTCCCCCAAAAATACAGACTCCCCAACATCCATCCCTACCCTTCCCCACATACACAGTAACCCCCCGACCCTCTCATCACACACCGCACCCCAAAATACAGACTCCCCAACATCCATCCTACCTCCCCACATACACAGTAACCCCCCCCCCCGCGCATCACACACCACTCCCCAAAATACAGACTCCCCAACATCCATCCCACCTTCCCCACATACACAGTAACCTCCCCACACGCCCATCACACACGGCACCCCAAAATACAGACTCCCCAACATCCATCCTACCTCCCCACATACACAGTAACCCCCCCACATGCTCATCACACACCGCACCCTAAAATACAGACTCCCCAATATACATTCCACCTTCCCCACATACACAGTAACCCCCGACCCTCTCATCACACACCGCTCCAGAAAATACAGACTCCCCAACATCCATCCTACCTCCCCACATACACAGTAACCCCCCAAACACATTTATCACACACCGCACCCTAAAATACAGACTCCCCAACATACATCTCATCTCCCCACATACACAGTAACCCCCCAACCCTCTCATCACACACCGCACCCCAAAATACAGGACTCCCCCAACATCCATCCTACCTCACCACATACACAGTAACCCCCCCACACGCTCATCCACACACCGCACCCCAAAATACAGACTCCCCAACAACCATCCTACCTCCCCCACACTACACAGTAACCTCCCCACACGCTCATCACACACCGCACCCCCAAAATACAGACTCCTCAAAATCCATACCTACCCTCCCCACATACACAGTAACCCCCCCCACACGCTCATCACACACTGCACCCCAAAATACAGACTCCCCAACATCCATATTACCTCCCCCACATACACAGTAACCCCCCACACGCTCATCACACACTGCACCCCAAAATACAGACTCCCCAACATCCATCCCTACCTCCCCACATACACAGTAACCCCCCCCACAACGGTCATACACACACCGCCACCCCAAAATACAGGACTCCCCAAACATCCATCATACCTCCCCACATACACAGTAACCCCTTCACACACGTTTATCACACACCGCACCCCAAAATACAGACTCCCCAACATACATCTCATCTCCCCCACATACACAGTAACCCCCCGACCCTCTCATCACACACTGCTCCCCAAAATACAGACTCCCCAACATCCATCCCACCTTCCCCACATACACAGTAACCCCCCCACACGCTCATCACACACCGCACCCCAAAATACAGACTCCCCAACATCCATCCTACCTCCCACACATACACAGTAACCCCCCCCCCACACGTTTATCACACACCACACCCCCAAATACCAGACTCCCCAACATACATCTCATCTCCCCCACATACACAGTAACCCCCCGACCCTCTCATCACACACCACTCCCCAAAATACAGACTCCCCAACATCCATCCCACCTTCCCCACATACACAGTAACCCCCCCGACCCTCTCATCACACACCGCACCCCAAAATACAGACTCCCCAACATCCATCCTACCTCCCCACATACACAGTAACCCCCCGACCCTCTCATCACACACCACTCCCCAAAATACAGACTCCCCAACATCCATCCCACCTTCCCCACATACACAGTAACCTCCCCACACGCCCATCACACAGGCACCCCAAATACAGACTCCCCAAACATCCATCCTACCTCCCCACATACACAGTAACCCCCCCACATGCTCATCACACACCGCACCCTAAAATACAGACTCCCCAACATCCATCCCATCTTCCCCATATACACAGTAACCCCGGACCCTCTCATCACACAGCGCTCCCCAAAATACAGACTCCCCAACATCCGTCCCACCTCCCCCACATACTCAGTAACCCCCCACACTCTCATTACACACTGCTCCCCAAATTATAAACTGCTACCCAAGTATAGACCTCAACATGCCCACTGCTCCCCATTATATATCCTGCCCCGATCACAAATTCTGTTCCCAACCAACTCACTACCATCCTGGTCAGGAGATGTAAATGTGATCTACACAATAAGGTGCTGATGGTCCATCTTGGGAATCATCCCCTGGAAACCAGTTCTCTATAACCAGCCAGACTCCCACACTCAGTGGTCACTGTGATCTCCACCATAATTGTAATGGTCGGTGTATTATTATAACAGTGAGAGACAGAATAACAAAGAAAAAAACAAGAAAAACTCAGGTCAGTGAGGGAAATAAGTATTTGACCCCTTCATCTTAGTACTTGGTGGCAAAACCCTTGTTGGCAATCACAAAGGTCAGACGTTCCTTGTAGTTGGCCACCAGGTTTGCACACATCTCAGGAGGGATTTTGTCCCACTCCTCTTTGTAGATCCTCTCCAAGTCATTAAGGTTTCTTGGCTGATATTTGGCAACTCGAACCTTCAGCTCCCTTCACAGATTTTCTATGGGATTAAGGTCTGGAGACTGGCTAGGCCACTCCAGGACCTAAATGTGCTTATTCTTGAGCCACTCCTTTGTTGCCTTGGCTGTGTGTTTTGGGTCATTGCCATGCTGGAATACCCATCCACGACCCATTTTCAATGACCTAGCTGAGGGAAGGATGTTCTCACCCAAGATTTGACGGTACATGGCCCCGTCCATCCTCCCTTGTATGTGGTAAAGTTGTCCGTTACCCTTAGTAGAAAAACACCCCCAAAGCATAATGTTTCCACCTCCATGTTTGACGGTGGGGATGGTGTTCTTGGGTTATAGGCAGCATTCCTCCTCCTCCAAACACGGCGAGGTTGAGTTGATGCCAAAAGATCTCGATTTTGGTCTCATCTGACCCCAAAACTTTCACCCAGTTCTCCTCTGAATCATTCAGATGTTCATTGGCGATCTTCAGACGGGCCTGTACATGTGCTTTCTTGGGCAGGGGGACCTTGCGGGCGCTGCAGGATTTCAGTCCATCACGGTGTAGTGTGTTACCAATTGTTTTCTTGGTGACTATGGTCCCAGCTGCCTTGAGATCATTAACAAGATCCTCCCGTGTAGTTCTGGGCTGATTCCTCACCATTCTCATGATCATTGAAACTCCACGAGGTGAGATCTTGCATGGAGCCTTAGACCGCGGGAGACTGGCAGTTATTTTGTGTTTCTTCCATTTGCAAATAATCGCACCAACTGTTGTCACCTTCTCACCAAGCTGCTTGGCGATGGTCTTGTAGCCCATTCCAGCCTTGTGTAGGCCTACAATCTTGTCCCTGACATCCTTGGACAGCCCTTTGGTCTTGGCCATGGTGGAGAGTTTGGGATCTGATTTATTGCTTTTGTGGACAGGTGTCTTTTATACGGGTAACAAGCTGAGATTAGGAGCACTCCCTTTAAGAGAGTTCTCCTAATCTCAGCTCATTACCTGTATAAAAGACACCCGGGGGGGCAGAAATCTTGCTGATTGATAGGGGATCAAATACTTTTTTCCCTCACTGACATGCAAATCAATTTATAACTTTTTTGACATGCGTTTTTTCTTTTTTTGTTTTTCTGTCATTACTACCCCCCACCCACCCCACTGTATTTGGCATGAGGATAAAAGCCACCAATCACCTGGAAAGTACATAAAGTGAGATGGTCTGATGGGTAATGATCCAGGTTCATGTGGTCTGGATCATGCCATGTGGTGGGCCCCACTCTGTTTACTCAGACCATCACTCAGACCATCACCACTTAACTGGAACGCAAACCTTCCCAGGTGTGACCTATGCAGGGTCTGGTACTGGATATGGTCTGGGTCATATAATGTTGATGTCACCAGATACCAACAATTAGTCGCCAACTTGTCTCCCTTGTAAGCGATCCAGAGTTTTAACCTATCAAGAGACCTTGACCTCATGAGAGCACTTAAGGGCTACCTCTAGTAGGACAAAAAGTTGTGTGTTATTGAGTTAAGTAATAGTGTGGTTGTCTATCATACCCTGGGTTCATGGTTCAGTCTACTGAACATCTCTACTGAACATCTCCCAATGGAAGCCCTTTGGGTCTGTTACCCCTTTGGATCCTCTAAGATGAGATCCTCAGCATTTACCGCCTTTGAGTCCCATTGGGTCAGACCACCAATATGTACCTCCTCTGGATTCTGTAGGGTGACTTTCTCAGTATTTACCTTCTCTGGATCGTTTAAGGTGATATGCTCGATATTTATCTATCCTTGGTCCTGTAGAGTGAGATCCTAAGTATTCCTCCTCCTTTGGGTCCCTTAGGTCCAGTGCCTCAATATTTACCTCATTTTGGTCCTCTAAGAGGAGATCCTCAGTATTTACCTCCTCTGGGTCACATCGGGTGATTGCCTCAGTATTTGCCACTTCTGGGTCCCGTAGAGTGAGAGCCTCAGTATTTACCTTCTCTGTGTCCCGTAGGGGTGAGATCCTCAGTATTTACCTTCTCTGTGTCACATAGGGTGAGATCCTCAGTATTTACCTCCTCTGGGTCACATAGGGTGATATCCTCAGTATTTCCCCTCTCTGGTCCCATAGGGTGAGATCCTCATTATTTATCTCCTCTGGGTCCCATAGGGTGAAAGACTCCGTATTTACCCTCTCTTGGTCCGTAGGGTGAGATCCTCAGTATTTACCATCTCTGAGTGCCATAGGGTGAGATCCTCAGTATTTACCATCTCTGGGTCCCTTAGGGTGAGATCCTCAGCATTTACCTCCTCTGTGTGCCATAGGGTGAGATCATCAGTATTTACCTCCTCTTGGTCCCATAGGGTGAGATCATCAGTATTTACCCTCACTGGGTCCCGTAGAGTGAGATCCTCAGTATCTACCTTCTCTTTTTCCCATAGGGTGATACTCAGTATTTACCTTCTATGGGTCCCGTCGGGTGAGATCCTCAGTATTTACCTTTTCTGTGTCCCATAGGGTGCGATCCTCAGTATGTATCATCTCTGGGTCCCATAGAGTTAGATCCTCAGAATGTACCTCCTCTGGTCGGGTGAGATCCTCAGTATTTACCTTTTCTGAGTCCCATAGGGTGAGATACTCAGTATGTATCTCCTCTGGTCCCACAGGGTGAGATCCTCAGTATTTACCTCCTCTGGTCCCATAGGGTGAGATCCTCAGTATTTACCTTTTCTGAGTCCCCTAGGGTGAGATCCTCAGTATGTATCATCTCTGGGTCCCATAGAGTAAGATCCTTAGTATTTACCTCCTCTGGTCCAATAGGGTGAGATCCTCAGTATTTACCTTTTCTGTGTCCCATAGGGTGAAATCCTCAGTATGTATCATCTCTGGGTCCCATAGAGTAAGATCCTTAGTATTTACCTCCTCTGGTCGGGTGATATCCTCAGTATTTACCTCCTCTGGGTCCCATATGGTGATATCCTCAGTATTTACCTTCTCTGTGTCCCATAGGGTGAGATCCTCAATATTAACCTTCTCTGTGTCCCATAGGGTGAGATCCTCAGTATTTACCCTCTCTAGGTCCCATAGGGTGATATCCTCAGTATTTACTCTCTCTAGGTCCCGTAGAGTGAGATCCTTAGTATTTACCTTTTCTGAGTCCCAGAGGGTGAGACCCTCAGTATGTATCATCTCTGGGTCCCATAGGGTTAGATCCTCAGTATTTACCTCCTCTGGGTCCATAGGGTGAGATTCTCAATACTTACCTACTCTGAGTCCCATATGGTGATATCCTCAGTATTTACCTTCTCTTTGTCCCATAGGGTGAGATCCTCAATATTAACCCTCTCTGGGTCCCGTAGAGGGAGATCCTCAGTATTTACCTTTCTATGGGCTCCATAGGATGAGATCATCAGCATCTACCTTCTCTTTTTCCCATAGGGTGAGACTCAGTATTTACCTGATCTCTGTCCCATAGGGTGACATCCTCAGTATTTACCTTCTCTGGGTCCGTAGGGTGAGATCATCAGTATTTATACTCTCTGGGTCCCAAAGGGTGAGATCCTCAGTATTTACCTTTTCTGTGTCCCATAGGGTGAGATCTTCAGTATGTATCATCTCTGGGTCCCATAGAGTTAGGTCCTCAGTATTTACCTCCTCTGGTCCAATAGGGTGAGATCCTCAGTATTTACCTTTTCTGAGTCCCATATGGTGATTGTAGCGGAACCCATCCCTGTTTTACCGTGTTTTATGATTATTTAATTCTTGGTTAAAATATGATCCTACAATATGTATGCTGGTTTATGCTCTGCAGAATATTAGCCAGACTTTTGCAGACCTAGGCTAATAGATAATCCTATTACAGAGATTCAAGAGATAAGAAAGTTGTAAAGGATCCTTGCATTTTCCAAAGTGTTTTCATTCTCTGATAAGAACAAAGAGGTGTAATTGAATCAGTGTCTGATTGTATCAAAGTTGCCAGGGAGGTGTGACCCCCCTATTGTTCTCTTTGTGTGTATTGTGTGTAGCCAAATATGGGCATGTGTATTGCCTGTGGCCAAAGAGATGTATATATATTTCTGCAATAACAAAATAAAGTCAGTATTCATTTGACTCCCAAAGTGTGTGTCGTCCAATATGGGAGGTCGGGAATGGTGAAACTGTAGTGCCTCGTGGGTATTTTATCGTATACCAGCGGAGATTTTGGACTGCGTGTCCCAGCTCTGTTACATTTGTTGGCAAGTGGCGGGATTGTTCCCACGGTCAGAAGGACAGCTACAGGAGACACCATTCCGTGAAGTACAAATTGAGGGCAACGCTAGTATCCGTACAGCGCCCCTGGCTACAGCAGGATGGAACCGGCTAGTTTTCAGACAGCGTTCCATTATGAGGAGGAGGAGGCGGCCGCGGACTACAGGGATGCAGACAGAAAGGAACTCATAGTTACAGTACCTCGTATTACCCCACAGAATGAGTTTGGAAGAGAACTCCAAAGCAGACTGGCCTTTTTCCCAGGTACGCTTCCCATGAAAACCTTGGAATGGTTAATGACAGATGTCCACAAATCCATAATGGAAAAGCAGCAGGCACGGGAGCGGTCCATCTTGGGAGCTGCTAACCCACCTCCCACCATTAACCCCCCCCCAGCACTGCGTCCGGGTGGTGGGAACTACCAAACCCCTCCACGGTACATCAGGTGCCACACCTGTAACCAGCAGGGTCACATGCAGAGAGACTGTCCCAGAAACAGAAACCGCTCCACGTGGAATACTCCAACTAATTCCACCTCCCAGCCGCAGTGTGTACCCCAGGGGGCCGAAGGTGTCGTCCTTCCCCCCCAGCGACAGTGTGTACCCCAGGGCGCTGAAGGTGTCGTCCTTCCTCCCCAGCAGCAGTGTGTACCCCAGGGGGCCGAAGGTGTCGTCCTTCCTCCCCAGCGGCAGTGTGTTCCCCAGGGAGCCGAAGGTGTCGTCCTTCCTCCCCAGCGGCAGTGTGAACCCCAGGGGGCAGAAGGTGTCGTCCTTTCCCCCCAGCGGCAGTGTGAACCCCAGGGGGCAGAAGGTGTCGTCCTTCCCCCTCAGCGGCAGTGTGAACCCCAGGGGGCAGAAGGTGTCGTCCTTCCACCTCAGCGGCAGTGTGAACCCCAGGGGGCAGAAGGTGTCGTCCTTTCCCCCCAGCGGCAGTGTGAACCCCAGGGGGCAGAAGGTGTCGTCCTTCCCCCTCAGCGGCAGTGTGTACCCCAGGGAGCTGAAGGTGTCGTCCTTCCTTCCCAGCGGCAGTGTGAACCCCAGGGGGCAGAAGGTGTCATCCTTCCCCCTCAGCGGCAGTGTGAACCCCAGGGGGCAGAAGGTATCGTCCTTTCCCCCCAGCAGCAGTGTGAACCCCAGGGGGCAGAAGGTGTCGTCCTTCCCCCCCAGCGGCAATGTGAACCCCAGGGGGCAGAAGGTGTCGTCCTTTCCCCCCAGCGGCTGTGTGAACCCCAGGGGGCAGAAGGTGTCGTCCTTCCCCCTCAGCGGCAGTGTGAACCCCAAGGGGCAGAAGGTGTCGTCCTTTCCCCCCAGCGGCAGTGTGAACCCCAGGGGGCAGAAGGTGTCGTCCTTCCCCCTCAGCGGCAGTGTGAACCCCAGGGGGCAGAAGGTGTCGTCCTTCCCCCTCAGCGGCAGTGTGAACCCCAGGGGGCAGAAGGTGTCGTCCTTTCCCCCCAGCGGCAGTGTGAACCCCAGGGGGCAGAAGGTGTCGTCCTTTCCCCCCAGCGGCAGTGTGAACCCCAGGGGGCAGAAGGTGTCGTCCTTCCCCCTCAGCGGCAGTGTGAACCCCAGGGGGCAGAAGGTGTCGTCCTTTCCCCCCAGCGGCAGTGTGAACCCCAGGGGGCAGAAGGTGTCGTCCTTCCCCCTCAGCGGCAGTGTGTACCCCAGGGAGCTGAAGGTGTCGTCCTTCCTTCCCAGCGGCAGTGTGTACCCCAGGGAGCTGAAGGTGTCGGCCTTCCCCCCCAGCGGCAGTGTGTACCTCAGGGAGCAGAAGGTGTCGACCTTCCTTCACAGCGGCAGTGGGTACCCCAGGGGGCCAAAGGTGTCGTCCTTCCCCCCCAGCGGCAGTGTGAAACACAGGGGGCAGAAGGTGTCGTCCTTCCCACCCAGCGACAGTTTACCCTAACCAGGGGAGACACCAATCTCCCAGACGGCGCAGATGGGACCATGGTCTCTGCGCCCACAGCTTGTCCAGATCCCCAACTACCGTCACTGGGACAACCGGAGGAGGGGGTAAGTACAAATTCCCCTCCCCAGCTAACTTCTAATGTGGCCCCAGGGTTAACAGAGGAAATGTTAACCCCCACTGACCCCCACGTTTCCCTGGCTACTGAGCCGGAATATGTCCCAAGTACCCCAGCAGAAGAGCTGACAGCGGGGCAGAGTGCAGTCGGCCTCTGCCCTCCCTTTGTCCCTTGTACCGAGCAGGAGGTCCTGCAGGTTATACCAGCAGAAGAGCTGGCATCAGGGCAGAGTGCCGCTGGCCTCTGCCCCTCAAGTCCCCTCAGCGTGTTGCACCATCACCCCAGCAAAATATCCAGGTGCCTGGTTAGACTTCCCCCCAAAGGGGAGATGTGTGACAAAGTGCCCTTCGCCACTTTGGCTTGGAGAGGACTGTTTGCCAGCCTCCTGCCCTGCGACTATGGCCCTGGTACATATTGCCCTTTGGAACCAGTGTTCGGCCATACCAGAGTGTATGTCACTCATTCTGGCCCTTTACATACAGGGGGGTCATTCGGTACTTGCCCTGTGTGAGCCATGATACCCCAGATAACTGTGCCATGAAGCCTATTCATATAATGAAAGACTATGGGAAAGACTTTAGCTACATGGCAATTGAACTGTGTGAAGAGGATCTGAGCGCTATTCGGTAGTTTTGTGCGCTCAGATCCCAGCTATCTGGGGATATGGGAAATGTGAGTAAATGTGAATTGCAGTAATGCTGATGGGTTGTCAAACTAGAGAATTGACCAACAAATACTTTTGTCCGGACATCCCCAGGCCGATCCGTTGGGATCAGACCGTGTATGCCGGCTTATGGTCACGGGGGAGGTGTGTAGCGGAACCCATCCCTGTTTTACCGTGTTTTATGATTATTTAATTCTTGGTTAAAATATGATCCTACAATATGTATGCTGGTTTATGCTCTGCAGAATATTAGCCAGACTTTTGCAGACCTAGGCTAATAGATAATCCTATTACAGAGATTCAAGAGATAAGAAAGTTGTAAAGGATCCTTGCATTTTCCAAAGTGTTTTCATTCTCTGATAAGAACAAAGAGGTGTAATTGAATCAGTGTCTGATTGTATCAAAGTTGCCAGGGAGGTGTGACCCCCCTATTGTTCTCTTTGTGTGTATTGTGTGTAGCCAAATATGGGCATGTGTATTGCCTGTGGCCAAAGAGATGTATATATATTTCTGCAATAACAAAATAAAGTCAGTATTCATTTGACTCCCAAATTGTGTGTCGTCCAATATGGGAGGTCGGGGATGGTGAAACTGTAGTGCCTCGTGGGTATTTTATCGTATACCAGCGGAGATTTTGGACTGCGTGTCCCAGCTCTGTTACAGTGATATCCTCAGTATTTACCTTCTCTGTGTCCCATAGGGTGAGATCCTCACTATTAACCTTCTCAGGGTCCCATGGGGTGATATCCTCAGTATTTACATTCTCTGTGATCCATAGGGTGATATCCTCAGAATTTAGCCTTTCTGGTCCCATAGGGTGATATCCTCAGTTTTTTCCTCCTCTGGTCCCATAGGGTTCGATCCTCAGTATTTACCTCATCTGGTCCCATAGGGTTTGATCCTCAGTATTTACCTTCTCTGGGTCCCGTAGAGTGAGAACCTCAGTATTAACCCTCTCTGGGTCCCGTAGAGTGAGATCCTCAGTATTTACCTTTTCTGTGTCCCATAGGGTGAAATCCTCAGTATGTATCATCTCTGGGTCCCATAGCGTTAGATCCTCAGTATTTACCTCCTCTGGTCCAATAGGGTGAGATCCTCAGTATTTACCTTTTCTGTGTCCCATAGGGTGAAATCCTCAGTATGTATCATCTCTGGGTCCCATAGAGTTAGATCCTCAGAATTTACCTCTTCTGGTCGGGTGAGATCCTCAGTATTTACATTTTCTGAGTCCCATAGGGTGAGATACTCAGTATGTATCTCCTCTGGTCCCATAGGGTGAGATCCTCAGTATTTACCTCCTCTGGTCCCATAGGGTGAGATCCTCAGTATTTACCTTTTCTGAGTCCCCTAGGGTGAGATACTCAGTATGTATCATCTCTGGGTCCCATAGAGTTAGATCCTCAGTATTTACATCCTCTGGTCGGGTGATATCCTCAGTGTTTACCTCCTCTAGGTCCCATAGGGGGAGATCCTCAATATTAACCTTCTCTGGGTCCCATAGGGCAATATCCTCAGTATTTACCCTCTCTGGGTCCCATAGGATGAGATCCTCAGTATCTACCTTCTCTTTTTCCCATAGGGTGAGACTCAGTATTTACCTTCTGTGGGTCCCGTAGGGTGAGAACCTCAGTATTTACCTTTTCTGAGTCCCATAGGGTGAGATCCTCAGTATTTATCGTCTGTGGGTCCCATAGAGTTAGATCCTCAGTATGTATCTCCTCTGGTCCCATAGGGTGCGATCCTCAGTATTTACCTTTTCTGTGTCCCATAGGGTGCGATCCTCAGTATATATCATCTCTGGGTCCCATAGAGTTAGATCCTCAGAATTTACCTCCTCTGGCCGGGTGAGATCCTCAGTATTTACCTCATCTGGGTCCCATAGGGTGAGATCCTCAGTATTTACCTCATCTGGGTCCCATAGGGTGAGATAGTCAGTATTTACCTTTTCTGAGTCCCATAGGGTGAGATCCTCAGTATTTACCTCCTCTGGTCGGGTGAAATCCTCAGTATTTACCTCATATGGGTCCCATAGGGTGAGATCCTCACAGCCTTATTAAATTGTGATTCAGTAAATTTAAAAGGGCTTTATTTAAGCTCATAGCATATTTTTCTTACAGAAGTTTTCAGTTAGTGAAGACCTTGCTTTTGGATAGAAGTTCACTAACTAAAAACTTCTGTAAGAAAAATATGCTATGTGCTTAAATAAAGCCCTTTTAAATTTACCGAATCGCAATTTAATAAGGCTTTCAGTATTTACTCTCTCTGGGTCCGATATGGTGAGATCCTGAGTATTTACCTTCTCTGTGTCCCATAGGGTGATATCCTCAGTATTTACCTCATCTGGGTCCCCTATGATGAGATGCTCAGTATTTACCTTCTCTGGGTCTTGTAGGGTGAGATCCTCAGTATTTACCTTCTCTGTGTCCCATAGGGTGATATCCTCAGTATTTACCCTATCTGGGTCCCATAGTGTGAGATTTACCATCTCTGTGTGTCATAGGGTGAGATCCTCAGTATTTACCTTCTGTGGGTCCCGTAGGGTAAGATCCTCAGTATTTACCTTCTCTGTGTCCCCTAGAGTGAGATCCTCAGTATTTACCTTCTCATGGGTCCCATAGGGTGAGATCCTCAGTATTTACCTTCTCATGGGTCCCATAGGGTGAGATCATCAGTATCTACCTTCTTTTTTTCCCATAGGGTGAGACTCAGTATTTACCTTCTTTGTGTCCCGTAGGGTGAGATCCTCAGTATTTACCCTGTCTAGGTCCAATATGGTGAGATCCTCAGTATTTACATTCTCTCTGTGCCGTAGGGTGAGATCCTCAATATTTACCTCCTCTGGGTACTGTAGGGTGAGATCCTCAGTATTTACCCTCTCTTGTTCCTGTAGGGTGAGATCCTCAGTATTTACCCTCTCTTGGTCCCATAGGGTGAGATCCTCAGTATTTACCCTCTCTGGGTCCCGTAGGGTGAGATCCTCAGTATTTACCCTCTCTTGTTCCTGTAGGGTGAGATCCTCAGTATTTACCATCTCTTGGTCCCATAGGGTGAGATCCTCAGTATTTACCCTCTCTGGGTCCCGTAGGGTGAGATCCTCAGTATTTACCCTCTCTGGGTCCCGTAGGGTGAGATCCTCAGTATTTACCCACTCTGGGTCCCGTAGGGTGAGATCCTCAGTATTTACCCACTCTGGGTCCCGTAGGGTGAGATCCTCAGTATTTACCCACTCTGGATCCCATAGGGTGAGATCCTCAGTATTTACCCTCTCTTGTTCCTGTAGGGTGAGATCCTCAGTATTTACCCTCTCTTGTTCCTGTAGGGTGAGATCCTCAGTATTTACCCTCTCTTGGTCCCATAGGGTGAGATCCTCAGTATTTACCCTCTCTTGGTCCCATAGGGTGAGATCCTCAGTATTTACCCACTCTGGGTCCCGTAGGGTGAGATCCTCAGTATTTACCCACTCTGGGTCCCGTAGGGTGAGATCCTCAGTATTTACCCTCTCTTGTTCCTGTAGGGTGAGATCCTCAGTATTTACCATCTCTTGGTCCCATAGGGTGAGATCCTCAGTATTTACCCTCTCTGGGTCCCGTAGGGTGAGATCCTCAGTATTTACCCTCTCTGGGTCCCGTAGGGTGAGATCCTCAGTATTTACCCACTCTGGGTCCCGTAGGGTGAGATCTTCAGTATTTACCCACTCTGGGTCCCGTAGGGTGAGATCCTCAGTATTTACCCACTCTGGGTCCCGTAGGGTGAGATCCTCAGTATTTACCCTCTCTTGTTCCTGTAGGGTGAGATCCTCAGTATTTACCCTCTCTTGTTCCTGTAGGGTGAGATCCTCAGTATTTACCCTCTCTTGGTCCCATAGGGTGAGATCCTCAGTGTAACGGCTACCCCGGTAGTGAGAGGGTACCAGCCGTTGGAGACGTCCTTTTCTTAAGCAAGGTGCTGTGCAGTAATGAAATATTTATTCCCATCCACGATATCCCATTGTATAATCCAGGAGTGCTGTAAAATGCGGCAGAGTAACGGTACCATAAATCCCCCCAAAGAACGAGACGATGCTACGTTTTGAAGGGTCAAGTAGAACTATATTTTAATGACATGGAATCTCCTTTTATGCAATGTTGCCCTCTGAAGGGCTACACCCACATAATTATCACAACAGCCATTTATCTGCATGGTTCAACCCCCACGTCTCCTCCCCTCAGATAACAGGTAACACAATTAAAACAGACACAATTTTAACCACATTCTGGATGTACCCCAAATACAGGGGGTACACCTTTAAGTCCCGCACCATTCAATATCTCTCACCCAGGGGAACAACATATACAAAAATGGCATGAATCAGACCAGGGGTTCAAAAGTTAGTAAAAGTATGTTTTTACACATAACACACAGACATTGCACATATCCCCCACACAATACACATATAGGACAATAGGTGAGTCACACCTCCCTGGCAACTTGGATACAATCAGACATTAATTAGATCATTCTTATCAGAGAATGAAAACACTTTGGAAAATGCAAGGATCCTTTACAACTTTCTTATCTCTTGAATCTCTGTAACAGGATTATCTATTAGCCTAGGTCTGCAAAAGTCTGGCTAATATGCTGAGCCAATATATTCTGTAGAACATCAACCAACATATATATAGTAGGATCATATTTTAACCATAATAATCATAAAACAGTTTAAAACAGTGATGGGTTCCGCTACACACCTCCCCCGTGACCATAAGCCGGCATACACGGTCTGATCCCAACGGATCGGCCTGGGGATGTCCGGACAAAAGTATTTGTTGGTCAATTCTCTAGTTTGACAACCCATCAGCATTACTGCAATAAACATTTCAAGGAGAGGGAAAGTACATTTTACAAACTGGTTTCAGACAATTAAATAATTAGGCAGAAAAGCATCAGCCTTCCAAATGAACTGAAGTCCTTTAGCAAAACCATCCCAAGTTGTAGAGTACATTCCTCCCCCAGCTCGTGGTCGGGCCGCTATTGCACAGGGCCCACTGTTCTTCTCCTGTACACCCACCCAAAAAAATCCAGGATCCCATCCCAACAGTCCAGTATCCCAATGTCCAAAAGGTGGGCCACAATCTCTGTCCCATAGAAACCCCTTTCCATATAAAACATTCCCGCTCATCCCCTCTATTGTCGGCTAATGCTCGGTACTTTTGGAGGGTGGGGTCCTGTCTAGTTTCCTTCACAAGCTCTTCGGGGGTGTCCCACGCTATGGGTCTCTCTGTGGCATTAGTGCTAAGTGTCTGCTTGTGGCTTACCTGGGTCTCCCGACCTGTTGTAGGATCGTCCTCGGTACGGGTCTGTGAGCGGGTGGTCACGGGACAAGCAGCAGCAGTCGTGGGTAAAAAGGCTGAGGCTAGAGGGCCAATATCATTGCCCAGCACAACCTCAGCAGGTAAATTGTCCATGATGCCTACTGTGGTCTTTCCCGACCCGACTCCCCAATCCAAGTGTACCCGGGCGGTGGGTAAGCGAAAAACAGCCCCCCCTGCGACACGGACAGCAACAGTACGGGTAGATACATGCTCCGGTTTCACAAGATGTTTCTGCACCAACGTGATGGTAGCGCCAGTGTCCCTTAGGCCTTGTGCTACCTGTCCATTTACACGTACCTCCTGGCGGTGATGCTGGCGGTTGTCTGGGGATGCAGCTTGTATGGGGTTTGCCTCGTACAGGATGCCCAAACACTCCTCAGGGCTCCCTTCGGTTTCCAGGCAGTGAGCAGCAGAGGTACGTGATAAAGAGATCTCTGGGTTATTGGTCGGGCGCCTCCAGTTGTGATTGGCTGATCCCAAGGGGCAATAACGAGCAATATGCCCCGGGTTGCCGCAGCGATGGCACGTCTTTTTGTAAGAATCCCGGGGTTGGTGGTTAGACCCCTGAGGCCGTGGCGGTCCTGGGGGGACTGGGGCCCGAAATTCTGTGCGTGCAGCGGGCATTGAGGTGCGTGGCTCTGCTCTAGAGGTTGGTCGTGTGGACCCTTGGCTCACCTTTCTGGACTCTGCGTATTCGTCCGCTAGCCGTGCTGCCTCGATTAAGTTAGCAGGGCGACGATCTCTCACCCAATCCTGTATGTCTGCTGCCAGATCTTGGAAGAAATGTTCCATCAGGAATAGCTGTAGTACTTCCTCTCCTGTGTTGGCATTGCACCCTCGCACCCAATGTGATGCCACCCTTTGTATCTTGCTGGCCCATTCCATATGGGAGTCTGCAGCCTTCTTTTTAGACTCCCTGAAGCGACGGCGATATGTTTCCGGGGTGACGGCATATCTGGTGAGCAGTGCAGCCTTCACCCGGCGATACTGCGCAATATCTTCCTCAGTAAGCGCCCGAAAAGCCTCATTTGCTTTTCCTGATAGCTTTCCAGCCAAAATAGTGACCCATTGGTCTGGTGGTATTTGGTGTAGTGAGCACTGCCTCTCGAAGTCAGCCAAATATCCATCAATTTCTTCCTCACTTTCCACAAACGCTTTGAAGGCAGTGAAGGGTATTTTCTTTACTGTAGCAGCGGGTGGGGGAGTATGAACTGTATGTGCCAGGGGTTGTCTAGCTCTTGCCAGTTCAAGTTCGTGCCCCCTCCTATTTTGTATCTCCGTTATTGCTTCCCGGAACAGCTTATCTATTAGCTCCACGGATGTTGCTGGGTACATGGATAATCTCCGCTGAACCAGGTTTGTAATTTCCTCCTCCTCGCTGGCAGGGGAAGGTTGGTCCACGACCTCCATGGTTCGATCCATCTCGTCAAGCTCCAGTAAGTCAGCTATCAGCTCTCTCCGTGGTCGGTTGCTGGCACTCCTTCCTCTGGTTTCCAAGAGATCCTTTAGTGTGGATCTTTTCAGTTTAGCGTACTGGGATTCCATTCAGCACTTGCGTTGGGGATGAAAAGGACCATTCCACCACTGCCATCCAATGTAACGGCTACCCCGGTAGTGAGAGGGTACCAGCCGTTGGAGACGTCCTTTTCTTAAGCAAGGTGCTGTGCAGTAATGAAATATTTATTCCCATCCACGATATCCCATTGTATAATCCAGGAGTGCTGTAAAATGCGGCAGAGTAACGGTACCATAAATCCCCCCAAAGAACGAGACGATGCTACGTTTTGAAGGGTCAAGTAGAACTATATTTTAATGACATGGAATCTCCTTTTATGCAATGTTGCCCTCTGAAGGGCTACACCCACATAATTATCACAACAGCCATTTATCTGCATGGTTCAACCCCCACGTCTCCTCCCCTCAGATAACAGGTAACACAATTAAAACAGACACAATTTTAACCACATTCTGGATGTACCCCAAATACAGGGGGTACACCTTTAAGTCCCGCACCATTCAATATCTCTCACCCAGGGGAACAACATATACAAAAATGGCATGAATCAGACCAGGGGTTCAAAAGTTAGTAAAAGTATGTTTTTACACATAACACACAGACATTGCACATATCCCCCACACAATACACATATAGGACAATAGGTGAGTCACACCTCCCTGGCAACTTGGATACAATCAGACATTAATTAGATCATTCTTATCAGAGAATGAAAACACTTTGGAAAATGCAAGGATCCTTTACAACTTTCTTATCTCTTGAATCTCTGTAACAGGATTATCTATTAGCCTAGGTCTGCAAAAGTCTGGCTAATATTCTGAGCCAATATATTCTGTAGAACATCAACCAATATATATATAGTAGGATCATATTTTAACCATAATAATCATAAAACAGTTTAAAACAGTGATGGGTTCCGCTACACTCAGTATTTACCCTCTCTTGTTCCTGTAGGGTGAGATCCTCAGTATTTACCCTCTCTTGTTCCTGTAGGGTGAGATCCTCAGTATTTACCCTCTCTTGTTCCTGTAGGGTGAGATCCTCAGTATTTACCTTTTCTTGGTCCCATAGGGTGAGATCCTCAGTATTTACCCTCTCTTGGTCCCATAGGGTGAGATCCTCAGTATTTACCCCATGGGGCGAGCCCCTCTGCTTCTAACACCTATAATAAATTCAGAGCTTTCCTCCCGCAGTTTAATAAGAACTAGGATTTAATGTGAGGAGTTTATTAATAATGTAACGAGCGGCTGAATATCAGATGAACATTTATTTTGCTCCGTTATTTTAAATAAAGTTTGTATCAATTATTCACAATGTAGAATCTAATCAGAGAGCGCTCATAAATACTGCGAGAGCGCATATAAATACTGCAAGAGTGCTCATAAATACTGTGAGAGCGCTCATCAATACTGCGAGAGCGCTCATCAATACTGTGAGAGCGCATATAAATACTGCAAGGGTGCTCATAAATACTGCGAGAGCGCTCAATACTGCGAGAGCGCTCATAAATGCTGCGAGAGCGCTCATAAATGCTCCGAGAGAGCTCATCAATACTGCGAAAGCACTCATAAATACTGCGAGAGCACTCATCAATACTGAGAGAGTGCTCATAAATACTGTGAGAGCGCATATAAATACTGCGAGAGCGCTCATAAAAACTGAGAGTGCTCATCAATACTGCGAGAGCGCTCATAAATGCTGCGAGAGCGCTCATGAATACTGCGAGGGCACTCATAAATACTGCAAGAGCGCATATAAATACAGCAAGAGTGTTCATAAATACTGCAATAGTGTTCATAAATACTGCAATAGTGCTCATAAATACTGTGAGAGTGCATATAAATACTGCAAGAGTGCTCATAAATACTGTGAGAGTGCATATAAATACTGCAAGAGCGCTCATAAATACTGAGAGAGTGCTCATCAATACTGCGAGAGCGCTCATAAATGCTGCAAGAGCGCTCATCAATACTGCGAGATCACTCATAAATACTGCAAGAGCACTCATCAATACTGCGAGATCACTCATAAATACTGCAAGAGCGCTCATCAATACTGTGAGATCACTCATAAATACTGCAAGAGCACTCATCAATACTGCGAGATCACTCATAAATACTGCAAGAGCGCTCATCAATACTGCGAGATCACTCATAAATACTGCAAGAGCACTCATCAATACTGCGAGATCACTCATAAATACTGCAAGAGCGCTCATCAATACTGCGAGATCACTCATAAATACTGCAAGAGCACTCATCAATACTGCGAGAGTGCTCATAAATGCTGCAAGAGCGCTCATCAATACTGCGAGATCACTCATAAATACTGCAAGAGCACTCATCAATACTGCGAGATCACTCATAAATACTGCAAGAGCACTCATCAATACTGCGAGATCACTCATAAATACTGCAAGAGCACTCATCAATACTGCGAGATCACTCATAAATACTGCAAGAGCACTCATCAATACTGCGAGATCACTCATAAATACTGAGAGAGTGCTCATCAATACTGCGAGAGCGCTCATAAATACTGCAAGAGCGCTCATCAATACTGCGAGATCACTCATAAATACTGCAAGAGCACTCATCAATACTGCGAGATCACTCATAAATACTGCAAGAGCGCTCATCAATACTGCGAGATCACTCATAAATACTGCAAGAGCACTCATCAATACTGCGAGAGTGCTCATAAATGCTGCAAGAGCGCTCATCAATACTGCGAGATCACTCATAAATACTGCAAGAGCACTCATCAATACTGAGAGAGTGCTCATAAATACTGCAAGAGCACATATAAATACTGCAAGAGTGCTCATAAATACTGTGAGAGTGCATATAAATACTGCGAGAGCGCTTATAAATACTGAGAGAGCGCTCATAAATACTGAGAGAGTGCTCATCAATACTGCGAGAGCGCTCATAAATGCTGCAAGAGCGCTCATCAATACTGCGAGATCACTCATAAATACTGCGAGAGCACTCATCAATACTGAGAGAGTGCTCATAAATACTGCAAGAGCGCTCATAAATGCTGTGAGAGTGCATATAAATACTGCGAGAGCGCTCATAAATACTGAGAGAGCGCTCATAAATACTGAGAGAGTGCTCATAAATACTGTGAGAGCACTCATAAATACTGCGAGAGCGCATATAAATACTGCAAGAGTGCTCATAAATACTGCGAGAACGCTCATAAATACTTGCGAGAGTGCATATAAATACTGCGAGAGCGCTCATAAATACTGTGAGAGCGCTCATAAATACTATGAGAGCGCTCCTAAATACTGAGAGAGTGCCCGTCAATACTGCGAGAGCTAATATAAATACTGCAAGAGTGCTCATAAATACTGAGACACTCTTCAGAAGTGCTAGGAGAGGGCTGATGAATACTGTAAGCTCTTAAATACAAAGAGAGTGTTCATAAATACTGAGAGCGCGCTAAGTGCTTAGTTTCTTTCCAGTTACCCTTCCTTTGAGATGGGGTGGACAATACAGCACTTTAGTGCCTACTCCTTCTGGACCCACACCACCAGACCCCAGCAGTCAGACCCCACCAGTCGGACCTCCCCAGCCAGACCTACACCAGCCATAACCACATCAGCAGGACCCCATTCAGCGAGCCCACACCATCCCGGGCCACCATCAACTGGACCAACACCAGCCAGATCCTCACCAGCTGGACTGACACCAGCCAGAACCACACCAGCCAGCACACACCATACTGGACCACCACGAGCTGTACCCACACCAGCCAGTTCCTCACCAGCTACACCCCCACCAGCCGCACCCACACCAGCTGGACCGCCAGCATCCGGAACACCAGCAGCCAGAACCACACCAGCCAGCACACACCATACTGGACCACCACGAGCTGTACCCACACCAGCCAGTTCCTCACCAGCTACACCCCCACCAGCCGCACCCACACCAGCTGGACCGCCAGCATCCGGAACACCAGCAGCCAGAACCACACCAGCCAGCACACACCATACTGGACCACCACGAGCTGTACCCACACCAGCCAGTTCCTCACCAGCTACACCCCCACCAGCCGCACCCACACCAGCTGGACCGCCAGCATCCAGAACACCAGCAGCCAGATCCACACCAGCCGGACCACCACCAGCTGGACCCACACCAGCCAGACCCTCACCAGTGTCGGATGCTGGACCCACACTAGCCGATCCATTACCAGCTGGATCTTCACCAATAAACAAACTGCACAGTACACAAATACAGGCTGTGCATCATATACAGGGAGTTCCCGTGTTTGTTGCGTGTAACATGTATAAGCCATGTAGCCACAAGTCAGAACAATCAGACAGCCGCCACAAATGAGTTGAGTCAGGCAGAAAGTCTCCAAATGTCAGGAATCCAGCCCGTTACCATAGTAACCGTGGGACACGTCCGAGACGTGCAGGCACTGAGCAAGGAGTGACTGGCACCGTATGCCCCTATCCATCTGTAACACGCGTGTACATCCCATAATTCACCAGGAGAACCAAAGAGCCATCTAGTTTGCGTGGAGGCTGCTCTTGAGTGGGAGCTGCTGTTGAGTGCTGCTGCTCTCTAGTGGGGGTGGCTCTTTAGTATAGGCTGCTCTTGAGTGGGGGCTGCTCTTGAGTGGGGATGCTCTTGAGTGGTGGCTGCTCTTGAGTGGGGATGCTCTTGAGTGGGGGCTGCTCTTGAGTGGGGGCTGCTCTTGAGTGGGGGCTGCTCTTGAGTGGGGGCTGCTCTTGAGTGGGGATGCTCTTGAATGGGGGCAGCTCATGAGGGGGCTGCTCATGAGTGGGGCTTCTCTTGAGTGGGGGCTACTAGTTGGGCTGCTCTTGAGTGGGGCTACTCTTGAGTGGAGGCTGCTCTTGAGTGGGGGCTGCTCTTGAGTGGGGCTGCTCTTGAGTGGGGATGACTCTTTAGTATTGGCTGCTCTTGAGTGGGGCTACTCTTGAGTGGGAGCTGCTCTTGAGTAGTTGCTGCTCTTGAGTGGGGGCTGCTAGTTGGGCTGCTCTTGAGTGGGGCTGCTCTTGAGTGGGGGCTGATCTTGAGTGGGGGCTGCTAGTTGGGCTGCTCTTGAGTGGGGCTACTCTTGAGTGGAGGCTGCTCTTAAGTGGGGGCTGCTCTTGAGTGGGGCTGTTCTTGAGTAGGGGCTGCTCTCTAGTGGGGGTGGATCTTTAGTATAGGCTGCTCTTGAGTGGGGCTGCTCTTAAATGGGGGCAGCTCATGAGTGGGGCTGCTCTTGATTGGGGGCTGCTCTTGAGTGGAGGCTGCTCTTGAGTGGGGGCTGCTCTTGAGTGGGGCTGCTAGTTGGTCTGCTCTTGAGTGGAGGCTGCTCTTGAGTGGAGGCTGCTCTTGAGTGGGGGCTGCTCTTGAGTGGGGCTGCTCTTGAGTAGGGGCTGCTCTCTAGTGGGGGTGGCTCTTTAGTATTGGCTGCTCTTAAGTGGGGCTACTCTTGAGTGGGGGCTGCTCTTGAGTAGTGGCTGCTCTTGAGTGGGGGCTGCTAGTTGGGCTGCTCTTGAGTGTGGGCTGCACTTGAGTACTGACTGCTCTTGAGTGGGGGATGCTAGTTGGGCTGCTCTTGAGTGGGGGCTGCTATTGAGTGGGGGCTTCTCTTGAGTGGGGGCTGCTCTTGAGTGGGGGCTGCTCTTGAGTGGGGCTGCTCTTGAGTGGGGCAGCTCATGAGGGGTCTGCTCATGAGTGGGGCTGCTCTTGAGTGGGGGCTGATCTTGAGTGGGGCTGCTAGTTGGGCTGCTCTTGAGTGGGGCTACTCTTGAGTGGAGGCTGCTCTTGAGTGGAGGCTGCTCTTGAGTGGAGGCTGCTCTTGAGTGGGGGCTGCTCTTGAGTGGGGCTGCTCTTGAGTGGAGGCTGCTCTTGAGTGGAGGATGCTCTCTAGTGGGGGTGACTCTTTAGTATTGGCTGCTCTTGAGTGGGGCTACTCTTGAGTGGGGGCTGCTCTTGAGTAGTGGCTACTCTTGAGTGGGGCTGCTCTTAAAGTGGGGGCTGCTCTTAAAGTGGGGGCTGCTCTTGGGTGGGCTGCTCTTGAGTGGGGGCTGCTCTTTGGTGGGGGCTGCTCTTGAGTGGGGGCTGCTCTTGAGTGGAGGCTGCTCTTAAAGTGGGGGCTGCTCTTGGGTGGGCTGCTCTTGGGTGGGCTGCTCTTGAGCATGGGCTGCTCTTGAGTGGGGGCTGCTCTTGAGTCGGGCTGCTAGTTAAGCTGCTCTTGAGTAGGGGCTGCTCTCTAGTGGGGGTGGCTCTTTAGTATAGGCTGCTCTTGAGTGGGGCTGCTCTTAAATGGGGGCAGCTCATGAGGTGGCTGCTCATGAGTGGGGCTGCTCTTGATTGGGGGCTGCTCTTGAGTGGGGCTGCTCATGAGTGGGGCTGCTCTTGATTGGGGTCTGCTCTTGAGTGGAGGCTGCTCTTGAGTGGGGGCTGCTCTTGAGTGGGGCTGCTCTTGAGTAAGGGCTGCTCTCTAGTGGGGGTGGCTCTTTAGTATTGGCTGCTCTTGAGTGGGGCTGCTCTTGAGTGGGGGCTGCTCTTGAGTAGTGGCTGCTCTTGAGTGGGGGCTGCTAGTTGGGCTGCTCTTGAGTGTGGGCTGCACTTGAGTAGTGACTGCTCTTGAGTGGGGGATGCTAGTTGGGCTGCTCTTGAGTGTGGGCTGCTCTTGAGTGGGGGCTGCTCTTGAGTGGGGGCTGCTCTTGAGTGGGGTCTGCTCTTGAGTGGGGCTGCTCTTGATGGGGGCTGCTCTTGATGGGGGCAGCTCATGAGGGGTCTGCTCATGAGTGGGGCTGCTCTTGAGTGGGGGCTGATCTTGAGTGGGGCTGCTAGTTGGGCTGCTCTTGAGTGGGGGCTGCTCTTGAGTGGGGATGCTCTTGAGTGGTGGCTGCTCTTGAGTGGGGATGCTCTTGAGTGGGGGCTGCTCTTGAGTGGGGGCTGCTCTTGAGTGGGGGCTGCTCTTGAGTGGGGGCTGCTCTTGAGTGGGGATGCTCTTGAATGGGGGCAGCTCATGAGGGGGCTGCTCATGAGTGGGGCTTCTCTTGAGTGGGGGCTACTAGTTGGGCTGCTCTTTAGTGGGGCTACTCTTGAGTGGAGGCTGCTCTTGAGGGGGGGCTGCTCTTGAGTGGGGGCTGCTCTTGAGTGGGGATGACTCTTTAGTATTGGCTGCTCTTGAGTGGGGCTACTCTTGAGTGGGAGCTGCTCTTGAGTAGTTGCTGCTCTTGAGTGGGGGCTGCTAGTTGGGCTACTCTTGAGTGGGGCTGCTCTTGAGTGGGGGCTGATCTTGAGTGGGGGCTGCTAGTTGGGCTGCTCTTGAGTGGGGCTACTCTTGAGTGGAGGCTGCTCTTAAGTGGGGGCTGCTCTTGAGTGGGGCTGTTCTTGAGTAGGGGCTGCTCTCTAGTGGGGGTGGATCTTTAGTATAGGCTGCTCTTGAGTGGGGCTGCTCTTAAATGGGGGCAGCTCATGAGTGGGGGTGCTCTTGATTGGGGGCTGATCTTGAGTGGAGGCTGCTCTTGAGTGGGGGCTGCTCTTGAGTGGGGCGGCTAGTTGGTCTGCTCTTGAGTGGAGGCTGCTCTTGAGTGGAGGCTGCTCTTGAGTGGGGGCTGCTCTTGAGTGGGGCTGCTCTTGAGTAGGGGCTGCTCTCTAGTGGGGGTGGCTCTTTAGTATTGGCTGCTCTTGAGTGGGGCTACTCTTGAGTGGGGGCTGCTCTTGAGTAGTGGCTGCTCTTGAGTGGGGGCTGCTAGTTGGGCTGCTCTTGAGTGTGGGCTGCACTTGAGTACTGACTGCTCTTGAGTGGGGGATGCTAGTTGGGCTGCTCTTGAGTGTGGGCTGCTCTTGAGTGGGGGCTGCTATTGAGTGGGGGCTGCTATTGAGTGGGGGCTTATCTTGAGTGGGGGCTGCTCTTGAGTGGGGGCTGCTCTTGAGTGGGGCTGCTCTTGAGTGGGGCAGCTCATGAGGGGTCTGCTCATGAGTGGGGCTGCTCTTGAGTGGGGGCTGATCTTGAGTGGGGCTGCTAGTTGGGCTGCTCTTGAGTGGGGCTACTCTTGAGTGGGGCTACTCTTGAGTGGAGGCTGCTCTTGAGTGGGGGCTGCTCTTGAGTGGGGGCTGCTCTTGAGTGGGGCTGCTCTTGAGTGGAGGCTGCTCTTGAGTGGAGGATGCTCTCTAGTGGGGGTGACTCTTTAGTATTGGCTGCTCTTGAGTGGGGCTACTCTTGAGTGGGGGCTGCTCTTGAGTAGTGGCTACTCTTGAGTGGGGCTGCTCTTAAAGTGGGGGCTGCTCTTAAAGTGGGGGCTGCTCTTGGGTGGGCTGCTCTTGAGTGGGGGCTGCTCTTGAGTGGGGGCTGCTCTTGAGTGGGGCTGCTCTTGAGTGGAGGCTGCTCTTGAGTGGAGGATGCTCTCTAGTGGGGGTGACTCTTTAGTATTGGCTGCTCTTGAGTGGGGCTACTCTTGAGTGGGGGCTGCTCTTGAGTAGTGGCTACTCTTGAGTGGGGCTGCTCTTAAAGTGGGGGCTGCTCTTAAAGTGGGGGCTGCTCTTGGGTGGGCTGCTCTTGAGTGGGGGCTGCTCTTGAGTGGGGGCTGCTCTTGAGTGGGGGCTGCTCTTGAGTGGGGATGCTCTTGAATGGGGGCAGCTCATGAGGGGGCTGCTCATGAGTGGGGCTTGTCTTGAGTGGGGGCTACTAGTTGGGCTGCTCTTTAGTGGGGCTACTCTTGAGTGGAGGCTGCTCTTGAGGGGGGGCTGCTCTTGAGTGGGGGCTGCTCTTGAGTGGGGGTGACTCTTTAGTATTGGCTGCTCTTGAGTGGGGCTACTCTTGAGTGGGAGCTGCTCTTGAGTAGTTGCTGCTCTTGAGTGGGGGCTGCTAGTTGGGCTACTCTTGAGTGGGGCTGCTCTTGAGTGGGGGCTGATCTTGAGTGGGGGCTGCTAGTTGGGCTGCTCTTGAGTGGGGCTACTCTTGAGTGGAGGCTGCTCTTAAGTGGGGGCTGCTCTTGAGTGGGGCTGTTCTTGAGTAGGGGCTGCTCTCTAGTGGGGGTGGATCTTTAGTATAGGCTGCTCTTGAGTGGGGCTGCTCTTAAATGGGGGCAGCTCATGAGTGGGGCTGCTCTTGATTGGGGGCTGCTCTTGAGTGGAGGCTGCTCTTGAGTGGGGGCTGCTCTTGAGTGGGGCTGCTAGTTGGTCTGCTCTTGAGTGGAGGCTGCTCTTGAGTGGAGGCTGCTCTTGAGTGGGGGCTGCTCTTGAGTGGGGCTGCTCTTGAGTAGGGGCTGCTCTCTAGTGGGGGTGGCTCTTTAGTATTGGCTGCTCTTGAGTGGGGCTACTCTTGAGTGGGGGCTGCTCTTGAGTAGTGGCTGCTCTTGAGTGGGGGCTGCTAGTTGGGCTGCTCTTGAGTGTGGGCTGCACTTGAGTACTGACTGCTCTTGAGTGGGGGATGCTAGTTGGGCTGCTCTTGAGTGTGGGCTGCTCTTGAGTGGGGGCTGCTATTGAGTGGGGGCTGCTATTGAGTGGGGGCTTCTCTTGAGTGGGGGCTGCTCTTGAGTGGGGGCTGCTCTTGAGTGGGGCTGCTCTTGAGTGGGGCAGCTCATGAGGGGTCTGCTCATGAGTGGGGCTGCTCTTGAGTGGGGGCTGATCTTGAGTGGGGCTGCTAGTTGGGCTGCTCTTGAGTGGGGCTACTCTTGAGTGGGGCTACTCTTGAGTGGAGGCTGCTTTTGAGTGGGGGCTGCTCTTGAGTGGGGGCTGCTCTTGAGTGGGGCTGCTCTTGAGTGGAGGCTGCTCTTGAGTGGAGGATGCTCTCTAGTGGGGGTGACTCTTTAGTATTGGCTGCTCTTGAGTGGGGCTACTCTTGAGTGGGGGCTGCTCTTGAGTAGTGGCTACTCTTGAGTGGGGCTGCTCTTAAAGTGGGGGCTGCTCTTAAAGTGGGGGCTGCTCTTGGGTGGGCTGCTCTTGAGTGGGGGCTGCTCTTGAGTGGGGGCTGCTCTTGAGTGGAGGCTGCTCTTAAAGTGGGGGCTGCTCTTAAAGTGGGGGCTGCTCTTGGGTGGGCTGCTCTTGAGCATGGGCTGCTCTTGAGTGGGGGCTGCTCTTGAGTCGGGCTGCTAGTTGGGCTGCTCTTGAGTAGGGGCTGCTCTCTAGTGGGGGTGGCTCTTTAGTATAGGCTGCTCTTGAGTGGGGCTGCTCTTAAATGGGGGCAGCTCATGAGGTGGCTGCTCATGAGTGGGGCTGCTCTTGATTGGGGGCTGCTCTTGAGTGGGGCTGCTAGTTGGTCTGCTCTTGAGTGGAGGCTGCTCTTGAGTGGGGGCTGCTCTTGAGTGGGGCTGCTCTTGAGTAAGGGCTGCTCTCTAGTGGGGGTGGCTCTTTAGTATTGGCTGCTCTTGAGTGGGGCTGCTCTTGAGTGGGGGCTGCTCTTGAGTAGTGGCTGCTCTTGAGTGGGGGCTGCTAGTTGGGCTGCTCTTGAGTGTGGGCTGCACTTGAGTAGTGACTGCTCTTGAGTGGGGGATGCTAGTTGGGCTGCTCTTGAGTGTGGGCTGCTCTTGAGTGGGGGCTGCTCTTGAGTGGAGGCTGCTATTGAGTGGGGGCTTCTCTTGAGTGGGGGCTGCTCTTGAGTGGGGGCTGCTCTTGAGTGGGGTCTGCTCTTGAGTGGGGCTGCTCTTGATGGGGGCTGCTCTTGATGGGGGCAGCTCATGAGGGGTCTGCTCATGAGTGGGGCTGCTCTTGAGTGGGGGCTGATCTTGAGTGGGGCTGCTAGTTGGGCTGCTCTTGAGTGGGGCTACTCTTGAGTGGAGGCTGCTCTTGAGTGGAGGCTGCTCTTGAGTGGGGGCTGCTCTTGAGTGGGGCTGCTCTTGAGTGGAGGCTGCTCTTGAGTGGAGGCTGCTCTCTAGTGGGGGTGACTCTTTAGTATTGGCTGCTCTTGAGTGGTGGCTGCTCTTGAGTAGTGGCTACTCTTGAGTGGGGCTGCTCTTAAAGTGGGGGCTGCTCTTGGGTGGGCAGCTCTTGAGTGGGGGCTGCTCTTGAGTGGAGGCTGCTCTTAAAGTGGGGGCTGCTCTTGGGTGGGCTGCTCTTGAGCATGGGCTGCTCTTGAGTGGGGGCTGCTCTTGATACATCCTGTGAGGAGGTAATGATGGGGGATGAGCATCACGGATCATGGGCAGAGTGTAGAGGGCAAGTTGAGGTGTCTTTGAGAAATAAGGAGGTGCAGGGTCTGCTTTGGTCTCTCCGTGATAGGACAGGGGCCGTGTGTAGGGACCAAGTACAGGGACCGAGAGCAGGTACCCAGGACAGGGACTGAGTGCAAGGACCCAGGGCAGCGACAAGTGCAGGGACCCAGGACTGGGGCCGAGTGCAGGGACCAAGTGCAGGGACCAAGGGCAGGGACCAAGGGTATGGGCCGAGTGCAGGGACCAAGGGCAGGAATCGAGTGCAGGGACCCAGGACAGGGACCGAGTGCAGGGACCCAGGGCAGGGATGAGTGCAGGGACCCATGGCAGGAACCCTGGACAGGGACCGAGTGCAGGGACCCAGGAAAAGAACCGAGTGCAGGGACCCAGGACATGGACCAAGTGCGGGGACCCAAGACAGAGGCCATGTGCGGGGACCGAGTGCAGGGACCCAGGCCAGGGATGAGTGCAAGGACCCAGGGCAGGGACCCATGACAGGGATGAGTGCAGGGAGCCAGGGCAGGTGACGAGTGCAGGGACCCAGGACAGGGACCGAGTGCAGGGACCCAGGGAAGGGACCAAGGGCAGGGATCGAGTGCAGGGACCCAGGACAGGGACCGAGGGCAGGGACCCAGGGCAGGGAATCAGTGCAGGGACCCAGGACAGGGACGAGTGCCGGGAACCAGGGCAGGGATCCAGGAAAGGGACCAAGTGCAGGGACACGGGGCACGGATCAAGTGCAGGGACAGAGGACAAGGACTGAGTGCAGGGACCCAGGACAGGGACAGAGTGCAAGGACCCAGGGCAGGGACCGAGTGCAGAGACCCATGGCAGGGACCGAGTGCATTAGCCCAGGACAGGGACCGAGTGTATTGACCTAGGGCAGGGACGAGTTCAGGGACCCAGGACAGTGATTGAGTGAAGGGACCAAGTGCATTAACCCAGGACAGAGACCAAGTGCATTAACCCAGGACAGGGACCGAGTGCATTAACCCAGGACAGGGACCGAGTGTATTGACCTAGGGCAGGGACGAGTTCAGGGACCCAGGACAGGGACCGAGGGCAGGAAGCAAGGGCAGGGACCGAGTGCATAGACTGGCAGAGGGGGCAGCAGATGATCAGCACTAGGTGGGGGTAGGGGTACGAGTTAGGATCTTGCTCGGGTCTTGGTGAGGATGATGTCTTGGAGGTGCCAGGATCTGGTCAGTAAGGAGATGTGAATCTGAGTGAGACTCAGGGACTTGGGACCCTGTAATGATATTTGGGTGGTCTTCAGACATAGAGATGGAGGATGATGGCTCTACCTTGGAGATAAATACATTTATATTCCGGGATTATGCTGTTTCATTATGAAGCTGTAGTGTTTCCTTCATTGATGTCCTTCACTGGGAGCAGGTGTCAGCCACTCACTTAAGCGCAGCGCTGGATAGGGATCACATGACCTGCAATGCTCTGAGCTCCCATGCCTGGATATTACTGGAGTTTAATAACATAAATTATATTAGGTTTGTACCCAATGAGCTGGGCCGGTGGGTTATATGGTGGGATAGACCCAAGGAACTGACCCAGTAGTTTATATGGTGGAATGGACCCAAGGAACTGGCCCAGTGGGTTATATGGGGGGATAGACCCAAGGAACTGGGCTGGCCGGTTATATGGTGGGATGGACCCAAAGCACTGAGCCGGTGGGTTCTATGGTGGGATGGAACCAAAGACCTGGGCTGGTGGATTATATGGTGGGATGGACCCAAGGAGCTGTGTCTGTGGGTTATATGGTGGGATGGACCCATGGAGCTGGGTCGGTGGATTATATGATGGGATGGACGCAAGTAACTGGTCCACTGGATTATATGATGGGATGGACCCAAGGAGCTCAGCCGGTGGGTTATTTGGTGGGATGGACCCAAGAAGCTGGGCCGGCGGGTTATATGGTGGAATGGACTCAAGGAGCTGGGGTGTGGGTTATATGGTGGGCTGGACCCATTAGCTGGGTGGGTGTGTTATATGATGGGATGGACCCAAGGAGCTGGGCCGGTGGGTTATCTGATGGGATGGACGCAAGTTGCTGGGCCAGTGGGTTATATGATGGGATGGACCCAAGGAGCTGGGCCGGTGGGTTATATAGTAAGATGGACCCAAGCAGCTAGCTCTGTGGATTATATGGTGGGATGGACCCAATGATCTGGGTCGTTGGGTTACATGATGGGATGGAGGAAAGTAGCTGGACCAGCAGGCTATATGGTGGGATGGACCCAAGGAGCTGGGTTGGTGGATTGTATGGTGGGATAGACCCAAGGATCTGGGCTGGTGGGTTATATGGTGGGATGGAACGAGGAACTGGGCTGGCTGGTTATATGGAGGGATGAACCCAAGGAGCTGGGCCAGTGGGTTATATGGTAAGATGGACCTAAGGAGCTGTGACTGTGGGTTATTTGGTGGGATGGACCAAAGGAGCTGGGTCGGTGGATTATATGATGGGATCGACGCAAGTAGCTGGACCAGCAGGTTATATGATGGGATGGACCCAAGGAGCTGGGTCAGTGGTTTATATAGTGGGATAGACCCAAGGAGCTGGGCCGTGGGTTATATGGTGGGATGGACCCATGAAACTGGGCCAGTGGGTTCTATGGTGGGATGGACCCAAGGAACTGGGCTGGCCGGTTATATGGTGGGATGGACCCAAAGAGCTGGGCCGGTGGGTTCTATGGTGGGATGGAACCAAAGAGCTGGGCTGGTGGGTTATATGGTAAGATGGACCCAAGGAGCTGTGTCTGTGGGTTATTTGGTGGGATGGACCCAAGAAGCTGGGTCGGTGGATTATATGATGGGATGGACGCAAGTAGCTGGACCAGCAGGTTATATGATGGGATGGACCCAAGGAGCTGTGTCAGTGGGTTATATAGTGGGATAGACCCAAGGAGCTGGTTCAGTGGGTTATATAATGGGATAGACCCAAGGAGCTGGGCTGCTGGGTTATATGGTGGGATGGATCCAAGGAGTTGGGCCAGTAGGTTATATGGTGGGATGGACCCAAGCAGCTGGGTCTGTGGGTTATATGGTGGGATGGACCCAAGGAGCTGGTTCAGTGGGTTATATAATGGGATAGACCCAAGGAGCTGGGCTGCTGGGTTATATGGTGGGATGGATCCAAGGAGTTGGGCCAGTGGGTTATATGGTAGGATGGATCCAAGGAGCTGGGCTGGTTGGCTATATAATGGGATGGACCCAAATAACTGGACCAGCGGGTTATATGATGGGATGGTCCCAAGGAGCTGGGTCAGTGGGTTACATAGTGGGATAGACCCAAGGAGCTGGGCAGGTGGGTTATATGGTGGGATGGATCCAAGGAGCTGGGCTGGTTGGTTATATGATGGGATGGACCCAAATAACTGTACGGGCGGGTTATATGATGAGATTGGACCCAAGGACCTGGGCTGGTGGGTTTTATGGTGGGATCGGCCCAAGGACCTGGGCCTCTGGGTTATATGGTGGGATAGATCCAAGGAGTTGGGCTGGTGAGTTACATGATGGGATGGACCCAAGGAGCTGGGCCAGTGGGTTATATGATGAAATGGACCCAAGGACCTGGGCTGGTGGGTTTTATGGTGGGATCGACCCAAGGAGCTGGGCCTGTGGGTTATATGGTGGGATGGACCCAAGGAGCTGGGCCAGTGGGTTATATGATGGGATGGACCCATTGAGCTGAGCCGGAGGGTTTCATGGTGGGATGGACCCAAGGAGCTGGGCCGATGGTTTATATGGTGGGATGGATGCAAGGAGTTGGGCTGGTGGGTTATATGATGGGATGGACCCAAATAACTGGGACGGCAGTTTATATGATGGGATTTACCCAAGGAGCTGGGTCAGTGGGTTATATAGTGGGATAGACCCAAGGAGCTGGGCAGGTGGGTTATATTGTGAGATGGACCCAAGGAGCTGGGCCGATGAGTTTTATGGTGGGATGGACCCAAGAAGCTGGGCCGGTGGGTCATTCATATGGAGGGTTGCACGCAAGCAGCTTGGTCTGTGGGTTATTTAGTGGGATGGAGCCAAGGAGCTTGGTCAGTGGGTTACATAGTGGGATAGACCCAAGGAGCTGGGCAGGTGGGTTATATGGTGGGATGGATTCAAGGAGCTGGGCTGGTTGGTTATATGATGGTGTGACGAAGTGCCCTTCGCCACTTTGTCTTGGAGAGGACTGTTTGCCAGCCTCCTGCCCTGCGACTATGGCCCTGGTACATATTGCCCTTTGGAACCAGTGTTCGGCCATACCAGAGTGTAAGTCACTCATTCTGGCCCTTTACCTACAGGGGGGTCATTCTGTACTTGCCCTGTGTGAACCATGATACCCCAGATAACTGTGCCATGAAGCCCATTCATATAATGAAAGACTATGGGAAAGACTTTAGCTACATGGCAATTGAACTATGTGAAGAGGATCTGAGCGCGATTCAGTGGTTTTGTGCGCTCAGATCCCAGCTATCTGGGGATATGGGAAATGTGAGTAAATGTGAATTGCAGTGATGCTGATGGGTTGTCAAACTAGAGAATTGACCAACAAATACTTTTGTCCGGACATCCCCAGGCCGATCCGTTGGGATCAGACCGTGTATGCCGGCTTATGGTCACGGGGGAGGTGTGTAGCGGAACCCATCACTGTTTTAAACTGTTTTATGATTATTATGGTTAAAATATGATCCTACTATATATATATTGGTTGATGTTCTACAGAATATATTGGCTCAGAATATTAGCCAGACTTTTGCAGACCTAGGCTAATAGATAATCCTGTTACAGAGATTCAAGAGATAAGAAAGTTGTAAAGGATCCTTGCATTTTCCAAAGTGTTTTCATTCTCTGATAAGAACAAAGAATGATCTAATTAATGTCTGATTGTATCCAAGTTGCCAGGGAGGTGTGACTCACCTATTGTCCTATATGTGTATTGTGTGGGGGATATGTGCAATGTCTGTGTGTTATGTGTAAAAACATACTTTTACTAACTTTTGAACCCCTGGTCTGATTCATGCCATTTTTGTATATGTTGTTCCCCTGGGTGAGAGCTATTGAATGGTGTGGGACTTAAAGGTGTACCCCCTGTATTTGGGGTACATCCAGAATGTGGTTAAAATTGGGTCTGTTTTAATTGTGTTACCTGTTATCTGAGGGGAGGAGACGTGGGGGTTGAACCATGCAGATAATTGGCTGTTGTGATAATTATGTGGGTGTAGCCCTTCAGAGGGCAACATTGCATAAAAGGAGATTCCCTGTCATTAAAATATAGTTCCTCTTGACCCTTCAAAACGTAGCCTCGTCTCGTTATTTGAGGGGATCGCTATCATACTGGGGATTGCTATGCTTCTGCATACTCCCTTGAGCTGTAACTACTGAACGCTTGTTCCTGATGTACTATCATTGGAGTCTGTGGTGGTTTTGGTGTCCGGTGCGGTGCTTGTAGGCCTCGGCGCAAACTAGGACGCGTCTATCAACGGAGGTACCCGGTCGGGGTGCCAGTAGATCCGTTGCATTGGTGGCAGTGGTGGGATGGCGTTCTAGTAAGAGGAAAAGCAGCACGGAGACACCGGTAACGTTTGGAGTTACAAATTGAGGGCAACGCTAGTATCCGTACAGCGCCCCTGGCTACAGCAGGATGGAACCGGCTAGTTTTCAGACAGCGTTTCATGATGAGGAGGAGGAGGCGGCCGCGGACTACAGGGATGCAGACAGAAAGGAACTCTGGTATGATGCCCTGGAAGATGCCCAATGGCGGCGAGGTGAGAGTCTCCCCAGTGATGAGCAGCAGCTACAGAAGCGTGTGGCGATGCGGATGTATCTATTGGGAGAGCAGCCCCTGGATGAGTGGGTGACAAGACTAGAGACCCTGGTATGGCGAGAGCTCTGGCTAGACAACGCATACCAGGCCCTCTGGTGGCATACCGTTCGACTTACCCCCTGGACGGCTGAACACGACTTACCAGAGGGGGATGATTATGATGGCCCAGGTTTATTATGGGATGCCTTGGAGGACGACATTGATCTTGGCAGCACGGAGGAGTCTAGGTTTTGGGACATCTACGACTACCGGATGGGCATGTATGTCTGGGATGACGAAGGCGAGGTGAGCAAAGACATGACCCACCTGGTAACGAGAGAGTGGGAGCTGGAGCAGGACTACCAACATCTGCTCAGCTTCGTGCAGCCCCAACCTACTCGACAAGCAGAACCAGACTTCATTGACTGGTCCTGGGATGACCTCCAGATGGCAGGTAGAGATGGGACCGAGGTCTCTCTACCGGCCCTACAGGGGGCAGAAGGTGTCGTCCTTCCCCCCCAGCGGCAGTGTGAACCCCAGGGGGCAGAAGGTGTCGTCCATCCCCCCCAGCGGCAGTGTGAACCCCAGGGGGCTGAAGGTGTCGTCCTTCCCCCCCAGCGGCAGTGTGAACCCCAGGGGGCAGAAGGTGTTGTCCTTCCCCCCCAGCGGCAGTGTGAACCCCAGGGGGCAGAAGGTGTCGTCCTTCCCCCCCAGCGGCAGTGTGAACCAAAGGGGGCAGAAGGTGTCGTCCTTCCCCCCCAGCGGCAGTGTGAACCCCAGGGGGCAGAAGGTGTCGTCCTTCCCCCCCAGCGGCAGTGTGAACCACAGGGGGCAGAAGGTGTCGTCCTTCCCCCCCAGCGGCAGTGTGAACCCCAGGGGGCAGAAGGTGTCGTCCTTACCCCCCAGCGGCCGTGTGAACCCCAGGGGGCAGAAGGTGTCGTCCTTCCCCCCCAGCGGCAGTGTGAACCCCAGGGGGCAGAAGGTGTCGTCCTTCCCCCCCAGCGGCAGTGTGAACCCCAGGGGGCAGAAGGTGTCGTCCTTCCCCCCCAGCGGCCGTGTGAACCCCAGGGGGCAGAAGGTGTCGTCCTTCCCCCCCAGCGGCAGTGTGAACCCCAGGGGGCAGAAGGTGTCGTCCTTCCCCCCCAGCGGCAGTGTGAACCCCAGGGGGCAGAAGGTGTCGTCCTTCCCCCCCAGCGGCAGTGTGAACCCCAGGGGGCAGAAGGTGTCGTCCTTCCCCCCCAGCAGCAGTGTGAACCCCAGGGGGCAGAAGGTGTCGTCCTTCCCCCCCAGCGGCAGTGTGAACCCCAGGGGGCAGAAGGTGTCGTCCTTCCCCCCCAGCGGCAGTGTGAACCCCAGGGGGCAGAAGGTGTCGTCCTTCCCCCCCAGCGGCAGTGTGAACCCCAGGGGGCAGAAGGTGTCGTCCTTTCCCCCCAGCGACAGTTTACCCTAACCAGGGGAGACACCAATCTCCCAGACGGCGCAGATGGGACTGTGGTCTCTGCGCCCACAGCTTGTCCAGACCCCCAACTACCCTCACTGGGACAACCGAAGGAGGGGGTAAGTACAAATTCCCCTCCCCAGCTAACTCCTAATGTGGCCCCAGGGTTTACAGAGGAAATGTTAACCCCCACTGGCCTCTGCCCCTCAAGTCCCCTCAGCGTGTTGCCCCATCACCACAGCGAAATATCCAGTTGCAGTAACGGTTTGTTGTGGGTGGGCTGCTCTTGCACTTTGTTGTTGTGGGGGGGCTGCTCTAGCACTGATTTATTGTGGGTTGGTGGATCGTCTAACGGAGGCACTGACCGGCAGAAGATCAGGTGCCTGGTTAGACTTCCCCCCAAAGGGGAGATGTGTGACGAAGTGCCCTTCGCCACTTTGTCTTGGAGAGGACTGTTTGCCAGCCTCCTGCCCTGCGACTATGGCCCTGGTACATATTGCCCTTTGGAACCAGTGTTCGGCCATACCAGAGTGTAAGTCACTCATTCTGGCCCTTTACCTACAGGGGGGTCATTCTGTACTTGCCCTGTGTGAACCATGATACCCCAGATAACTGTGCCATGAAGCCCATTCATATAATGAAAGACTATGGGAAAGACTTTAGCTACATGGCAATTGAACTATGTGAAGAGGATCTGAGCGCGATTCAGTGGTTTTGTGCGCTCAGATCCCAGCTATCTGGGGATATGGGAAATGTGAGTAAATGTGAATTGCAGTAATGCTGATGGGTTGTCAAACTAGAGAATTGACCAACAAATACTTTTGTCCGGACATCCCCAGGCCGATCCGTTGGGATCAGACCGTGTATGCCGGCTTATGGTCACGGGGGAGGTGTGTAGCGGAACCCATCACTGTTTTAAACTGTTTTATGATTATTATGGTTAAAATATGATCCTACTATATATATATTGGTTGATGTTCTACAGAATATATTGGCTCAGAATATTAGCCAGACTTTTGCAGACCTAGGCTAATAGATAATCCTGTTACAGAGATTCAAGAGATAAGAAAGTTGTAAAGGATCCTTGCATTTTCCAAAGTGTTTTCATTCTCTGATAAGAACAAAGAATGATCTAATTAATGTCTGATTGTATCCAAGTTGCCAGGGAGGTGTGACTCACCTATTGTCCTATATGTGTATTGTGTGGGGGATATGTGCAATGTCTGTGTGTTATGTGTAAAAACATACTTTTACTAACTTTTGAACCCCTGGTCTGATTCATGCCATTTTTGTATATGTTGTTCCCCTGGGTGAGAGCTATTGAATGGTGTGGGACTTAAAGGTGTACCCCCTGTATTTGGGGTACATCCAGAATGTGGTTAAAATTGTGTCTGTTTTAATTGTGTTACCTGTTATCTGAGGGGAGGAGACGTGGGGGTTGAACCATGCAGATAATTGGCTGTTGTGATAATTATGTGGGTGTAGCCCTTCAGAGGGCAACATTGCATAAAAGGAGATTCCCTGTCATTAAAATATAGTTCTACTTGACCCTTCAAAAAAACGTAGCATTGTCTCGTTCTTTGGGGGGGATTTATGGTACCGTTACTCTGCCGCATTTTACAGCACTCCTGGATTATACAATGGGATATCGTGGAGGGGAATAAGCATTTCATTACTGCACAGCACCTTGCTTAAGAAAAGGACGTCTCCAACGGCTGGTACCCTCTCACTACCGGGGTAGCCGTTACAGATGGGATGGACCCAAATAACTGTACGGGCGGGTTATATGATGAGATGGACCCAAGGACCTGGGCTGGTGGGTTTTATGGTGGGATCGGCCCAAGGACCTGGGCCTATGGGTTATATGGTGGGATGGATCCAAGGAGTTGGGCTGGTGAGTTACATGATGGGATGGACCCAAGGAGCTGGGCCAGTGGGTTATATGATGAGATGGACCGAAGGACCTGGGCTGGTGGGTTTTATGGTGGGATCAGCCCAAGGACCTGGGCCTCTGGGTTATATGGTGGGATGGATCCAAGGAGTTGGGCTGGTGAGTTACATGATGGGATGGACCCAAGGAGCTGGGCCAGTGGGTTATATGATGAAATGGACCCAAGGACCTGGGCTGGTGGGTTTTATGGTGGGATCGACCCAAGGAGCTGGGCCTGTGGGTTATATGGTGGGATGGACCCAAGGAGCTGGGCCAGTGTGTTATATGATGGGATGGACCCAATGAGCTGGGCCGGAGGGTTTTATGGTGGGATGGACCCAAGGAGCTGGGCCGATGGGTTATATGGTGGGATGGATGCAAGGAGTTGGGCTGGTGGGTTATATGATGGGATGGACCCAAATAACTGGGACGGCGGGTTATATGATGGGATTTACCCAAGGAGCTGGGCTGGTGGGTTATATGGTAAGATGGACCCAAGGAGCTGTGTCTGTGGGTTATTTGGTGGGATGGACCCAAGAAGCTGGGTCGGTGGATTATATGATGGGATGGACGCAAGTAGCTGGACCAGCAGGTTATATGATGGGATGGACCCAAGGAGCTGTGTCAGTGGGTTATATAGTGGGATAGACCCAAGGAGCTGGTTCAGTGGGTTATATAATGGGATAGACCCAAGGAGCTGGGCTGCTGGGTTATATGGTGGGATGGATCCAAGGAGTTGGGCCAGTAGGTTATATGGTGGGATGGACCCAAGCAGCTGGGTCTGTGGGTTATATGGTGGGATGGACCCAAGGAGCTGGTTCAGTGGGTTATATAATGGGATAGACCCAAGGAGCTGGGCTGCTGGGTTATATGGTGGGATGGATCCAAGGAGTTGGGCCAGTGGGTTATATGGTAGGATGGATCCAAGGAGCTGGGCTGGTTGGTTATATAATGGGATGGACCCAAATAACTGGACCAGCGGGTTATATGATGGGATGGTCCCAAGGAGCTGGGTCAGTGGGTTACATAGTGGGATAGACCCAAGGAGCTGGGCAGGTGGGTTATATGGTGGGATGGATCCAAGGAGCTGGGCTGGTTGGTTATATGATGGGATGGACCCAAATAACTGTACGGGCGGGTTATATGATGAGATTGGACCCAAGGACCTGGGCTGGTGGGTTTTATGGTGGGATCGGCCCAAGGACCTGGGCCTCTGGGTTATATGGTGGGATAGATCCAAGGAGTTGGGCTGGTGAGTTACATGATGGGATGGACCCAAGGAGCTGGGCCAGTGGGTTATATGATGAAATGGACCCAAGGACCTGGGCTGGTGGGTTTTATGGTGGGATCGACCCAAGGAGCTGGGCCTGTGGGTTATATGGTGGGATGGACCCAAGGAGCTGGGCCAGTGGGTTATATGATGGGATGGACCCAATGAGCTGGGCCGGAGGGTTTTATGGTGGGATGGACCCAAGGAGCTGGGCCGATGGTTTATATGGTGGGATGGATGCAAGGAGTTGGGCTGGTGGGTTATATGATGGGATGGACCCAAATAACTGGGACGGCAGTTTATATGATGGGATTTACCCAAGGAGCTGGGTCAGTGGGTTATATAGTGGGATAGACCCAAGGAGCTGGGCAGGTGGGTTATATTGTGAGATGGACCCAAGGAGCTGGGCCGATGAGTTTTATGGTGGGATGGACCCAAGAAGCTGGGCCGGTGGGTCATTCATATGGAGGGTTGCACGCAAGCAGCTTGGTCTGTGGGTTATTTAGTGGGATGGAGCCAAGGAGCTTGGTCAGTGGGTTACATAGTGGGATAGACCCAAGGAGCTGGGCAGGTGGGTTATATGGTGGGATGGATTCAAGGAGCTGGGCTGGTTGGTTATATGATGGGATGGACCCAAATAACTGTACGGGCGGGTTATATGATGAGATGGACCCAAGGACCTGGGCTGGTGGGTTTTATGGTGGGATCGGCCCAAGGACCTGGGCCTATGGGTTATATGGTGGGATGGATCCAAGGAGTTGGGCTGGTGAGTTACATGATGGGATGGACCCAAGGAGCTGGGCCAGTGGGTTATATGATGAGATGGACCGAAGGACCTGGGCTGGTGGGTTTTATGGTGGGATCAGCCCAAGGACCTGGGCCTCTGGGTTATATGGTGGGATGGATCCAAGGAGTTGGGCTGGTGAGTTACATGATGGGATGGACCCAAGGAGCTGGGCCAGTGGGTTATATGATGAAATGGACCCAAGGACCTGGGCTGGTGGGTTTTATGGTGGGATCGACCCAAGGAGCTGGGCCTGTGGGTTATATGGTGGGATGGACCCAAGGAGCTGGGCCAGTGAGTTATATGATGGGATGGACCCAATGAGCTGGGCCGGAGGGTTTTATGGTGGGATGGACCCAAGGAGCTGGGCCGATGGGTTATATGGTGGGATGGATGCAAGGAGTTGGGCTGGTGGGTTATATGATGGGATGGACCCAAATAACTGGGACGGCGGGTTATATGATGGGATTTACCCAAGGAGCTGGGTCAGTGGGTTATATAGTGGGATAGACCCAAGGAGCTGGGCAGGTGGGTTATATTGTGAGATGGACCCAAGGAGCTGGGCCGATGAGTTTTATGGTGGGATGGACCCAAGAAGCTGGGCCGCTGGGTCATTCATATGGAGGGTTGCACGCAAGCAGCTTGGTCTGTGGGTTATATGGTGGGATGGAGCCAAGGAGCTGGGTCGTGGGTTATATGATGGGATGGACCCAAGGAGCTGGGCCGGTAGGTTATATGGTGGTATGGACCCAAGGAGCTGGGTTGGTGAATTATATGGTGGCATAGACCCAAGGAGCTGGGCCGTGGGTTATATGGTGAGGTAGACCCAAGAAGCTGGGTCGGTGGGTTATATAGGGGGATAGACCCAAGGAGCAGAACCGTGGGTTATATGGTGAGATGGACCCAAGTAGCTGGGTGGGTGTGTTATATGATGGGATGGATCCAATAAATTGGGCTGGTGGGTTATATGATGGGATGAACCCAAGGAGCTGGGTCAGCGGCTTATATGATTGGATGGACCCAAAGAACTGGACCCGCTGGTTATATGATGGGAAGGGCCCAAGGAACTGGGCCTGCAGGTTATATGATGGGATGGACCCAAGGAGCTGGGCCGGCAGGTTATATGATGGGATGGACCCAAAGAATTGGTCTAATGGATTATATGGTGGGACGGACCTGAGGAACTGGGCTGGTGGGTTCTATGGTGGGATGGACCCAAGCAGCTGGGCTGGTGGGTGATATGGTGTGATTGACCCAAGGAACAGGGCCAGTGGGTTATATGGTGGGATGGACCCAAGGAGCTTGGTCTGTGGATTATATGGTGGGAAGGACCGAAGGAGTTGGGCTGGTGGGTTAAATGGTAGGATGGACCCAAGGAGCTTGGCCGGTGGGTTATATAGTGGTATGGACCCAAGGATCTGGGTAGGTGAATTATGTGGTGGGATCGACCCAAGGAGCTGGGAAGGTGTGGGTTATATGGTGGGATGGACCCAAGGAGCTAGGTCGGTGGGTTATATAGTGGAATAGACCCAAGGAGCTAGGTTGGTGGTTTATATAGTGGGATAGACCCAAGGAGCTGGGTCAGTGGGTTATATGATGGGATGGACCCAAATAACTGGATCGGCGGGTTATATGATGGGATGGACCCAAGTAGCTGGGACAGTGGGTTATATAGTGGGATAGACCCAAGGAGCTGGGCCGGTGGGTTATATGGTGGCATGGTTCCAAGGAATTGGGCCTGTAGGTTATATGATGGGATGGACCCAAGGAGTTGGGCTGGTGGGTTATATGATGGGATGGACCCAAGTAGCTGGGTGGGTGTGTTATATGGTCGGATGGACCCAAGGAGCTGGGTCAGTGGGTTATATGATGGGATGGACCCAAATAACTGGATAGGCGGGTTATATGATGGGATGGACCCAAGGAGCGGGGACAGTGGGTTATATAGTGGGATAGACCCAAGGAGCTGGGCCGGTGGGTTATATGGTGGCATGGATCCAAGGAATTGGGCTGGTAGGTTATATGATAGGATGGACCCAAGGAGCTGGGCTGGTGGGTTTTATGGTGGGATGGAACCAAGTAGCTGGGTGGGTGTGTTATATGATGAGACGGACACAAGAAGCTGGGCCGGTGGGTTATATGATGGGATGGATCCAAGGAGCTGGGACAGTGGGTTATATGATGGGATGGACCCAAATAACTGGATCGTCGGGTTATATGATGGGATGGACCCAAGGAGCTGAGCCAGTGGGTTATATGCTGGGATGGATCCAAGGAGTTGGGCTGGTGGGTTATATGATGGGATTGACCCAATGAGCTGGGCCGATGGGTTATATAGTGGGATAGACCCAAGGAGCTGAGCCGGTGGGTTATATTGTGGGATGGATCCAAGGAGCTGGGAAGGTGTGGGTTATATGGTGGGATGGACCCAAGGAGCTAGATTGGTGGGTTATATAGTGGAATAGACCCAAGGAGCTAGGTTGGTGGGTTATATATTGGGATCGACCCAAGGAGCTGGGTCAGTGGGTTATATGATGGGATGGACCCAAATAACTGGATCGGCAGGTTATATGAAGGGATGGACCCAAGGAGCTGGGACAGTGGGTTATATGGTGGCATGGATCAAAGGAATTGGGCTGGTGGGTTATATGATGGGATGGACCCAAGGAGTTGGGCTGGTGGGTTATATGATGGGATGGACCCAAATAGCTGGGTGGGTGTATTATATGGTCGGATGGAACCAAGGAGCTGGGTCAGTGGTTTATATGATGGGATGGACCCAAATAACTGGACCGTCGGGTTATATGATAGGATGGACCCAAGGAGCTGGGTCAGTGGGTTATACAGTGGGATAGACCCAAGGAGCTGAGCTGGTGGGTTATATGGTGGGATGGATCCAAGGAGTTGGGCTGGTGGGTTATATGATGGGATTGACCCAATGAGCTGGGCCGGTGGGTTTTATGGTGGGATGGACCCAAGGAGCTGGGCCGATGGGTTATATAGTGGGATAGACCCAAGGAGCTGAGCCGGTGGGTTATATGGTCGGATGGATCCAAGGAGTTGGGCTGGTGGGCTGTATGATGGGATGGATCCAAGGAGCTGGGTCAGTGGGTTATATGATGGGATGGACCCAAATAACTGGGCCGGCGGGTTATATGATGGGATGGACCCAAGGAGCTGGGTCAGTGGGTTATATAGTGGGATAGACCCAAGTAGCTGGGCAGGTGGGTTATATTGTGGGATGGACCCAAGGAGCTGGGCCGATGGGTTATATGGTGGGATAGACCCAAGGAGCTGGGCCGGTGGGTTATATGGAGGGATGGACCTAAGGAGCTGGGCCGGTAGTTTATATGGTGGTATGGACCCAAGGAGCTGGGTTGGAGAATTATATGGTGGCATAAACCCAAGGAGCTCGGCCGTGGGTTATATGGTGAGGTAGACCCAAGGAGCTGGGTCGGTGGGTTATATAGTGGGATAGACCTAAGGAGCTGAACCGTGGGTTATATGGTGAGATGGACCCAAGTAGCTGGGTGGGTGTGTTATATGATGGGATTGATCCAAGGAGTTGGGCTGGTGGGTTATATGATGGGATGAACCCAGGGAGCTGGGTCAGCAGCTTATATGATTGGATGGACCCAAAGAACTGGACCCGCTGGTTATATGATGGGTTGGACCGAAGGAACTGGGCCGGCGGGTTATATGATGGGATGGACCCGAGGAGCTGGGCCGGCAGGTTATATGATGGGATGGACCCAAAGAATTGGTCTGATGGGTCATATGGTGGGATAGACCCGAAGAACTGGGCTGGTGGGTTCTATGGTGGGATGGACCCAAGGAGATGGGCTGGTGTGTAATGTGGTGGGATGGACCCAAGCAGCAGGGCTGGTGGGTGATATGGTGTGATTGACCCAAGGAACGGGGCCAGTGGGTTATATGGTGGGATGGACCCAAGGAGCTTGTTCTGTGGATTATATGGTGGGAAGGACCGAAGTAGTTTGGCCGGTGGGTTAAATGGTAGGATGGACCCAAGGAGCTTGGCCGGTGGGTTATATAGTGGTATGGACCCAAGGATCTGGGTAGGTGAATTATGTGGTGGGATCAACACAAGGAGCTGGGAAAGTGTGGGTTATATGGTGGGACGGACCCAAGGAGCTAGGTCGGTGGGTTATATATTGGAATAGAACCAAGTAGCTAGGTTGGTGGGTTATATAGTGGGATAGACCCAAGGAGCTGGGTCAGTGGGTTATATGATGGGATGGACCCAAATAACTGGATCGGCGGGTTATATGATGGGATGGACCCAAGGAGCTGGGACAGTGAGTTATATAGTGGGATAGACCCAAGGAGCTGGGCCGGTGTGTTATATGGTGGCATGGATCCAAGGAATTGGGCTGGTGGGTTATATGATGGGATGGACCTAAAGAATTGGGCTGGTGGGTTATATGATGGGATGGACCCAAGTAGCTGGGTGGGTGTGTTATATGGTCAGATGGACGCAAGGAGCTGGGTCAGTGGGTTATATGATGGGATGGACCCAAATAACTGGATCGGTGGTTTATATGATGGGATGGACCCAAGGAGCTGGGACAGTGGGTTATATAGTGGGATAGACCCAAGGAGCTGGGCCGGTGGGTTATATGGTGGCATGGATCCAAGGAATTGGGCTGGTGGGTTATATGATGGTATGGACCCAAGGAGTTGGGCTGGTGGGTTATATGATGGAATGGACCCAAGTAGCTGGGTAGGTGTGTTATATGGTCGGATGGACCCAAGGAGCTGGGTCAGTGGGTTATATGATGGGATGGACCCAAATCACTGGATCAGCGGGTTATATGATGGGATGGACCCAAGGAGCTGGGACAGTGGGTTACAAAGTGGGATAGACCCAAGGAGCTGGACCGGTGGGTTATATGGTGGCATGGATCCAAGGAATTGGGCTGGTGGGTTATATGATGGGATGGACCCAAGGAGCTGGGCTGGTGGGTTTTATGGTGGGATGGATCCAAGGAGCTGGGCCAGTGGGTTACATGATGGGATGGACCCAAATAACTGGACCATCAGATTATATGATAGGATGGACCCAAGGAGCTGGGTCAGTGGGTTATATAGTGGGATAGATCCAAGGAGCTGAGCCGGTGGGTTATATGGTGGGATGGATCCAAGGAGTTGGGCTGGTGGGTTTTATGATGGGATGGACCCAAGGAGCTGGGCCGATGGGTTATATGGTGGGATAGACCCAAGGAGCTGAGCCAGTGGGTTGTATGGTGGGATGGATCCAAGGAGTTGGGCTGGTGGGTTATATGATGGGATGGATCCAAGGAGATGGGCTGGTTGGTTATATGATGGGATGGACCCAAATAACTGGACCGGCGGGTTATATGATGGGATGGACCCAAGGAGCTGGGTCAGTGGGTTATATGGTGGGATAGACCCAAGGAGCTGGGCTGGTGGGTTATATGGTGGGATGGACCCAAGGAGCTGGGCCGATGGTTTATATGGTGGGATGGACCCAAGGAGCTGGGCCGGTTGGTTATATGGAGGGTTGCACGGAAACAGCTTAGTCTGTGGGATATATGGTGGGTATGGTGGGATGGACGCAAGCAGCTTGGTCTGTGGGTTATATGATGGGATAGACCCAAGGAGCTGGGTCAGTGGGTTATATGGTGGGATAGACCCAAGGAGCTGGGCTGGTGGGTTATATGGTGGGATGGACCCAAGGAGCTGGGCCGATGGTTTATATGGTGGGATGGACCCAAGGAGCTGGGACGGTGGGTTATATGGAGGGTTGCACGGAAACAGCTTAGTCTGTGGGATATATGGTGGGTATGGTGGGATGGACGCAAGCAGCTTGGTCTGTGGGTTATATGATGGGATGGACCCAAGGAGCTGGGTCGTGGGTTATATGATGGGATAGACCCAAGGAGCTGGGCCGGTAGGTTATATGGTGGTATGGACCCAAGGAGCTGGGTTAGTGAATGATATGGTGGCATAGACCAAAGGAGCTGGGCCGTGGGTTATATGGTGAGGTGGACTCAAGGAGCTGGGTCGGTGGGTTATATAGTGGGATAGACCCAAGGAGCTGAGCCGTGGGTTATATGGTGAGATGGACCCAAGTAGCTGGGTTGGCGTGTTATATGATGGGATGGATCCAAGGAGTTGGGCTGGTGGGTTATATGATGGGATGAACCCAAGGAGCTGGGCCAGCGGCTTATATGATTGGATGGACCCAAAGAACTGGACCCGCTGGTTATATGATGGGATGGACCCAAGGAACTGGGCCGGCGGGTTATATGATTGGATGGAACCAAGGAGCTGGGCCGGCAGGTTATATGATGGGATGGACCCAAATAATTAGGCTGATGGGTTATATGCTGGGATGGACCCAAGGAACTGGGTTGTGGGTTATATGATGGGATGCACCCAAGCAGCTTGGTCTGTGGGTTATATGGTGGGATGGACCCAAGGAGATGGGCTGGTGTGTAATATGGTGGGATCGACCCAAGCAGCTGGGCTGGTGGGTGATATGGTGTGATTGACCCAAGGAACAGGGCCAGTGGGTTATATGGTGGGATGGAACCAAGGAGCTTGGTCTGTGGATTATATGATGGGAAGGACCGAAGGAGTTGGGCCGGTTGGTTAAATGGTAGGATGGACCCAAGGAGCTTGGCCGGTGGGTTAAATAGTGGTATGGACCCAAGTATCTGGGTAGGTGAATTATGTGGTGGGATCGACCCAAGAAGCTGGGAAGGTGTGGGTTATATGGTGGAATGGACCCAAGGAGCTAGGTCAGTTGGTTTTATAGTTGGATAGACACAATGAGTTTGGCTGGTGGGTTTTATGATGGGATGGACCCAAGGAGCTGGGTCAGTGGGTAATATAGTGGGATAGACCCAAGGATCTGGGCCAGTGGGTTATATGATGGTGTGACGAAGTGCCCTTCGCCACTTTGTCTTGGAGAGGACTGTTTGCCAGCCTCCTGCCCTGCGACTGTGGCCCTGGTACATATTGCCCTTCAAACACAGTATTCGGCCATACCAGAGTGTATGTCACTCATTCTGGCCCTTTACATACAGGGGGGTCATTCGGTACTTGCCCTGTGTGAACCATGATACCACAGATAGCTATGCCATGGAGCCCATTCATATAATGAAAGACTATGGGAAAGACTTTAGCTACATGGCAATTGAACTGTGTGAAGAGGATCTGAGCGCTATTCGGTAGTTTTATGCGCTCAGACCCCAGCTGTAACGGAACTCATCACTGTTTTACCCTGTTTTATGATTATTTAATTCTTGGTTAAAATATGATCACATTGCTGTACTGTAGATATGTTGTTTTATGTTCTAAAGAATATATTGGCTCAGAATATCAAAGCTACTAGGCTAATAGATAATCCTGTTACAGATAAGAAAAGTCGATTGTATAAACTGTTTTCATTCTCAGATAAGAACAAAGAGGGCTGATTTAATCATTGTCTGATTATATCAAGTTGCCTCAGGGAGGGGTGACCACACCTATTGTCCTATATGTGTATTGTGTGGGGGATATGTGACATGTCTGTGTGTTATGGGTAAAATATACTTTTACTAACTTTTGAACCCCTGGTCTGATTCATGCCATTTTTTAATATGTTGTTCCCCTGGGTGAGAGATATTGAACGGTGCTGGACTTAAAGGTGTACCCCCTGTTTTTGGGGTACATCCAGAATGTGGTTAAAATTGTGTCTGTTTTAATTGTGTTACCTGTTATCTGAGGGGAGGAGACGTGGGGGTTGAACCATGTATATAATTGGCTGTGATAATTATGTGGGTGTAGCCCTTCGGAGGGCACCAATGCATAAAAGGAGATCCCCTGTCATTAAAGAATAGTTCTACTTGACCCTTCAAAACGTAGTCTCATCTCGTTATTGAGGGGATCGCGATATCATACTGGGGATTGCTATGCTTTTGCATACTCCCTTGAGCTGTAACTACTGAACGCTTGTTCCTGATGTACCATCCTTGAAGGAGAGGTCTTCCCCACACGGTCCTGGATGCTGGAGATTCATACAGGGTGGAAGGAAGACGGCGCGGCTCCAGCTAAGCTACGGCGGTTGTGGAGTCTGTGGTGGTTGAGGTGTCCGGTGCAGTGCTTGTAGGCCTTGACGCAAACTAAGAACGTCTATCAACGGAGGTACCCGGTCGGGGTGCCAGGAGATCCGTTACAGATGGGATGGACCCAAGGAGCTGGGTCAGTGGGTTATATGATGGCATGGACCCAAGGAACTGGGCCGGTGGGTTTTATGATGGGATGGACCCAAGGAGCTGGGCTGGTGGGTTTCATGGTGGGATGTATTCAAGGAGTTGGGCTGGTGGGTTATATGATGGGATGGACTCAAGGAGCTGGGCCAGTGGGTTATATGGTGGGATGGACCAAAGGAGCTGGGCCGGTGGGTTATATGGAGGGATGCACCCAAGCAGCTAAGTCTGTGGGTTATATGGTGGGATGGAACCAAGGAGCTGGGTCGTGGGTTATATGATGGGATGCACCCAAGCAGCTTGGTCTGTGGGTTATATGGTGGGATGGACCCAAGGAACTGGGCCGTTGGGTTATATGTTGGGATGGACCCAAGGAATTGGACTGGTGGGTTATATGGTGGGATAGATCCAAGGAGTTGGGCTGGTGGGTTATATGATGGGATGGACTAAAGGAGCTGGGCCGGTGGGTATATGGTGGGATGCATCCAAGCAGCTGGGTCTGTGGGCTATATGGAGGGATGCACCCAAGCAGCTAAGTCTGTGGGTTATATGGTGGTATGGAACCAAGTAGCTTGGCCAGCGGGTTATATGATGGGATGGACCCAAAGAATTGGGCTGGTGGGTTACATGGTGGGATGGACCCAAGGAACTGGTCCGGTGGGTTATATGGTGGGATGGGCCCAAGGAGTTGGGCTGGTGGGTTCTATGGTGGGATGGACTCAAGGAGCTTGGAAGGTGGGTTTTTATAGTGGTATGGACCCAAGGATCTGGGTAGGTGAATTATGTGGTGGGATGGACCCAAGGAGCTGGGACGGTAGGTTCTATGGTGGGATGGTCCCATGGAGCTGGGCTGGTGGGTTATATGGTGGGATGGACCCAATGAGCTGGGCTGGTGGGTTATATGGTGGGATGTACCCAAGGAGCTGGGTCTGTGGGTTATATGGTGGGAAGGACCCAAGGACCTGGGTCGGTGGGTTAAATGATGGGATAGACCCAAGGAGCTGGTGGTTGGGTTATATGGTGGGATGGTCCCAAGTAGCTGGGTTTGTTGGATTATATGGTGGGATGGACCCAAGGAGCTGGGTCAGTGTGTTATATAGTGGGATAGACCCAAGGAGCTAGGTTGGTGGGTAGTGATGTCGCAAACATCAAATTTTCGGTTCCGCGAACTGCGAACGCGAACCGCCGCAAATGTTCGCGCACCGGCGAACCCGGCGAACCACCATAGACTTCAATGGGCAGGCGGATTTTAAAACCCACAGGGACTCTTTCTGTCCACAATAGTGATGGAAAAGTTGTTTTAAGGGGACTAACACCTGGACTGTGGCATGCCGGAGGGGGATCCATGTCAAAACTCCCACGGAAAATTACATAGTTGATGCAGAGTCTGATTTTAATCCATAAAGGGCATAAATAACCTAACATCCCCCTCCATCATCATCCTCCCCTGTATCTCTTTACCCCCTCCCTCATCATCCTCCCCTGTGTCTCTTTCTTCCCTTCCTCATCACCCTCCCCTGTGTCTCATCCCCCCTCCTTCATCATCCTCCCACCTCCCTCATCATCCTCCCCTGTATCTCTTTACCCCCCCCTCATCATCCTCCCCTGTGTCTCTTCCCCCCCCTCATCATCCTCCCCTGTGTCTCTTCCCCCCCTCCCTCATCGTCCCCCCCTGTGTCTCTTTTCCCCCTTCCTCATCACCCTCCCCTGTATCTCTTTACCCCCTCCCTCATGATCCTCCCCTGTGTCTGTTTCCCCCCTCCCTCATCATCCTCCCCTGTGTCTCTTCCCCCCTCCCTCATCATCCTCCCCCCTCCCTTGATGATAAGGGGGGGAGGAGACACAGGGATGTGTGAGGGGTGTTAGGGTAAGGGGTGTTAGGGATAAGGGTCATGGGGTTAGGTGTTAGGGTGAGGGGTGTTAGGGCTACGTGTGAGGGGTGTTAGGGTGAGGGGTGTTAGGGATAAGTGTAAGGGGTGTTAGGGTGAGGCATGTTAGGAATAAGTGTGAGGGGTGTTAGGTCTTAGGGATAAGGGGTGGGAAGAGACACAGGGATGTGTGAGGGGTGTTAGGGTAAGGGGTGTTAGGGATAAGGGTGAGGGTGTTAGGTGTTAGGGTGAGGGGTGTTAGGGCTAAGTGTGAGGGGTGTTAGGGTGAGGGGTGTTAGGGATAAGTGTAAGGGGTGTTAGGGTGAGGCATGTTAGGAATAAGTGTGAGGGATGTTAGGTCTTAGGGATAAGTGTGAGAATGTTAGGGTTAGGTGTTAGGTTGATGGGTGTTATGGATAAGTGTGAGGGGTGTTAGGCTTAGGGTAAGGGGTGTTAGGGATAAGTGTAAGAGGTGTTAGGGTTAGGTGTTAAAGTGAGGGATGTTAGGGTTAGGTGTTAGGGATAAGTGTGAGGGGTGTTAGGGTTAGGGCGAGGGGTGTTAGGGATAAGTGTGAGGGTTGTTATTGTTAGGTGTTAGGGTGATGGATGTTAGGGATAAGTGTAAGGGGTGTTAGGGTTAGGTGTTAGGGTGAGGGATGTTAGGGTTAGGTGTTAGGGATAAGTGTGAGGGGTGTTAGGGTTAGGGTGAGGGGTGTTAGGGATAAGTGTGAGGGGTGTTAGGGTTAGGTGTTAGGGTGAGGGGTGTTAGGGTTAGGTGTTAGGGATAAGTGTGAGGGGTGTTAGAGTTAGGGTAAGGGGTGTTAGGGATAAGTGTGAGGGGTGTTAGGGTTAGGTGTTAGGGTGAGGGGTGTTAAGGATAAGTGTAAGGGGTGTTAGGGTGAGGCATGTTAGGAATAAGTGTGAGGGGTGTTAGGTGTTAGGGATAAGTGTGAGGGGTGTTAGGGTTAGGGTAATGGGTGTTAGGGATAAGTGTGAGGGGTGTTAGGGTTAGGTGTTAGGGCGAGGGGTGTTAGGGATAAATGTAAGGGGTGTTAGGGTTAGGTGTTAGGGTGAGGGATGTTAGGGTTAGGTGTTAGGGATAAGTGTGAGGGGTGTTAGGGTTAGGGTAAGGGGTGTTAGGGATAAGTGTGAGGGGTGTTAGGGTTAGGGTGAGGGGTGTTAGGGATAAGTGTGAGGGGTGTTAGGGTTAGGTGTTAGGGTGAGGGGTGTTAGGGATAAGTGTAAGGGGTGTTAGGGTTAGGTGTTAGGGTGAGGGATGTTAGGGTTAGGTGTTAGGGATAAGTGTGAGGGGTGTTATGGTTAGGGTAAGGGGTGTTAGGGATAAGTGTGAGGGGTGTTAGGGTTTCGGTGTTAGGGTGAGGGGTGTTAAGGATAAGTGTAAGGGGTGTTAGGGTGAGGCATGTTAGGAATAAGTGTGAGGGGTGTTAGGTCTTAGGGATAAGTGTGAGGGGTGTTAGGGTTAGGTGTTAGGTTGATGGGTGTTAGGGATAAGTGTGAGGGGTGTTAGGGTTGGGTGCTAAGGTGAGTGTAGGATGATGATAAGGGGGGGACGAGACACAGGGGTGTCCTTGCAGCAGAGATCAAAAGAGTCCTTCAGGACTGTATTGTACACTGTGTACAGTAGCCTAGCTATGGTTTTCCCTATTGATGCAGTATCTCCTACACTAAGCCTCCTCTCAGTAAGACTGCAAGTTAGTTATGATTCCAAAATGGCTGCTGTCCATGAGTTAGAAGGGTCTGGCAGGGTATGATGCTGATTGGCTGGAATGTGTCTGCTGACTGTGAGTTGAAGTGTCAAAGTTTGCTCAATGATAAAGTATAGGGGGTGGGTCGAACATCGCATATGTTCGCAGTTCGCCGCGAACGCGAACATGCTATGTTCGTCGGGAACAGTCCGCCGGCTAACTATTCGCGACATCTCTATTGGTGGGTTATATAGTGGGATAGACCCAAGAAGCAGGGTGGGTGTGTTATATGATGGGATGGACCAAGGAGCTGGGCTGGTGGGTTATATGGTGGTATGGACCCAAGGAGCTAGGTCGGTGGGTAATATAGTGGGATAGACAAAAGGAGCTGGGCCGGTGGGTTATAAGGTGGGATAACTCCAAGGAGTTGGGCTGGTGGGTTATATGATGGGATGGACCCAAGGAGCTTGGTCAGTGGGTTTTATAGGGGGATTAGACCCAAGGAGCTTTCGCCTGTGGGTTATATGGTGGGATGGACCCAAGGAGCTAGGTCGGTGGGTTATATAGTGGGATAGACAAAAGGAGCTTGGCCGGTGGGTTATATGGAGGTATAGACCTAAGGAGCTGGGGCATGGGTTATAAGGTGGGATGGACCAAGGAGCTGGGCTGGTGGGATATATGTTTGGATGGATCCAAGGATTTGGGCTGGTGGGTTATATGTTGGGATGGATGCAAGTAGCTGGGCCTGCAGGTCATATGATGGCATGGACCCAAGGACCTGGGCCGTAGGGTTATATGGTGGAATGGACCCAAGGAGCTTGGCCGGTGGGTTATATGGTGATATAGATCCAAAGAGCTGGGTTGGTGAATTATATGATGGGATGGACCCAAGGAGCTGTGTCAGTGGGTTATATAGTGGGATAGACCCAAGGAGCTGGGCCGGTGGGTTATATGGTGGGATGGACCCAAGTAGCTGAGTGGGTGTTTTATATGATGTTATGGACCCAATTAGGGTTATATGTTGGAATGGATCCAATGAGTTGGGCTTGTGGGTTATATGATGGGTTGGACCCAAAGAGCTGGGCTGGTGGGTTATATGGTGGGATGGACCGAAGGAGCCTAGTCGGTGGGTTCAATGGTGGGATGGACCCAAAGAGCTGGGCTGGTGGGTTATATGGTGGGATGGACCCAAATGAGCATTGCTGGTGGGTTATATGGTGGCATGGACCCAAGGAGCTGGGTCAGTGGGTTATATAGTGGGATAAACCTAAGGAGCTGGGGCGTGGGTCATATGGTGGCATGGATCCAAGGAATTGGACTGGTGAGTTATATGATGGGATGGACCCAAGGAGTTGGGCTGGTGGGTTATATGATGGGATGGACCCAAGTAGCTGGGTGGGTGTGTTATATGGTCGGATGGACCCAAGGAGCTGGGTCAGTGGGTTATATGATGGGATGGATACAAGGAGCTGGGCTGGTGGGTTATATGATGGGTTGGACCCAAGGAGCTGGGCTGGTGGGTTATATGGTGGGATGGACCCAAGGAGCTTAGTCGGTGGGTTCTATGGTGAAATGGACCCAAAGAGCTGGGCTGGTGGATTATATGGTGGGATGGACCCAAGGAACGGGACCAGTGGCTTATATGGTGGGATGGACACAAGGAGTGGATTGGTGGGTTATGGTGGAATGGACACAAGGAGCTGGGCCAGTTGGTTATATGGTGGGTGGGCGGTGCCCGCGGGCGTGCTCTGCCATATTAACCACATATCCATGAAACATATAATATAATAAATAAAATATATTAGAATTAAAATATAAATAAAAATAAAGTATATTGCAAAGTTGTTTATCTAATTGATACTTGTGTATTTCTCTGATTTGCCTGATAATATGATAATTACAGTAGGTTTTCTCCATGTAGTAACTTTTTCAGTAGCAATGTATCAGTTACAAGGTAACACGGCTCTGGCACAGTGCCAGGCCACTCCCACGTGGTGACCCCCAGATATAGATGGCTTTACACTTTATAGGTTTGTTTATCCTGGTGACAATGCACACACAAAGCATTGTGGGAGATATAGTAACACGGTATGTTCTCTGATTGGCTCAGACTTATGAAAGCAATTTATATACGGACAAAGTGGGGCATTCTGTTCTTGTGCGGCAATGCGCCCTTATGGGTCTGCCCTCTGCAGCGTATGCAGACACAGACTCTGTATGGCTGGATGTGCAGTGTCCTAGCCTATCAGGGGCTGCGTCCCAGCAGCACGCTGCATATAGATGGTCCTATTAGATTTACTAAAACAGCAAATTAGATTTGAATAATCAGGGCACCCTCTAGTGTCACATGCCCAGTACTGCGGGGCGGGGCCCTTACATTTCAATAATTGGTTAAAAATATGTCTTAAAATATCTGTTTTTTTTGTATGGAAGCCGTACTAAGACGCCATAAGGACCTCTCCAGTGATATCACTGCATGGCATTAGTGACCACCCTTGAGGTCCAGCCTGTGATGGGGCATGGAATTAGGGACCACCCTTGAGGTCTGGTCCATGATGGGGTATGGCATTAGCGACCACCCTTGAGGTCTGGTCCATGATGTGGTATGGCATTAGGGACCACCCTTGAGGTCCAGCCTGTGATGGGGCATGGAATTAGGGACCACCCTTGAGGTCTGGTCCATGATGGGGTATGGCATTAGGGACCACCCTTGAGTTCCAGCCTGTGATGGGGCATGGAATTAGAGACCACTCTTGAGGTCCAGTCTGCGATGGGGAATGGAATTAGGGATCACCCTTGAGGTCTGGTCCATGATAGGTATAGTATTAGAGACCACCCTTGAGGTCCAGTCTGTGATGGGACATGGAATTAGGGACCACCTTTGAGGTCCAGTCTGTGATGGGACATGGAATTAGGGACCACCCTTGAGGTCCAGTCTGTGATGGGTATGGTATTATGAACCACCGTTGAGATCCTGCCTATGATGGGGCATGGAATTAGGGACCACCCTTGTGATCTGGCCTGTGATGGGTATGGTATCAGGGAGCACCCTTGAGGTCCAGTCTGTGATGGGGCATGGAATAAGGGACCACCCTTGAGGTCTGGCCTGTGATTGGGTTTGGCATTAGGGACCACCCTTCAGGCTCGGCCTGTGATGGTATAACATTAGTTCTTTCTCCAATGGACAGCGATTTGTCTGACCTCTCTGCTATAACCTGCCCATTTGGGTGACCCTACATGGTGTAGCTCACAGCTTCATTGAGGCAGACAAGATTTATATGTAAAGGACCCTCCATAAGTATAATCACTGGAAAAGGAAACAGAGGGGCTGGAATAGGGGGGTATTGCCAAGCTCTCCTCCTTCCTCAGGTCCTGAAAGCACTATAAACATAAACTCGCCATGATCCTGCTACTCCAGAGTGTTCATTAAGCAAATTATGTTAGTATGTTTATTTATATCTTTATCTAAATAGATATGATATTGAGGAACCCTGGGATTGGCCAGTCTGTGGACCCATAAATAAGTGGACCAGCAGGGAAGCTGGGTAAAAAGCTGTTTATGGTGCTTTCAGGACCTGTTTAATACGGTATAATGAGTTGGTGCAGACACTGTGATCTTGCCCATGTGCTCCCATGACCTGTTTAACTATAGTGCAGCTCACTGCAAGCTGCTCACTTACACCCACACCAAGGACCTGCGCTCGGCCTGGGATAGAGAAATCAGCGGCACCACCTTGTCCTGATGAAGGGGATTGTGTACTTCAATGAAGCTGTGAGCTATACCATGTAAGTTCACTCAAGTGGGCAGGTCATAGCAGAGAGGTCAGACAAATTGTGGTCCACTGGAGAAGGAACTGGCAACCCACCCCAATATCTGTGCCAGGATAACCTTATGGATAAGCACAATCAGAAGCAAGTTGTGTCTGGCATGCTGCATCCATAGGGTCATGGAGAGTTGGACACAACTGAATGACTAAACAAAACAAAAATTAGTCTACACTCATCCCACAGCCCTTAGTTGGATCATCCACCTCGCCCACCAATCATCATCTGATGCCCCCTCTGCTAGACCCCACACTGTCTCCCTAAATTGCTCAGGACCCCCATACAGGTGGACCCATAGCACTGCATCTCGCTAGGGAGAGATTCACTAAGCTGTGACAGGGGCTGCAATGGCACTGCTTAGTGAATCTCCCCCAGTGACCCATTCAATACCCCAGGCTGCCCGGTAGGCCCTTCCCCCAGTGGCCCCCTCAATACCCCAGGCTTACCCCCCATGTCCCTATATATAATATATGGAGATTCCTGTATGGTTACAGGGCCTCTACCTTGGTCCTTATGGACCCCCATGGCATCTTAAAGGTGCCCCACACCACAGAGGTCCCCAATATCCCCCATAGTATAATAACCTATAAACCCCATGGACCCCATCCCCCTCCTAGAGGTTCATAAGGACCCCCATAGTCCCCCTAAACTACAGCACTAAACTAAATACAAAAAGAATAAATACAATAAAAACATTACAAATAAAATAAAAAAATAATATTAATAAAATAAAAATTAAACTAAACCTGTAAAGGAATAAAATAGATTAATTAACACAGCGATGATTGTCTGTGCCCTGGTCCTCAATCTTCACATCCATGTGAAGACGTCTACCCTCTGACCCCCGAATCCTGTCCTCAGCCGCCAGAGGGGCCGTAATGCTACATTTTCTCCACTAGGTGGGGGTGTTGTAATGTTTATCTCCAATACATACAGGCCACAATTTCAGATAAGGCCCATCTAATCTGCCTATTCTATCTACCTAATATGTTGGATTAATTCATCCTCAGCATCGCCTCATGCTAGAATCGCTTTATTGTGTTTGGCCCTACCACGTCCACTGGACGACTGCTCCACTTATCTACTACCCCCTCAGCAAAACCCACTCTCCTGACTGGAAGATACCGTATGTAAGGGCTTATCATGCCAAATTTCCCACAATGCTGTGCGCTTATTTTGTTATTGTTTGTAGTTGTATTAAGAACCTGACACACCAACAGGGAGGATTCTGACTGGGTCCCCCTATTATAAGGAGGGATCTTAGGGCCCCCCGTCCACCTAAGCCCTGTTCTGATGTGGTGGCAAGTTGGATATTTATATATATATATATATATATATATATATATATATATATATATAGTATCAAATACATTCCTGCCTGGCCAACCCCACCCGCTCAAAGCCTCCATGGGCTATGGTTGCCACAAACACCCTAAACTTAACCCTACCTACCCCCTCTAGCCACTACTAGGCCATACTGACCACCATTCTCTAAAAATCCCATTCTGGACCCTAATCATAATCTATCTATCCCAAAGCGGTGGGGGCTACCAACTTATGGCCGGTGGCTGCTATCCCTTCCAGTCAAGGTACAGGACCAGATGGTAATGGACCGCAAACATCATGGCTATATCATAGGGATCAGGGCAACCTACCTAAGGGGTGAGGGTTGTTATCCCTTCAGGGACCAGCCATGAACAGGCACTCCCTCCAGTTAGGTCCACTTACTCTGTATGGGTTGGTTTTCTCAATACCCTGCGTGTACCACCCTCACATAGCCCAACCCTGGTATATAACACTCTCATGTACCCCAACCCTGGTATATAACACTCTCACGTACCCCAACCCTGGTATATAACACTCTCATGTACCACCCTCACATAGCCCAATCCTGGTAAATAACACCCTTACGTACCCCAACCCTGGTATATAACACTCTCATGTACCCCAACCCTTGTATATAACACTCTCATGTACCCCAACCCTGGTATATAACACTCTCACGTACCCCAACCCTGGTATATAACACTCTCATGTACCCCAACCCTTGTATATAACACTCTCATGTACCCCAACCCTGGTATATAACACTCTCACGTACCCCAACCCTGGTATATAACACTCTCATGTACCCCAACCCTGATATATAACACTCTCATGTACCCCAACCCTGGTATATAACACTCTCACGTACCCCAACCCTGGTATATAACACTCTCATGTACCCCAACCGTGATATATAACACCCTCATGTACCACCCTTACGTACCCCAACCCTGGTATATAACACTCTCATGTACCCCAACCCTGGTATATAACACTCTCATGTACCACCCTCACATAGCCCAATCCTGGTAAATAACACCCTTACGTACCCCAACCCTGGTATATAACACTCTCACGTACCCCAACCCTGGTATATAACACTCTCATGTACCCCAACCCTTGTATATAACACTCTCATGTACCCCAACCCTGGTATATAACACTCTCACGTACCCCAACCCTGGTATATAACACTCTCATGTACCCCAACCCTGGTATATAACACTCTCATGTACCACCCTCACATAGCCCAATCCTGGTAAATAACACCCTTATGTACCCCAACCCTGGTATATAACACTCTCATGTACCACCCTTACGTACCCCAACCCTGGTATATAACACTCTCATGTACCCCAACCCTGGTATATAACACTCTCATGTACCCCAACCCTGGTATATAACACTCTCATGTACCCCAACCCTGGTATATCACACTCTCATGTACCACCCTCACATAGCCCAATCCTGGTAAATAACACCCTTACGTACCCCAACCCTGGTATATAACACTCTCATGTACCCCAACCCTGGTATATAACACTCTCATGTACCAACCTCACATAGCCCAATCCTGGTAAATAACACCCTTACGTACCCCAACCCTGGTATATAACACTCTCATGTACCACCCTCACATAGCCCAATCCTTGTAAATAACACCCTTACGTACACCAACCCTGGTATATAACACTCTCATGTACCCCAACCCTGGTATATAACACTCTCACGTACCCCAACCCTGGTATATAACACTCTCATGTACCCCAACCCTGATATATAACACTCGCATGTACCCCAACCCTGGTATATAACACTCTCACGTACCCCAACCCTGGTATATAACACTCTCATGTACCCCAACCCTGATATATAACACCCTCATGTACCACTCTTACGTACCCCAACCCTGGTATATAACACTCTCAGGTCCCTCAACCCTGGTATATAACACTCTCATGTACCCCAACCCTGGTATATAACACCCTCATGTACCCCAACCCTGATATATAACACCCTCATGTACCCCAACCCTGGTATATAACACTCTCACGTACCCCAACCCTGGTATATAACACTCTCACGTACCCCAACCCTGGTATATAACACTCTCATGTACCACCCTCACATAGCCCAATCCTGGTAAATAACACCCTTATGTACCCCAACCCTGGTATATAACACTCTCACGTACCCCAACCCTGGTATATAAAACTCTCACGTACCCCAACCCTGGTATATAACACCCTCATATATCCCAACCCTGGTATATAACACTCTCATGCACCCCAACCCTGGTATATAACACCCTCATGTACCCCAACCCTGTTATATAACACTCTCATGTACCCCAACCCTGGTATATAACACTCTCATGTACCCCAACCCTGGTATATAACACTCTCATGTACCCCAACCCTGGTATATCACACCCTCATGTACCCCAACCCTGGTATATAACACTCTCATGTACCCCAACCCTGGTATATAACACTCTCATGTACCACAACCCTGGTATATAAGTAGTAGAATTTATTTCAGCATCTCTAGGAAGTGTGCAAGGGCTTTATCTCAGGACCTTGGGGGCACCTCATATAAAGCTGGCCTCATGAATCATACAGCCACCACTACATATAAAGCTAGGCCTGATGAATCATACTGCCACCACTACATATACAGCTAGGCCTGATGAATCATACTGCCACCACTACATATACAGCTAGGCCTGATGAGTCATACTGCCGCCACTGCATATACAGCTAGGCCTGATGAGTCATACTGCCACCACTACATATACAGCTAGGCCTGATGAATCCTACTGCCACCACTACATATACAGCTAGGCCTGATGAGTCATACTGCCACCACTACATATACAGCTAGGCCTGATGAATCCTACTGCCACCACTACATATACAGCTAGGCCTGATGAATCATACTGCCACCACTACATATAACGCTAGGCCTGATGAATCATACTGCCACCACTACATATAATGCTAGGCCTGATGGATCATATACTGCCACCACTACATATAAAGCTAGGCCTGATGAGTCATACTGCCACCACTACATATACAGCTAGGCCTGATGAATCATACTGCCACCACTACATATAATGCTAGGCCTGATGGATCATATACTGCCACCACTACATATAAAGCTAGGCCTGATGAGTCATACTGCCACCACTACATATACAGCTAGGCCTGATGAGTCATACTGCCACCACTACATATACAGCTAGGCCTGATGAATCCTACTGCCACCACTACATATACAGCTAGGCCTGATGGATCATATACAGCCACCACTAGATATACAGCTAGGCCTGATGAATCATACTGCCACCACTACATATACAGCTAGGCCTGATGAATCATACAGCCACCACTACATATACAGCTAGGCCTGAGGAATCATACTGCCACCACTACATATAAAGCTAGGCCTGATGAATCATACTGCCACCACTACATATACAGCTAGGCCTGAGGAATCATACTGCCACCACTACATATAAAGCTAGGCCTGATGAATCATACAGCCACCACTACATATACAGCTAGGCCTGATGAGTCATACAGCCACCACTACATATAAAGCTAGGCCTGATGAATCATACTGCCACCACTACATATAAAGCAAGGCCTGATAAATCATACTGCCACCACTACATATAAAGCTAGGCCTGATGAGTCATACTGCCACCACTACATATACAGCTAGGCCTGATGAGTCATACTGCCACCACTACATATACAGCTAGGCCTGATGAGTCATACTGCCACCACTACATATACAGCTAGGCCTGATGAGTCATACTGCCACCACTACATATACAGCTAGGCCTGATGAATCATACTGCCACCACTACATATAAAGCTAGGCCTGATGAGTCATACTGCCACCATACATATAAAGCTAGGCCTGATGAGTCATACTGCCACCACTACATATACAGCTAGGCCTGATGAATCCTACTGCCACCACTACATATACAGCTAGGCCTGATGAGTCATACTGTCACCACTACATATACAGCTAGGCCTGATGAGTCATACTGCCACCATACATATAAAGCTAGGCCTGATGAGTCATACTGCCACCACTACATATACAGCTAGGCCTGATGAGTCATACTGCCACCATACATATAAAGCTAGGCCTGATGAATCATACTGCCACCACTACATATAAAGCTAGGCCTGATGAATCATACTGCCACCACTACATATACAGCTAGGCCTGATGAATCCTACTGCCACCACTACATATACAGCTAGGCCTGATGAGTCATACTGTCACCACTACATATACAGCTAGGCCTGATGAGTCATACTGCCACCATACATATAAAGCTAGGCCTGATGAGTCATACTGCCACCACTACATATACAGCTAGGCCTGATGAGTCATACTGCCACCATACATATAAAGCTAGGCCTGATGAATCATACTGCCACCACTACATATAAAGCTAGGCCTGATGAATCATACTGCCACCACTACATATAAAGCTAGGCCTGATGAATCACACTGCTCCCGCTACATATAAAGCTAGGCCTGATGAATCACACTGCCACCATACATATAAAGCTAGGCCTGATGAATCATACTGCCACCACTACATATACAGCTAGGCCTGATGAATCATACTGCCACCACTACATATACAGCTAGGCCTGATGAGTCATACTGCCACCACTACATATACAGCTAGGCCTGATGAATCCTACTGCCACCACTACATATACAGCTAGGCCTGATGGATCATATACAGCCACCACTACATATAAAGCTAGGCCTGATGAATCATACTGCCACCACTACATATACAGCTAGGCCTGATGAGTCATACTGCCACCATACATATAAAGCTAGGCCTGATGAATCATACTGCCACCACTACATATACAGCTAGGCCTGATGAATCATACTGCCACCACTACATATACAGCTAGGCCTGATGAGTCATACTGCCACCACTACATATACAGCTAGGCCTGATGAGTCATACTGCCACCACTACATATAAAGCTAGGCCTGATGAGTCATACTGCCACCATACATATAAAGCTAGGCCTGATGAGTCATACAGCCACCACTACATATACAGCTAGGCCTGATGAATCACACTGCCACCGCTACATATACAGCTAGGCCTGATGAGTCACACTGCCACCACTACATATACAGCTAGGCCTGATGAGTCATACTGCCACCACTACATATAAAGCTAGGCCTGATGAATCATACTGCCACCACTACATATACAGCTAGGCCTGATGAATCATATACTGCCACCACTACATATACAGCTAGGCCTGATGAATCATATACAGCCCCCACTACATATACAGCTAGGCCTGATGAGTCATAATGCCACCACTACATATACAGCTAGGCCTGATGAATCATACTGCCACCACTACATATACAGCTAGGCCTGATGAGTCATACAGCCACCACTACATATAAAGCTAGGCCTGATGAATCACACTGCCACCACTACATATACAGCTAGGCCTGATGAGTCATACTGCCACCACTACATATAAAGCTAGGCCTGATGAATCATACTGCCACCACTACATATACAGCTAGGCCTGATGAATCATACTGCCACCACTACATATACAGCTAGGCCTGATGAGTCATACTGCCACCACTACATATAAAGCTAGGCCTGATGAATCATACTGCCACCACTACATATAAAGCTAGGCCCGATGAATCATACTGCCACCACTACATATAAAGCTAGGCCTGATGAATCATCCTGCCACCACTATGTAACGGAGCTGGAACACGCAGTCCAAAATCTCCGCTGGTATACGATAAAATACCCACGAGGCACTACAGTTTCACCATCCCCGACCTCCCATATTGGACGACACACAATTTGGGAGTCAAATGAATACTGACTTTATTTTGTTATTGCAGAACTATATATACATCTCTTTGGCCACAGGCAATACACATGCCCATATTTGGCTACACACAATACACACAAAGAGAACAATAGGGGGGTCACACCTCCCTGGCAACTTTGATACAATCAGACACTGATTCAATTACACCTCTTTGTTCTTATCAGAGAATTAAAACACTTTGGAAAATGCAAGGATCCTTTACAACTTTCTTATCTCTTAAATCTCTGTAATAGGATTATCTATTAGCCTAGGTCTGCAAAAGTCTGGCTAATATTCTGCAGAGCATCAACCAGCATACATATTGTAGGATCATATTTTAACCAAAAATAATCATAAAACAGGGTAAAACAGTGATGGGTTCCGCTACACACCTCCCCCGTGACCATAAGCCGGCATACACGGTCTGATCCCAACGGATCGGCCTGGGGATGTCCGGACAAAAGTATTTGTTGGTCAATTCTCTAGTTTGACAACCCATTAGCATTACTGCAATTCACATTTACTCACATTTCCCATATCCCCAGATAGCTGGGATCTGAGCGCACAAAACCACCGAATAGCGCTCAGATCCTCTTCACACAGTTCAATTGCCATGTAGCTAAAGTCTTTCCCATAGTCTTTCATCATATGAATGGGCTCCATGGCATAGCTATCTGGGGTATCACCGCTCCCACAGGGCAAGTACAGAATGACCCCCCTGTATGTAAAGGGCCAGAATGAGTGACTTACACTCTGGTATGGCCGAACACTGGTTCCAAAGGGCAATATGTACCAGGGCCATAGTCGCAGGGCAGGAGGCTGGCAAACAGTCCTCTCCAAGCCAAAGTGGCGAAGGGCACTTCGTCACACATCTCCCCTTTGGGGGGAAGTCTAACCAGGCACCTGGATATTTCGCTGGGGTGATGGTGCAACACGCTGAGGGGACTTGAGGGGCAGAGGCCCGCGGCACTCTGCCCTGATGCCAGCTCTTCTGCTGGTATAACCTGCAGGACCTCCTGCTCTGTACCAGGGACAAAGGGAGGGCAGAGGCCGACTGCACTCTGCCCCGCTGTCAGCTCTTCTGCTGGGGTACTTGGGACATATTCCGGCTCAGTAGCCAGGGAAACGTGGGGGTCAGTGGGGGTTAACATTTCCTCTGTTAACCCTGGGGCCACATTAGAAGTTAGCTGGGGAGGGGAGTTTGTACTTACCCCCTCCTCCGGTTGTCCCAGTGACGGTAGTTGGGGATCTGGACAAGCTTTGGGCGCAGAGACCACGGTCCCATCTGCGCCGTCTGGGAGATTGGTGTCTCCCCTGGTTAGGGTAAACTGTCGCTGGGGGGGAAGGATGACACCTTCTGCCCCCTGTGTTTCACACTGCCACTGGGGGGGAAGGACGACACCTTTGGCCCCCTGGAGTACCCACTGACGCTGTGGAGGAAGGTCGACACCTTCTGCTCCCTGGGGTACACACTGCCGCTGGGGGGGAAGGACGACACCTTCTGCCCCCTGGGGTTCACACTGCCGCTGAGGGGGAAGGACGACACCTTCTGCCCCCTGGGGTTCACACTGCCGCTGGGGGGAAAGGACGACACCTTCTGCCCCCTGGGGTTCACACTGCCGCTGGGGGGTAAGGACGACACCTTCTGCCCCCTGGGGTTCACACTGCCGCTGCGGGGGAAGGACGACACCTTCTGCCCCCTGGGGTTCACACTGCCGCTGGGGGGAAAGGACGGCACCTTCTGCCCCCTGGGGTTCACACTGCCGCTGAGGGGGAAGGACGACACCTTCTGCCCCCTGGGGTTCACACTGCCGCTGGGGGGAAAGGACGACACCTTCTGCCCCCTGGGGTTCACACTGCCGCTGGGGGGAAAGGACGACACCTTCTGCCCCCTGGGGTTCACACTGCCGCTGAGGGGGAAGGACGGCACCTTCTGCCCCCTGGGGTTCACACTGCCGCTGGGGGGAAAGGACGACACCTTCTGCCCCCTGGGGTTCACACTGCCGCTGAGGGGGAAGGATGACACCTTCTGCCCCCTGGGGTTCACACTGCCGCTGGGGGGAAAGGACGACACCTTCTGCCCCCTGGGGTTCACACTGCCGCTGGGGGGGAAGGACGACACCTTCTGCCCCCTGTAGGGCCGGTAGAGAGACCTCGGTCCCATCTCTACCTGCCATCTGGAGGTCATCCCAGGACCAGTCAATGAAGTCTGGTTCTGCTTGTCGAGTAGGTTGGGGCTGCACAAGGCTGAGCAGGTGTTGGTAGTCCTGCTCCAGCTCCCACTCTCTCGTTACCAGGTGGGTCATGTCTTTGCTCACCTCGCCTTCGTCATCCCAGACATACATGCCCATCCGGTAGTCGTAGATGTCCCAAAACCTAGACCCCTCCGTGCTGCCAAGATCAATATCGTCCTCCAAGGCATCCCATAATAAACCCGGGCCATCATAATCATCCCCCTCCGGTAAGTCGTGTTCAGCCGTCCAGGGGGTAAGTCGAACGGTATACCACCAGAGGGCCTGGTATGCGTTGTCTAGCCAGATCTCTCGCCATACCAGGGTCTCTAGTCTTGTCACCCACTCATCCAGGGGCTGCTCTCCCAATAGATACATCCGCATCGCCACACGCTTCTGTAGCCGCTGCTCATCACTGGGGAGACTCTCACCTCGCCGCCATTGGGCATCTTGCAGGGCATCATACCAGATTTCCTTTCTGTCTGTTTCCCTGTAGTCTGCGGCCTCCTTCTCATCCTCATCATGGAACGCTGTCCGAAAACTAGCCGGTTCCATCCTGCTGTAGCCAGGGGCGCTGTACGGATACTAGCGTTGCCCTCAATTTGTACTCCACGGAATGGTGTCTCCTGTAGCTGTCCTTCTGACCGTGGGAACAATTCCACCACTTGCCAACAAATGTAACGGAGCTGGAACACGCAGTCCAAAATCTCCGCTGGTATACGATAAAATACCCACGAGGCACTACAGTTTCACCATCCCCGACCTCCCATATTGGACGACACACAATTTGGGAGTCAAATGAATACTGACTTTATTTTGTTATTGCAGAACTATATATACATCTCTTTGGCCACAGGCAATACACATGCCCATATTTGGCTACACACAATACACACAAAGAGAACAATAGGGGGGTCACACCTCCCTGGCAACTTTGATACAATCAGACACTGATTCAATTACACCTCTTTGTTCTTATCAGAGAATTAAAACACTTTGGAAAATGCAAGGATCCTTTACAACTTTCTTATCTCTTAAATCTCTGTAATAGGATTATCTATTAGCCTAGGTCTGCAAAAGTCTGGCTAATATTCTGCAGAGCATCAACCAGCATACATATTGTAGGATCATATTTTAACCAAAAATAATCATAAAACAGGGTAAAACAGTGATGGGTTCCGCTACACACTACATATACAGCTAGGCCTGACAAATCATACTGCCACCACTACATATAAAGCTAGGACTGATGAGTCATACTGCCACCACTACATATACAGCTAGGCCTGATGAGTCATACTGCCACCACTACATATACAGCTAGGCCTGATGAGTCATACTGCCACCACTACATATACAGCTAGGCTTGATAAGTCATACAGCCACCACTACATATAAAGCTAGGCCTGATGAGTCATACTGCCACCACCACATATAATGCTAGGCCTGATGAGTCATACTGCCACCACTACATATACAGCTAGGCCTGATGAGTCATACAGCCACCACTACATATATACCTAGGCCTGATGAGTCATACTGCCACCACTACATATACAGCTAGGCCTGATGAGTCATACTGCCACCACTACATATACAGCTAGGCCTGATGAGTCATACTGCCACCACTACATATACAGCTAGGCCTGATGAGTCATACTGCCACCACTACATATACAGCTAGGCCTGATGAGTCATACTGCCACCACTACATATAAAGCTAGGCCTGATGAGTCATACTGTCACCACTACAAATACAGCTAGGCCTGATGAATCATACTGCCACCACTACATATACAGCTAGGCCTGATGAATCCTACTGCCACCACTACATATACAGCTAGGCCTGATGAGTCATATACAGCCACCACTACATATACAGCTAGGCCTGATGAATCATATACAGCCCCCACTACATATACAGCTAGGCCTGATGAGTCATACAGCCACCATACATATAAAGCTAGGCCTGATGAGTCATACAGCCACCACTACATATACAGCTAGGCCTGATGAGTCATACTGCCACCGCTACATATAAAGCTATGCCTGATGAATCATATACAGCCACCACTACATATACAGCTAGGCCTGATGAGTCATACTGCCACCATACATATAAAGCTAGGCCTGATGAGTCATACTGCCACCACTACATATACAGCTAGGCCTGAGGAATCATACTGCCACCACTGCATATACAGCTAGGCCTGATGAGTCATACTGCCACCATACATATAAAGCTAGGCCTGATGAGTCATACAGCCACCACTACATATACAGCTAGGCCTGATGAGTCATACAGCCACCACTACATATACAGCTAGGCCTGATGAGTCATACTGCCACCGCTACATATAAAGCTATGCCTGATGAATCATACTGCCACCACTGCATATACAGCTAGGCCTGATGAGTCATACTGCCACCATACATATAAAGCTAGGCCTGATGAGTCATACAGCCACCACTACATATACAGCTAGGCCTGATGAATCATATACAGCCACCACTACATATACAGCTAGGCCTGATGAGTCATACTGCCACCATACATATAAAGCTAGGCCTGATGAGTCATACTGCCACCCCTACATATAACGCTAGGCCTGATGAATCATACTGCCACCACTACATATAAAGCTAGGCCTGATGAGTCATACTGCCACCACTACATATACAGCTAGGCCTGATGAGTCATACTGCCACCACTACATATACAGCTAGGCCTGATGAATCACACTGCCACCACTACATATAAAGCTAGGCCTGATGAATCATACTGCCACCACTACATATAAAGCTAGGCCTGATGAGTCATACTGCCACCACTACATATAAAGCTAGGCCTGATGAGTCATACTGCCACCACTACATATAAAGCTAGGCCTGATGAATCATACTGCCACCACTACATATAAAGCTATGCCAGATGAATCATACTGCCACCACTACATATAAAGCTAGGCCTGATGAGTCATACTGCCACCACTACATATAAAGCTAGGCCTGATGAATCATACTGCCACCACTACATATAAAGCTATGCCTGATGAATCATACTGCCACCACTACATATAAAGCTAGGCCTGATGAATCATACTGCCACCACTACATATACAGCTAGGCCTGATGAGTCATACTGCCATCACTACATATACAGCTAGACCTGATGAATCATACTGCCACCACTACATATACAGCTAGGCCTGATGGATCATATACAGCCACCACTACATATAAAGCTAGGCCTGATGAATCATACTGCCACCACTACATATACAGCTAGGCCTGATGAGTCATACTGCCACCATACATATAAAGCTAGGCCTGATGAATCATACTGCCACCACTACATATACAGCTAGGCCTGATGAATCATACTGCCACCACTACATATACAGCTAGGCCTGATGAGTCATACTGCCACCACTACATATACAGCTAGGCCTGATGAGTCATACTGCCACCACTACATATAAAGCTAGGCCTGATGAGTCATACTGCCACCATACATATAAAGCTAGGCCTGATGAGTCATACAGCCACCACTACATATACAGCTAGGCCTGATGAATCACACTGCCACCGCTACATATACAGCTAGGCCTGATGAGTCACACTGCCACCACTACATATACAGCTAGGCCTGATGAGTCATACTGCCACCACTACATATAAAGCTAGGCCTGATGAATCATACTGCCACCACTACATATACAGCTAGGCCTGATGAATCATATACTGCCACCACTACATATACAGCTAGGCCTGATGAATCATATACAGCCCCCACTACATATACAGCTAGGCCTGATGAGTCATAATGCCACCACTACATATACAGCTAGGCCTGATGAATCATATACTGCCACCACTACATATACAGCTAGGCCTGATGAATCATATACAGCCCCCACTACATATACAGCTAGGCCTGATGAGTCATACTGCCACCACTACATATACAGCTAGGCCTGATGAGTCATACAGCCACCACTACATATAAAGCTAGGCCTGATGAATCACACTGCCACCACTACATATACAGCTAGGCCTGATGAGTCATACTGCCACCACTACATATAAAGCTAGGCCTGATGAATCATACTGCCACCACTACATATACAGCTAGGCCTGATGAATCATACTGCCACCACTACATATAAAGCTAGGCCTGATGAATCATCCTGCCACCACTACATATACAGCTAGGCCTGACAAATCATACTGCCACCACTACATATAAAGCTAGGACTGATGAGTCATACTGCCACCACTACATATACAGCTAGGCCTGATGAGTCATACTGCCACCACTACATAGTACAGCTAGGCCTGATGAGTCATACTGCCACCACTACATATACAGCTAGGCTTGATAAGTCATACAGCCACCACTACATATAAAGCTAGGCCTGATGAGTCATACTGCCACCACCACATATAATGCTAGGCCTGATGAGTCATACTGCCACCACTACATATACAGCTAGGCCTGATGAGTCATACAGCCACCACTACATATATACCTAGGCCTGATGAGTCATACTGCCACCACTACATATACAGCTAGGCCTGATGAGTCATACTGCCACCACTACATATACAGCTAGGCCTGATGAGTCATACTGCCACCACTACATATACAGCTAGGCCTGATGAGTCATACTGCCACCACTACATATAAAGCTAGGCCTGATGAGTCATACTGTCACCACTACAAATACAGCTAGGCCTGATGAATCATACTGCCACCACTACATATACAGCTAGGCCTGATGAATCATACAGCCACCACTACATATACAGCTATGCCTGATGAGTCATATACAGCCCCCACTACATATACAGCTAGGCCTGATGAGTCATACAGCCACCACTACATATACAGCTAGGCCTGATGAGTCATACAGCCCCCACTACATATACAGCTAGGCCTGATGAGTCATACAGCCACCACTACATATACAGCTAGGCCTGATGAGTCATACTGCCACCGCTACATATAAAGCTATGCCTGATGAATCATATACAGCCACCACTACATATACAGCTAGGCCTGATGAGTCATACTGCCACCATACATATAAAGCTAGGCCTGATGAGTCATACTGCCACCACTACATATACAGCTAGGCCTGAGGAATCATACTGCCACCACTGCATATACAGCTAGGCCTGATGAGTCATACTGCCACCATACATATAAAGCTAGGCCTGATGAGTCATACAGCCACCACTACATATACAGCTAGGCCTGATGAGTCATACAGCCACCACTACATATACAGCTAGGCCTGATGAGTCATACTGCCACCGCTACATATAAAGCTATGCCTGATGAATCATACTGCCACCCCTACATATACAGCTAGGCCTGATAAATCATACAGCCACCATACATATAAAGCTAGGCCTGATGAGTCATACAGCCACCACTACATATACAGCTAGGCCTGATGAATCATATACAGCCACCACTACATATACAGCTAGGCCTGATGAGTCATACTGCCACCATACATATAAAGCTAGGCCTGATGAGTCATACTGCCACCCCTACATATAACGCTAGGCCTGATGAATCATACTGCCACCACTACATATAAAGCTAGGCCTGATGAGTCATACTGCCACCACTACATATACAGCTAGGCCTGATGAGTCATACTGCCACCACTACATATACAGCTAGGCCTGATGAATCACACTGCCACCACTACATATAAAGCTAGGCCTGATGAATCATACTGCCACCACTACATATAAAGCTAGGCCTGATGAATCATACTGCCACCACTACATATACAGCTAGGCCTGATGAGTCATACTGCCACCACTACATATACAGCTATGCCTGATGAATCATACTGCCACCACTACATATAAAGCTATGCCTGATGAATCATACTGCCACCACTACATATAAAGCTAGGCCTGATGAGTCATACTGCCACCACTACATATAAAGCTAGGCCTGATGAATCATACTGCCACCACTACATATAAAGCTATGCCAGATGAATCATACTGCCACCACTACATATAAAGCTAGGCCTGATGAGTCATACTGCCACCACTACATATAAAGCTATGCCTGATGAATCATACTGCCACCACTACATATAAAGCTATGCCTGATGAATCATACTGCCACCATACATATAAAGCTAGGCCTGGTGAATAATACTGTCACCACTACATATATTGCTAGGCCTGATGAGTCATACTGCCACCACTACATATACAGCTAGGCCTGATGAATCATACTGCCACCACTACATATAAAGCTAGGCCTGATGAATCATACTGCCACCACTACATATACAGCTAGGCCTGATGAGTCATACTGCCACCACTACATATAAAGCTAGGCCTGATGAATCATACTGCCACCACTACATATAAAGCTAGGCCTGATGAGTCATACTGCCATCACTACATATACAGCTAGGCCTGATGAGTCATACTGTCACCACTACATATACAGCTAGGCCTGATGAGTCATACTGCCACCACTACATATACAGCTAGGCCTGATGAGTCATACTGCCACCACTACATATACAGCTAGGCCTGATGAGTCATACTGCCATCACTACATATACAGCTAGGCCTGATGACTCATACTGCCACCACTACATATACAGCTAGGCCTGATGAGTCATACTGCCACCACGACATATACAGCTAGGCCTGATGAGTCATACTGCCATCACTACATATACAGCTAGGCCTGATGAGTCATACTGCCACCACTACATATACAGCTAGGCCTGATGAGTCATACTGCCATCACTACATATACAGCTAGGCCTGATGAGTCATACTGCCACCACTACATATACAGCTAGGCCTGATGAGTCATACTGCCATCACTACATATACAGCTAGGCCTGATGAGTCATACTGTCACCACTACATATACAGCTAGGCCTGATGAGTCATACTGCCACCACTACATATACAGCTAGGCCTGATGAGTCATACTGCCATCACTACATATACAGCTAGACCTGATGAATCATACTGCCACCACTACATATACAGCTAGGCCTGATGAATCATACTGCCACCACTACATATACAGCTAGGCCTGATGAGTCATACTGTCACCACTACATATACAGCTAGGCCTGATGAGTCATACTGCCACCACTACATATACAGCTAGGCCTGATGAGTCATACTGCCATCACTACATATACAGCTAGACCTGATGAATCATACTGCCACCACTACATATAATGCTAGGCCTGATGAATCATACTGCCACCACTACATATACAGCTAGGCCTGATGGGCAGACTGGCAGTGGTGGCTGCACCAGCTGAGAGGAGGCAGATGCTGGGGGGACGGGGGAGGAACAAAGAACAACAGAGCCAAAGCTAAATATAACTCAGATGGGGGGAATCCTGCAGCATTGCTCCTTAGACTGCATCAACTAGACAGATTTATTTGATTGTAAGCTCTTGGTCCTTGATCATATTAGATAAAAATCTGGTGTTGCAATGAGATCTTGCCCCAAGAAGCTTACATACTCTTGTGACAGAGTCATTGGGCAGAGGTCTGATGCACAAGATTGCAAGCTCTTGGAGCAGGATGTTCCATTATACCACTAGATTGTAAGCTCTTTGGAGCAGGATGTTCCATTATACCACTAGATTGTAAGCTCTTGGAGCAGGACGTTCCATTATACCACTAGATTGTAAGCTCTTGGAGCAGGACGTTCCATTATACCAGTAGATTGTAAGCTCTTGTGAGCAGGATGTTCAATTATACCACTAGATTGTAAGCTCTTGGAGCAGGACGTTCCATTATACCACTAGATTGTAAGCTCTTTGGAGCAGGATGTTCCATTATACCACTAGATTGTAAGCTCTTTGGAGCAGGATGTTCCATTATACCACTAGATTGTAAGCTCTTGGAGCAGGACGTTCCATTATACCACTAGATTGTAAGCTCTTGGAGCAGGACGTTCCATTATACCAGTAGATTGTAAGCTCTTGTGAGCAGGATGTTCAATTATACCACTAGATTGTAAGCTCTTGGAGCAGGACGTTCCATTATACCACTAGATTGTGAGCTCTTGGGAGCAGGATGTTCCATTATATCACTAGCTTGTAAGCTGGAGTTCAAAGAGTTAACTGGAAAGTATCTAAATCATGATACATCGCCATCTAGTGGCCAAACAGTGACAGCTCATTGCCTGACCAGAGCAGCCAATGAGTGGAAAGTCTTAAAGGGACCTGTGTGTCCATTAGTTAGGTGCATAGAGTATCTTGTATACCTTAGCACTCTCTCTCTCTCTCTCTCCTATCTATATACACATATATGACTGTAGAGACATCAGGAGCCCCAGGACCAGCTGTAAGAGGTGTCTGCAGTGAGTGACGCGTCTGGATCCCTCCGCCCTCTGGATCCCTCCGCCCTCTGGACATATTTATAGAGCTATTTGTTCACCTCACGCCCCCACATCATAAGGATTAACATGAGGATGGTTTGGATGCATCGCACCCTCTGTGAGCTGCATCATAATTAAATCTGGTAGAAGGAGCCTGCAAGACATTTGGGGTAGTCTACATTAATAAAACCAGTCTGCAAGATCTTATGGTAGTCTACAGTATATACAATTAGAGTGCAAGCACTTGGGGTATCTCTCCTGCCAGGGATATTATACCAGACATTATCATCGGAGGCTGCAGGAAAACCAAAGTTAAAGTCTCCATCTATTCCTTACATGAAGTGGTGGGAAATGTTCTAGAGACACATTTGGCTTCTCCCCTCACTGGCCATCATGTCCAATGTGGTTATCTACTGATAGATGCTGCCCCTACATTATAACAGCATGGGACTCGAGTACATGACTCCTGGAGGAACTCCCATAAGGCTGACTGGGCCCTGCAGGAGTATTACAAGCAAAACTGGAGCAATCACAAGGCTCCCACAGAATAACTCCCCTAAAACCTATTGACTCGCACCCAGAGGGGCATTGCCTGAAGCTCTCAAGTTATGGACCCCATGGCATATAAAATGAACCAAAGATTTGAAGACAAATAAGAACTAAGCAGACTGGATGTTTGTCATGACCCAGAGACAAGGGGCTCAGTACACCCCTAATTCTCCTGTGTCATGACCCAGAGACGAGGGGCTCAGTACACCCCTAATTCTCCTGTGTCATGACCCAGAGACAAGGGGCTCAGTACACCCCTAATTCTTCTGTGTCATGACCCAGAGACAAGTGGCTCAGTACACCCCTATTTCTCCTGTATCACAACTCAGAGACAAGGGGCTCAGTACACCCCTTATTCTCCTGTGTCACAACCCAGAAACAAGGGGCTCAGTACACCCCTAATTCTTCTGTGTCATGACCCAGAGACAAGGGGCTCAGTACACCCCTATTTCTCCTGTGTCACAACTCAGAGACAAGGGGCTCAGTACACCCCTTATTCTCCTGTGTCACAACCCAGAAACAAGGGGCTCAGTACACCCCTAATTCTTCTGTGTCATGACCCAGAGACAAGGGGCTCAGTACACCCCTATTTCTCCTGTATCACAACTCAGAGACAAGGGGCTCAGTACACCCCTTATTCTCCTGTGTCACAACCCAGAAACAAGGGGCTCAGTACACCGCTAATTCTCCTGTATCATGACCCAGAGACAAGGGGCTCAGTACACCCCTAATTCTCCTGTGTCCCGACCCAGAGACATGGGGCTTAGTACCCTCCTAATTCTCCTGTGTCACAACTCAGAGACGAGGGGCTCAGTTCACCCCTAATTCTCCTGTGTCATGACTCAGAGACAAGGGGCTCAGTACACCCCTAATTCTCCTGTGTCATGACCCAGAGACAAGGGGCTCAGTGCAACCCTAATTCTCTGTCACGACTCAGAGACAAGGGGCTCAGAACACCCGTAATTCTCCGTAACAACCCAGAGATGAGGGGCTCAGTACACCCCTAATTCTCCTGTGTCATGACCCAGAGACGAGGGGCTCAGTGCACCCCTAATTCTCCTGTGTTATGACCCAGAGATGAGGTGCTCAGTACACCCCTAATTCTCTGTCACGGCACAGAGACGAGGGGCTCAGTACAACCCTAATTCTCTGTCACGACTCAGAGACAAGGGGCTCAGTACACCCCTAATTCTCTGTAATGACCCAGAGATGAGGGGCTCAGTACACCCCTAATTCTCCTGTATCACGACCCAGAGATGAGGGGCTCAGCACACCCCTAATTCTTCGTAACGACCCAGAGATGAACGGCTCAGTACACCCCTAATTCTCCTGTGTCACGACCCAGAGATGAGGGGCTCAGTACACCCCTAATTCTCCGTAACGACCCGTGGATGTGCGGCTCAGTACACCCCTAATTCTCCTGTGTCACGACCCAGAGACGAGCGGCTCAGTGCGCTCCCTAATTCTCCTGTGTCATGACCCAGAGACGAGGGGCTCAGTATATCCCTAATTGTTCTGTGTCTCTACTCAGAGATGAGTGGCTCAGTATATCCATAATTCTCCTGTGTCACAAACCAGAGAAAAGGGGCTCAGTGCACTCCTAATTCTCCTACTGTAGCTTATAGGAGCAATCTGCAGGTTGTGACTTTATATTCATCTCAGCCACAGCCAGATCAGAACATCATTCATGGAGAAGCAGAGACGTCACGTGTGCCTCACCATTCAATTAGTGTAGAAACAGACTGAGACTTTATTCTTCGTTCAGACACATTTTAAAATCATAACAATAAGCCAACCCCCACCTTCATTCCTTCCTTTGAAATATATCTGATCTGGTGTTTTTACTGGATACACCAGAGCTTGGGGTTATCTGGTTAGGTCAGATCCCAGACTCATGTTAGGTGAAGCGTATCACTTTATACCTATCTGAGGGCAGAGAATGGATGTGAGGGGCTATATAAATGCTTGCAGAAACCTTGGGTTTAACTCATTGCTGTCCCAACACAATATAGCAGAAAGTGTATCTCTGTTGGTTTACATGTAAAATAACATTAATACAGTGCACATAACACCATATAGTAACCCCAACATTCATTATTGTGTCCCACACTACACTACACACAAAAAATCAACATGCCACAGTTCTTACAAGTATCATGTCCATTTTAATAACCTTGGTAACCCAATGAGGCAGAGTCCAAAATAACAAGGTTGCTTGTGAGGTTCATGGGAGTTTCAAAATCATGTCATGACAATGTTCCTTTTTGGTTCTTATCTGTGTTGGCACTGGTTCAGCCCATGAGGAAAACTGGAGAAGCCTTCTGGAATCACATGAAGACACCTACCATCAGAGAAAAAGATCTATGGTGTAACCCTGACCCCCAAGCCAAGTCACAGCTAACAAGCTGGTAGGGTTGGTAGATTTGACCCTCAGGAGGTATCTCAGAACATCATAGTAAACATCTTGTTTATTTGTTCTGCTACACTACTGTAGGTCCACTTCCCATAATGCGTACCACTCTCTCTACTATGATTCACCACCACTCGGGGTGGTCACTCCTAAGCCCTAGTGGTCTTCCAATTACATTTATGTGACCACAGCCCACTAAACGTTCCTTGAATGTATCAGGAAAAAAAAATAATATTTTGCAAAACATGTACTGGGTGAGTGCAGCAGCTCGAGGTCCTGATTAACCAAAATTCAACATTGACTCCCTGTCATCCATGGACCAATTAGCAATGACTATGGTAGGCCCTCTACCGATTGGCTACTCACTGAGAATCCACCAGATTCGGTGGTCTTGTGTCTGATTGGATAAATTGCAAGTTCAAAGATAGAGATGGAAGCTATGGGTTTCTCCAAGGGTAGACCAGCACCAGGTAGTCTGACCAGGACAATAGGTGCTCACCAGAACCGGACAGGCAATAAAACTCTGTAGGGATAGACTTTGGTTGGGGAAAGGGTGTAGCAGGGGCACAAGGGCTGAAGTTGCTCGACATAGTGGTCCTCACTATTTCCCCCTACCCATATCAGTGGGTCTTGAGTGTCATCCCACAACACTCTGAACGGATTCCACCTTTGATTTCAGGGAGACTACTAAGATCTCAACCATTACGCTGGATTTTCCCTGGTCGGGCAAGAGTAGACTTTTTGCTAAGACTGAGGGAAGTCTGAACCAAAGGACCATAACCACAGAACAAAGTTCAAAGGGATATCAATTAAATCACTTAGCCCTGATCGAATGGTATCAATTACACTACTTGACATCTCTTAACCTTTGCCTTCCTTAAGCAATTATCCTGCATTGAGTAATGCTAGGTCTCAATAACTATTATCCCACGCCAATCCTTTCTGTCTAGACAGCCCACACAACTCCCATTCTCACCGGGGAAGCTGACTATCGCTCCAGTGCCAATATGCAGCATAGGCAAAGTGGCAGCGGGGGACTAGGCATGGTGCCTGGCCACAGGATGGGCAGAAGAGGTTGCAAACATACTGGGAATTGAACTTCTGTTTATAACATGTGCTTGGATCAATAATTGTCTGCCTTTACTCCAGACCACCAGTAGTAGAGGGCCCATACCCAGATGGGCGCTGGTACTTAGCACCTGCTGTACCAGGGAACCCACCTTCTCACTGATCACCGCCTCACCCATGACCCTAAACCCACCTCCTTCTGATCCTCAGTCACTTCTTGGTATCAGGCTGATTATAGTGACAGGATTCAAATCTTTATGTAAAGAGCTGCTGAAATCCAAAGGACCACGCCAGTGACCCAATGCTGTCGAAACATATGTTGGGGCTAATGCTGGGGAAACTTGTGTTAGGCTAATGCCGGTAAAATGTGTGTTGGGGCTATTCCTGGGGAAACTTGTGTTAGGCTAATGCTGGGATAACTCATTTTGGGCTTATGTTTGCAAAACGCATGTTGGGGCTAATGCTGGTAAAACTTGTGTTAGGCCTAATGCAGGGTCACACCTTAAAAGGGACATTGAAAGCATTTGTTTCCTTGTTACGGCAGTGCTGTCAATTTATTTTTAATTATTTTTTTTCTTAATTTTCCCTGGTTCCCAAGTTATTTAAGTGAGTAACCTAACTCAATGCCCATCAGTTGGAATAGGTTACGCATGCATATTGAGATTATTTACACCTGTAAAACAAATCAGGGGCCCTCTCTTTATGAGGGCCCGGCACCTCCTGTACCCCCTGATGGTGACCCTGCTCCTCATATATTAATTGAATATCCAGATACATGAGCCTGCAGTACCAGAACCTGGCCAGCAGGTGAACTAATTGATTTAATGAGCTCCAGGATATTATGTGACAGGTTCATTGCAGGGGTTAATTTAACACAGACACCAGAACATTGAGTTACCCCAGAGAGGACACAGAGAGGAGGTTGCCCCTTAAATGCTGACCCCCGCGCACACGGGCTAATGCACATAATTTGTAACATCAGATGGATTGTTTCTTATATTAAATCCATTAATTACTCTCTGCCCAAATGATGTATATTAGGAGATAAACTAACCACAGGCTTCTCCCTTCCAGACCGGACCCTCCTGCCACCCCCCCCCCCCTCCCCCACAGACCAGACCCTCCTGTCCCCTCCAGATCGATCCCTCCTGTCTCTCCAAATTAGACTCTCCTCTCCCCTCTAGATCAGGGCAGTGCAGCATGCGTGCGTACATATAACAGGTTAGGTCCTCAGACCCTCCCGTCCCCTCCGGATTGGACCCTTCTGTCCCCCCAGACTGGACCTGTGACGAGATCAGTCTCGTCACTGCGAATTGGAGAAGCTTGGTTGCCCACATTCTGCCGTTTGACTACGGCCCATGTTGACTTTCCCCCTACAAAGACATGGAAGCCATGCTTCATTTGGTCAGAAAGGACTATGATCTAACTTTTGAACCACTGGACCAATTTGTATCATTTTGACACATGTTTGTATTTGGAGTATGCTGATTCTGAAAATGTATGTGAATGTGATGCATACTTTTAAAGTTGTGAAAAATGTGTAGAAATGTGTTACAGATTCTGACCATCCCCCATTAGGTAAACACTGAGGTAGGAGCTAAGATCATGAACAAGATAAACCTCACAGGGTGTCGCCAGGACTTGAACAAAGGGCCAGTATATGGGGTTTCCCCAGGGGCATAGTCCAGGAGGAAACAGGAAGTGTCCACGGGGTCAGTCTGGGTGAGAATGAGCATAGTAGCCATGCCTGGGGGTGGCCCATGGGAGGAGTCTCATGGGTCCCACGTAGGGACCCTGTCTGATTGGCCAGAGGTAATTAGGGGTTGACCAAAGGTAGTCACTGCCCCTACTGTGTACGTGGAAATGGTTTTTATATATTTCTTGGTTTTTAATAAAGAAGAGAGTTCACTGCTTGACCCTCAAACACAGAGCTTATGTCTCATGCATGGGGAAATTCATGGTATGCTGTTACAGACTGACTGCCAGGAGTGGAAGCATCTTGGGGTGCTTTTCCTGCTCAGCTGCTAGCGGCTATTCATGAGTGTAACGGAACCCATCACTGTTTTACCCTGTTTTATGATGATTATGGTTAAAATATGATCCTACTATATGTATGTTGGTTTATGCTCTGCAGAATATTAGCCAGACTTTTGCAGACCTAGGCTAATAGATAATCCCATTACAGAGACTCAAGAGATAAGGGAGTCGAGTGTATAAACTGTTTTCATTCTCAGATAAGAACAAAGAAGGCTGATCTAATTAATGTCTGATTGTATCCAAGTTGCCAGGGAGGTGTGGCTCACCTATTGTCCCTATATGTGTATTGTATGGGGGATATGTAAAATGTTTGTGTGTTATGGGTAAAAGATACTTTTACTAACTTTTGAACCCCTGGTCTTATTCATGCCATTTTTTAATATGTTGTTCCCCTGGGGGAGAGCTATTGAACGGTGCTGGACTTAAAGGTGTACCCCCTGTTTTTGGGGTACATCCAGAATGTGGTTAAAATTGTGTCTGTTTTAATTGTGTTACCTGTTATCTGAGGGGAGGAGACGTGGGGGTTGAACCATGTATCTAATTGGCTGTGATAATTATGTGGGTGTAGCCCTTCAGAGGGCACCATTGCATAAAAGGAGATCCCCTGTCATTAAAGATTTAGTTCTACTTGACCCTTCAAAACGTAGCCTTGTCTCATTATTGGAGGGGATCGTTATCATACTGGGGATTGCTATGCTTTTGCATACTCCTTTGAGCTGTAACTACTGAACGCTTGTTCCTGATGTACTATCCTTGGAGTCTGTGGTGGTTTTGGTGTCCGGTGCAGTGCTTGTAGGCCTCGACGCAAACTAGGACGCGTCCATCAACGGAGGTACCCGGTCGGGGTGCCAGTAGATCCGTTACATTGGCTGGCAGTGGTGGGATGGCGTCCTAGTAAGAGGAAAAGCAGCACGGAGGGCAACGCTAGTATCCGTACAGCGCCCCTGGCTACAGCAGGATGGAACCGGCTAGTTTTCAGACAGCGTTTCATGATGAGGAGGAGGAGGCGGCCGCGGACTACAGGGATGCAGACAGAAAGGAACTCTGGTATGATGTCCTGGAAGATGCCCAATGGCAACGAGGTGAGAGTCTCCCCAGTGATGAGCAGCGGCTACAGAAGCGTGTGGCGATGCGGATGTATCTATTGGGAGAGCAGCCCCTGGATGAGTGGGTGACAAGACTAGAGACCCTGGTATGACGAGAGCTCTGGCTAGACAACGCATACCAGGCCCTCTGGTGGCATACAGTTCGACTTACCCCCGGGACGTCTGAACACGACTTACCGGAGGGAGATGATTATGATGGCCCGGGTTTATTATGGGATGCCTTGGAGGACGATATTGATCTTGGCAGCACGGAGGGGTCTAGGTTTTGGGACATCTACGACTACCGGATGGGCATGTATGTCTGGGATGACGAAGGCGAGGTGAGCAAAGACATGACCCACCTGGTAACGAGAGAGTGGGAGCTGGAGCAGGACTACCAATACCTGTTCAGCTTCGTGCAGCCCCAACCTACTCGACAAGCAGAACCAGACTTCATTGACTGGTCCTGGGATGACCTCCAGATGGCAGGTAGAGATGGGACTGAGGTCTCTCTACCGGCCCTACAGAGGGCAGAAGGTGTCGTCCTTCCCCCCCAGCAGCAGTGTGAACCCCAGGGGGCAGAAGGTGTCGTCCTTCCCACCCAGCGGCAGTGTGAACCCCAGGGGGCAGAAGGTGTCGTCCTTCCCCCCTAGCGGCACTGTGAACCCCAGGGGGCAGAAGGTGTCGGCCTTCCCCCCCAGCGGCAGTGTGAACCCCAAGGGGCAGAAGGTGTCGTCCTTCCCCCCCAGCGGCAGTGTGAACCCCAGGGGGCAGAAGGTGTCGTCCTTCCCCCCCAGCGGCAGTGTGAACCTCAGGGGGCAGAAGGTGTCGTCCTTCCCCCCCAGCGGCAGTGTAAACCCCAGGGGGCAGAAGGTGTCGTCATTCCCCCCCAGCGGCAGTGTGAACCCCAGGGGGCAGAAGGTGTCGTCCTTCCCCCCCAGCGGCAGTGTAAACCACAGGGGGCAGAAGGTGTCGTCCTTCCCCCCCAGCGGCAGTGTGAACCCCAGGGGGCAGGAGGTGTTGTCCTTCCCCCCCAGCGGCAGTGTGAACCCCAGGGGGCAGAAGGTGTCGTCCTTCCCCCCCAGCGACTGTGTGAACCACAGGGGGCAGAAGGTGTCATCCTTCCTTCCCAGCGACAGTTTACCCTGACAAGGGGAGACACCAATCTCCCAGACGGCGCAGATGGGACCGTGGTCTCTGCGCCCACAGCCTGTCCAGATCCCCAACTACCCTCACTGGGACAACCGGAGGAGGGGGTAAGTACAAATTCCCTTCCCCAGCTAACTTCTAATGTGGCCCCAGGGTTAACAGAGGAAATGTTAACCCCCACTGACCCCCACGTTTCCCTGGCTACTGAGCTGGAATATGTCCCAAGTACCCCAGCAGAAGAGCTGGCATCAAGGCAGAGTGCCGCTGGCCTCTGCCCCTCAAGTCCTCTCAGCGTGTTGCCCCATCACCACAGCGAAACATCCAGTTGCAGTAACGGCTTGTTGTGGGTGGGCTGCTCTTGCACTTTGTTGTTTTGGGGGGGCTGCTTTAGTACTGGTTTATTGTGGGTTGGTGGATCATCTAACGGAGGCACTGACCGGCAGAAGGTCAGGTGCCCGGTTAGACTTCCCCCCAAAGGGGAGATGTGTGACGAAGTGCCCTTCGCCACTTTGTCTTGGAGAGGACAGTTTGCCAGCCTCCTGCCCTGCGACTATGGCCCTGAGACATGTTGCCCTTTAAACACAGTATTCAGCCATACCAGAGTGTATGTCACTCATTCTGGCCCTTTACATACAGGGGGGTCATTCGGTACTTGCCCTGTGGGAGCGGTGATACCCCAGATAACTATGCCATGGAGCCCATTCATATGATGAAAGACTATGGGAAAGACTTTAGCTACATGGCAATTGAACTGTGTGAAGAGGATCTGAGCGCTATTCGGTAGTTTTGTGCGCTCAGATCCCAGCTATCTGGGGATATGGGAAATGTCAGTCAATGTGAATTGCAGTAATGCTGATGGGTTGTCAAACTAGAGAATTGACCAACAAATACTTTTGTCCGGACATCCCCAAGCCGATCCGTTGGGATCAGACCGTGTATGCCGGCTTATGGTCAAGGGGGAGGTGTGTAACGGAACCCATCACTGTTTTACCCTGTTTTATGATTATTATGGTTAAAATATGATCCTACTATATGTATGTTGGTTTATGCTCTGCAGAATATTAGCCAGACTTTTGCAGACCTAGGCTAATAGATAATCCCATTACAGAGACTCAAGAGATAAGGGAGTCGAGTGTATAAACAGTTTTCATTCTCAGATAAGAACAAAGAAGGCTGATCTAATTAATGTCTGATTGTATCCAAGTTGCCAGGGAGGTGTGGCTCACCTATTGTCCCTATATGTGTATTGTATGGGGGATATGTGAAATGTTTGTGTGTTATGGGTAAAAGATACTTTTACTAACTTTTGAACCCCTGGTCTGATTCATGCCATTTTTTAATATGTTGTTCCCCTGGGGGAGAGCTATTGAACGGTGCTGGACTTAAAGGTGTACCCCCTGTTTTTGGGGTACATCCAGAATGTGGTTAAAATTGTGTCTGTTTTAATTGTGTTACCTGTTATCTGAGGGGAGGAGACGTGGGGGTTGAACCATGTATCTAATTGGCTGTGATAATTATGTGGGTGTAGCCCTTCAGAGGGCACCATTGAATAAAAGGAGATCCCCTGTCATTAAAGATTTAGTTCTACTTGACCCTTCAAAACGTAGCCTTGTCTCGTTATTGGAGGGGATCGCTATCATACTGGGGATTGCTATGCTTTTGCATACTCCCTTGAGCTGTAACTACTGAACACTTGTTCCTGATGTACTATCCTTGGAGTCTGTGGTGGTTTTGGTGTCCGGTGCAGTGCTTGTAGGCCTCGACGCAAACTAGGACGCGTCCATCAACGGAGGTACCCGGTCGGGGTGCCAGGAGATCCGTTACAGTGAGGTTCCAGTTCCAGGCTTGGAGTATATTCCCCTTGGATCCAGATCTTGGGGGATTGGGTGTCCTCCTGTTGCCCCAGATCAGACCCTCCTGTCCCCTCCAGATCAGACCCTCCTGATCCCCCAGATCAGACCCTCCTGTCCCCTCTGATCAGACCCTGCTGTCCTCTCCAAATCAGACCCTCTGTCCCCTCCAGATCAGACCCTCCTGTCCCCTCCAAATCAGACCCTCCTGTCCCCTCCAGATCAGACCCTCCTGTCCCCTCAGATCGGATCCCCCTGTTCCCCTAGACCAGACCCTCCTATCTCCTCCAGACCAGACCCTCCTGTCCCCTCCAGATCAGACCCTCCTGATCCCCCAGATCGGACCCTCCTGTCCCCTCAGATCGGATCCTCCTGTTTCCCCAGACCAGACCCTCCTATCTCCTCCAGACCAGACCCTCTTGTCCCCTCCAGACCAGACCCTCCTATCCCCTCCAGATCAGACCCTCCTGATCCCCCAAATCGGACCCTCCTGTCCCCTCAGATTGGATCCTCCTGTTCCCCCAGACCAGACCCTCCTATCTCCTCCAGACCAGACCCTCCTGTCCCCTCCACACCAGACCCTCCTATCCCCTCCAGATCAGACCCTCCTGCCTCCTATAGATCAGACCCTCCTGTTTCCCCAGATCAGACCCTCCTGTCCCCTCCAGACCAGACACTCCTGTCCCCTCCAGATCAGACCTCCTGCCCCCCTCCAGATCAGACCCTCCTATCCCCTCCAGATCAGACCCTCCTGTCCCCTCCTGATCAGATCCTCCTGCCCCCTCCAGATCAGACCCTTCTGTCCCCTCCAGATCAGACCATCCTCCCCCCCCCCAGATCAGACCCTCCTGTCCCCTCCAGATCAGACCCTCCTGATCCCCCAGATCAGACCCTCCTGTCCCCTCTGATCAGACCCTGCTGTCCCCTCCAAATCATACCCTCTGTCCCCTCTAGATCAGACCCTCCTGTCCCTTCCAAATCAGACCCTCCTGTCCCCTCCAGATCAGACCCTCCTGTCCCCTCAGATCGGATCCCCCTGTTCCCCTAGACCAGACCCTCCTATCTCCTCCAGACCAGACCCTCCTGTCCCCTCCAGATCAGACCCTCCTGATCCCCCAGATCGGACCCTCCTGTCCCCTCAGATCGGATCCTCCTGTTTCCCCAGACCAGACCCTCCTATCTCCTCCAGACCAGACCCTCTTGTCCCCTCCAGACCAGATCCTCCTATCCCCTCCAGATCAGACCCTCCTGATCCCCCAGATCGGACCCTCCTGACCCCTCAGATTGGATCCTCCTGTTCCCCCAGACCAGACCCTCCTATCTCCTCCAGACCAGACCCTCCTGTCCCCTCCAGACCAGACCCTCCTATCCCCTCCAGATCAGACCCTCCTGCCTCCTATAGATCAGACCCTCCTGTTTCCCCAGATCAGACCCTCCTGTCCCCTCCAGACCAGACTCTCCTGTCCCCTCCAGATCAGACCCTCCTGCCCCCCTCCAGATCAGACCCTTCTATCCCCTCCAGATCAGACCCTCCTGTCCCCTCCTGATCAGACCCTCCTGCCCCCTCCAGATCAGACCCTTCTGTCCCCTCCAGATCAGACCATCCTTCCCCCCCCCCCAGATCAGACCCTCCTGTCCCCTCCAGATCAGACCCTCCTGATCCCCCAGATCGGACCCTCCTGTCCCCTCTGATCAGACCCTGCTGTCCCCTCCAAATCAGACCCTCCTGTCCCCTCCAGATCAGACCCTCCTGTCCCCTCTAAATCAGACCCTCCTGTCCCCTCCAGATCAGACCCTCCTGTCCCCTCAGATCGGATCCCCCTGTTCCCCTAGACCAGACCCTCCTATCTCCTCCAGACCAGACCCTCCTGTCCCCTCCAGATCAGACCCTCCTGATCCCCCAGATCGGACCTTCCTGTCCCCTCAGATCGGATCCTCCTGTTTCCCCAGACCAGACCCTCCTATCTCCTCCAGACCAGAACCTCTTGTCCCCTCCAGACCAGACCCTCCTATCCCCTCCAGATCAGACCCTCCTGATCCCCCAGATCGGACCCTCCTGTCCCCTCAGATTGGATCCTCCTGTTCCCCCAGACCAGACCCTCCTATCTCCTCCAGACCAGACCCTCCTGTCCCCTCCAGACCAGACTCTCCTATCCCCTCCAGATCAGACCCTCCTGCCTCCTATAGATCAGACCCTCCTGTTTCCCCAGATCAGACCCTACTGTCCCCTCCAGACCAGACTCTCCTGTCCCCTCCAGATCAGACCCTCCTGCCCCCTCCAGATCAGACCCTCCTGTCCCCTCCAGATCAGACCCTCCTGTCCCCTCCAGATCAGACCCTCCTGCCCCTCCAGATCAGACCCTTCTGTCCCCTCCAGATCAGACCCTCCTGTCCCCTCCAGATCAGACCCTCCTGTCCCCTCCAGATTAGACCCTCCTGTCCCCTCCAGATCAGACCCTCCTGCCCCCTCCAGATCAGACCCTTCTGTCCCCTCCAGATCAGACCCTCCTGCCCCCTCCAGATCAGACCCTTCTGTCCCCTCCAGATCAGACCCTCCTTCCCCCCCCCCCAGATCAGACCCTCATGTGTCTATATTTGCTTCTTTCTCAAATAAATAGATTGTAAGCTCTTCAGGGCAGGGCCTATGTAACTCATTGGTTGTCTGTTTATTAAATGCTCTTATACTCTTCTGTACCTTGTCTGACCACATTAATATGACTGTACAAGTAAACATATATATAACACTGCCTCCACAGGTGCCCTCACTACCGCCACGTGCCACACTCTGCGTGCTGTGGTCTCCGTGTCCTACGGCCGTTGTCATAGCAACAAACTCTGACGCCGAACACTTAATTCTATTGGTGCTTAACCAATTACATTCATAGAAGGGATGAGAGAAGTGTGTGCCCTGTGTATATGGTGATGAGAGAGGTGTGTGCCCTGTGTATATGGTGATGAGAGAGGTGTGTGCCCTGTGTATATGGTGATGAGAGAGGTGCGTGCCCTGTGTATATGGTGATGAGAGTGGTGTGTGCCCTGTGTATATGGTGATGAGAGAGGTGCATGCCCTGTGTATATGGTGATGAGAGAGGTGTGTGCCCTGTGTATATGGTGATGAGAGAGGTGCGTGCCCTGTATATATGGTGATGAGAGAGGTGCATGCCCTGTGTATATGGTGATGAGAGAGGTGTGTGCCCTGTGTATATGGTGATGAGAGAGGTGTGTGCCCTGTGTATATGGTGATGAGAGAGGTGTGTGCCCTGTGTATATGGTGATGAGAGAGGTGTGTGCCCTGTGTATATGGTGATGAGAGAGGTGCGTGCCCTGTGTATATGGTGATGAGAGTGGTGTGTGCCCTGTGTGTATGGTGATGAGAGAGGTGCATGCCCTGTGTATATGGTGATGAGAGAGGTGCGTGCCCTGTGTATATGGTGATGAGAGTGGTGTGTGCCCTGTGTATATGGTGATGAGAGAGGTGCATGCCCTGTGTATATGGTAATGATAGAAGTGTGTGCCCTGTGTGTATGGTGATGAGAGAGGTGCATGCCCTGTGTATATGGTGATGAGAGAGGTGCGTGCCCTGTGTGTATGGTAATGATAGAAGTGTGTGCACTGTGTATATGGTGATGAGAGAGGTGTGTGCCCTGTGTGTATGGTGATGAGAGAGGTGTGTGCCCTGTGTGTATGGTGATGAGAGAGGTGCATGCCCTGTGTATATGATGATGAGAGAGGTGCATGCCCTGTGTGTATGGTGATGAGAGAGGTGTGTGCCCTGTGTATATGGTGATGAGAGAGGTGCATGCCCTGTGTGTATGGTGATGAGAGAGGTGTGTGCCCTGTGTATATGGTGATGAGAGAGGTGCATGCCCTGTGTATATGGTGATGAGAGAGGTGCGTGCCCTGTGTATATGGTGATGAGAGAGGTGTGTGCCCTGTGTATATGGTGATGAGAGAGGTGCATGCCCTGTGTATATGGTGATGAGAGAGGTGCATGCCCTGTGTATATGGTGATGAGAGAGGTGTGTGCCCTGTGTATATGGTGATGAGAGTGGTGAGTGCTGTGTGTATATGGTAATGATAGAAGTGTGTGCCCTGTGTATATGGTGATGAGAGAGTTACGTGCCCTGTGTATATGGTAATGATAGAAGTGTGTGCACTGTGTATATGGTGATGAGAGAGGTGTGTGCCCTGTGTGTATGGTGATGAGAGAGGTGTGTGCCCTGTGTGTATGGTGATGAGAGAGGTGCGTGCCCTGTGTATATGGTGATGAGAGAGGTGCATGCCCTGTGTATATGGTGATGAGAGAGGTGTGTGCCCTGTGTGTATGGTGATGAGAGAGGTGCATGCCCTGTGTGTATGGTGATGAGAGAGGTGCATGCCCTGTGTATATGGTGATGAGAGAGGTGCATGCCCTGTGTATATGGTGATGAGAGAGGTGCATGCCCTGTGTGTATGGTGATGAGAGAGGTGTGTGCCCTGTGTGTATGGTGATGAGAGAGGTGTGTGCCCTGTGTGTATGGTGATGAGAGAGGTGTGTGCCCTGTGTGTATGGTGATGAGAGAGGTGCGTGCCCTGTGTATATGGTGATGAGAGAGGTGCATGCCCTGTGTATATGGTGATGAGAGAGGTGCATGCCCTGTGTATATGGTGATGAGAGAGGTGCATGCCCTGTGTGTATGGTGATGAGAGAGGTGCGTGCCCTGTGTATATGGTGATGAGAGAGGTGCATGCCCTGTGTATATGGTGATGAGAGTGGTGCGTTCCCTGTGTATATGATGATGAGAGAGGTGCGTGCCCTGTGTATATGGTGATGAGAGAGGTGCATGCCCTGTGTATATGGTGATGAGAGAGGTGCATGCCCTGTGTGTATGGTGATGAGAGAGGTGCATGCCCTGTGTATATGGTGATGAGAGTGGTGTGTGCCCTGTGTATATGGTGATGAGAGAGGTGCATGCCCTGTGTATATGGTGATGAGAGAGGTGCATGCCCTGTGTATATGGTGATGAGAGAGATGTGTGCCCTGTGTATATGGTGATGAGAGTGGTGTGTGCCCTGTGTATATGGTGATGAGAGAGGTGCATGCCCTGTGTATATGGTGATGAGAGAGGTGCATGCCCTGTGTGTATGGTGATGAGAGAGGTGCGTGCCCTGTGTATATGGTGATGAGAGAGGTGCATGCCCTGTGTATATGGTGATGAGAGAGGTGCATGCCCTGTGTATATGGTGATGAGAGAGATGTGTGCCCTGTGTATATGGTGATGAGAGTGGTGTGTGCCCTGTGTATATGGTGATGAGAGAGGTGCATGCCCTGTGTATATGGTGATGAGAGAGGTGCATGCCCTGTGTGTATGGTGATGAGAGAGGTGCGTGCCCTGTGTATATGGTGATGAGAGAGGTGCATGCCCTGTGTATATGGTGATGAGAGTTGTGTGTGCCCTGTGTATATGGTGATGAGAGTGGTGTGTGCCCTGTGTATATGGGAATAGGAGAGGTGTGTGCCCTGTGTATATGGGAATAGGAGAGGTGTGTGCCCTGTGTATATGGTGATGAGAGTGGTGTGTGCCCTGTGTATATGGTGATGAGAGAGGTGCGTGCCCTGTGTATATGGTGATGAGAGAGGTGCATGCCCTGTGTATATGGTGATGAGAGATGTGCATGCCCTGTGTATATGGTGATGAGAGAGGTGCATGCCCTGTGTATATGTAGGGGAGAAAGGTGTGTGCCCTGTGTATATGGTGATGAGAGAGGTGCATGCCCTGTGTATATGGTGATGAGAGAGGTGCATGCCCTGTGTATATGGTGATGAGAGAGGTGCATGCCCTGTGTATATGTAGGTGAGAAAGGTGTGTGCCCTGTGTATATGGTGATAAGAGAGGTGCGTGCCCTGTGTATATGGTAATGATAGAAGTGTGTGCACTGTGTATATGGTGATGAGAGAGGTGTGTGCCCTGTGTATATGGGAATAGGAGAGGTGTGTGCCCTGTGTATATGGTGATGAGAGTGGTGAGTGCTGTGTGTATATGAGGATGAGAGAGGTGCGTGCCTGTGTATATGTAGGTGAGAAAGGTGTGTGCCCTGTGTATATGGTGATAAGAGTGGTGCATGCCCTGTGTATATGGTGATGAGAGAGGTACATGCCCTGTGTATATGGGAATAGGAGAGGTGTGTGCCCTGTGTATATAGGGGTGAGAGAGGTGTGTGCCATATATTCATGTAGGTGAGAGAGGTGCGTGCCCTGTGTATATAGGGATGAGAGAGATGCGTTTCCTCTGCATATGTAGGTGAGAGAAGTCAGTGTCCTGTGTATCTAGGGATGAAAGAGGTGCGTGCCCTGCGTATATGAGGGTGAGAGAGGTGCATGCCCGGTGTATATGGGGGTGAGAGAGGTGCATGCCCTGTGTATATGAGGGTGAGAGAGGTGCATGTCCTGTGTATTTGAGGGTGAGAGAGGTGCGTGCCATGTGTATATAGCGGTGAGAGAGGTGCATGCCCTGTGTATATAGCGGTGAGAGAGGTGCGTGCCATGTGTATATAGCGGTGAGAGAGGTGCGTGCCATGTGTATATAGCGGTGAGAGAGGTGCATGCCCTGTGTATATGAGGGTGAGAGAGGTGCATGTCCTGTGTATATGAGGGTGAGAGAGGTGCGTGCCATGTGTATATAGCGGTGAGAGAGGTGCATGCCCTGTGTATATGGTGATGAGAGAGGTGCATGCCCTGTGTGTATGGGGATGAGAGTGGTGCGTGCCCTGTGTATATGGTGATGAGAGAGGTGCATGCCCTGTGTATATGGTAATGAGAGTGGTGCGTGCCCTGTGTATATGGGGGTGAGAGAGGTGCATGCCCGGTGTATATGGGGGTGAGAGAGGTGCATGCCCTGTGTATATGAGGGTGGGAGAGGTGCATGCCCTGTGTATAAGAGGGTGAGAGAGGTGCGTGCCATGTGTATATAGCGGTGAGGGAGGTGCGTGCTCGGTGTATATGGGGGTGAGAGAGGTGCATGCCCTGTGTATATAGCGGTGAGAGAGGTGCATGCCCGGTGTATATGGGGGTGAGAGAGGTGCATGCCCTGTGTATATGGGGGTGACAGAGGTGCATGCCCTGTGTATATTGGGGTGACAGAGGTGCATGCCCGGTGTATATGGGGGTGAGAGAGGTGCGTGCCCTGTGTATATTGGGGTGAGAGAGGTACGTGCCCTATACTTTATAGCATCCTTATTGTGTCCCTCAGCTGTACATGTCCTGGGCTCCTCACTCTAATCTCATACTAATTGCTGTCTGACTCAATCCCTTAATTACAGAAGGATTGTTAGGTAATTTTCTCCACCAGTCTCACTCTCTCTGGCTCTCAGCCTTATTATATTGTGATCCGGCAATAGCATATTTATTTTACAGAAGTTTTCAGTTAGTGATCTTCTATCCAAAAGAAAGGTCTTCACTAACTCAAAACTTCTGTAAAAAAATATGCTCTGTGCTTATATAGAGCCCTATTCAATTGGACAAATTGCAATTTAATAAGGCTGTATATCAGCATCTTCTAGACGTGTCGGGTCCTCTCCTAATTCTTAGCCCCTCCAGTCCCCTTATTAGTTTTGTTGCCCTTCTCTGTACCTTTCCAGCTCTAAAATGTCCTTTTTATGAAGTGTTGCCCAAAATTGTCCTCCATATTCCAAATGAGGTTGTACTAGGGATTTGTATAGTGGCAGAATTATATTTGCTTCCCTTGCTTCTATACCCTTCTTAATACATGCTAATATTTTATTTGCCTTTGCAGCTGCTGCTTGGCTTTGAGCATTGCTACCTAGGTGGTTGTCCACAAGTCTCCCAAATCCCTTTCAATATCTGATACCCCTAGACTTGCTCCATTAAGATTATAAATTGCATGGCTATTTTTCCTTCCCAGATGCATAACTTTACATTTATTCATATTAAATCTCATCTGCCATTTAGATGCCCATTCCTCAATTTTATGTAAATCCCTTTGGAGGGAAAGCACATCATTATCCGATTTAATTACCTTGCACAACTTTGTGTCATCAGCGAAAATGGAGACACCACACTCCAATCCTACCTCTAAGTCATTAATAAATATGTTAAAAAGGAGAGGACCTAATACTGAACCCTGAGGAACCCCACTTACCTAATACTGAACCCTGAGGAACCCCACTTACATAACACTGAACCTCCATATTGGTCGCCAAAGGAAAGGATTAACAATAAAACTAAATGGGACAATAGAGTGAGAGCAGAGTACTTTATATTTCACAAAATCATATACATACAATCACATACACACAATCATATACATACAATTATATACAAACAAACACATAGACACAATCCCAAACACACACACACATACGCACAAACACACCATCATATACATACAATCCCATACACACAATTATATACACACAAACACACAATCATATACATACAATCATATGCACACAATAATATACAAACAGTCATATAGATGCAATCATATACACACAAACACTTCCCAAACACACATGCACAAACATACAATGATATACAAATAATCATATACATACAATCCTACACACACAATTATATATACACACACAATCATATACGTACAATCATGTACATACACACAAACACACAAATGCAATCATATACACACACAAATACACATAATCATATACACACAAACACATACACACAATCATATATAGACAATCATGTACGCACAATCCAATACACACAATCATATATAAACACAAACAAATACACGTAATCGTATACATACAATCACATACACACGAACATACAATCCCAATCATGTATACACAATCCCATAGATGCAATCCCATAAACACAATCATATATGCACAATCCCATACACACAAATACATACACAAAATAATATATGCACAATCCCATACACTCAATCCCATACAAACAATCCCATGCACACAAACATATATGCACAATCCCATACACACAATCACATACACACAATCATATAGGCACAATCCCATACACACAATCTCATAGACACTATCACATATGCACAATCCCATACACACAATCATATATGCACAATCCCATACACATAATCTCATATGCACAATCCCATACACACAATCCCATACACACAAACATATATGCACAATCCCATACACACAATCTCATAGACACTATCACATATGCACAATCCCATACACACAATCATATATGCACAATCCCATACACATAATCTCATATGCACAATCCCATACACACAATCCCATACACACAAACATATATGCACAATCCCATACACACAATCCCATACACACAAACATATATGCACAATCCCATACACACAATCCCATACACACAAACATATATGCACAATCCCATACACACAATCCCATACACACAAACATATATGCACAATCCCATACACACAATCACATATGCACAATCCCATACACACAATCACATATGCACAATCCCATACACACAATCACATATGCACAATCCCATACACACAATCATATATGCACAATCCCATACACACAATCACATATGCACAATCCCATACACACAATCAAATATGCACAATCCCATACACACAATCATATATGCACAATCCCATACACATAATCTCATATGCACAATCCCATACACTCAATCCCATACACACAACCACACTACCATGCATATTTGGGTATACTTTATTATTCATTAGTGTATTGAGGTGTAATTAATATCTTGTTTAGTGCGTGCGGGGGGTCACACGGTGTGTCTGGGGGTCACGCGGGTTTCGCACTTTACCATATTTATTCACAATGACATCTATAAATCTGACAGAAATCTCCGGTGTCAATAACCTGCAGAATGTGGGTCCTACAGAACTGAATAGAAGTGTAAATCCTGTTATCATGATATGTTATGTGCACTGATCTCTATTCATCTTCTGTATGTGGGGGTGTACTGTATGACACACATTGTGTGCATTGGGGCACCTGACGTGTCTTGGATTGGTGTTGGGTGATGGATGTGGACACGGCCAAGAGGTGAAGGATGAAGATACTCATCAATGTATTGTTTGGTGGTCAGCGCCATCAGGGGCAACGTCCAAGGTTCAATTTCTATGCAGGAGGGGGGAGATGAGCTGGAGGTAGATAATAAAACACAAGGTCATCTCTACCGAGGCCGAATCACTTGATTGGGACATTAATCTCAATGTCATTCCGCTGCTCTGTGGACCAAAGATCCCAAATGGAAGAGGAGGAGTCGTCCATGTCCCTCACAAGACAGATAGTCCATACTTAAAGGAGGCCACTGGAGTACAGTACGTGAATATCTGGATGGTAAGGGTCAGGGAGCTAGTGGGAACCCTTAACCCAATCTCTGCCAGTGCCACCAACTCATATAGTGATTATTAGGACATGAAACCTACACATGGACTATAAAGCCTCTGAAGCCCCTCCCACAACAGCCGCATAGATAATGAGTAGGGGTGCTGTGATGTCACATGTTGTTCATTTGTACAAGCTCTCTTAAACATGTCGCTCTGTAGTGCATTGGCAGTCACAGTCACTCACCTCCTGGTACTCTCAGGCCGGGTGCAAATCCGGTCTCATAGACATCTCTTTACAGTTTATACCTGTTCTCTCAAATATCAGCCTGAACAGCTAGATCTACATGGTGGCTGTATACAGCAGATTCAGGGGTGGAGACAATCACTCTAAACCTATATGTGAGTGTGCTCTGATTCTCTTCTTAAATAAGGGCCCCATATCAAGGTTTTGTCCAATCCTGTGGTATAGACACATATATCAGATAGCTGATATAAACCAGTTGGTCCATCTCACATGTCCATTCTTTCTACCAAAATTGTTTTTTGTTAATAAATCCTAAGAATGACCTTATGTTTATCCCGGGTACTGAAAGTCTAATCAATGTGTCTACCACCATTTCTGTATATATGGCTCCTTTAATTCCAGGTCATGGTCTCTTGTTCTTGTTCCCTTCTGAACTTTATTTAATCTACTTTTGAATCTAGTACCCCTCCCTTGAACTATCTCATGAAATCTCTACAGTGTGTGATGCGGCCAATCACAGTTTGCACCAGCTGAGTTATGGAGCTCTATGCAGGCTGTTTTCTTATTTATACAAAGTGTCTGCACACCTTATTATTGTATTATAACTGAGACCACCACAGAGACCCCCACTGAGACCCCCACAGAAACGCCCACTGAGACCCTCACAGAAACCCCTGCTTAGACCCGCTCCAAGACCCGCCCCGAGACCCCCACAGAGACTGACACAGTAACCACCCCTGATACCCCCGTTGAGACCTCCACCGAGAAACACTGAGACCCCCACTGACACCTTACAGAGACCCCACTGAGACCCCTAATGAGACCTCCACTGAGACCCCCATTTAGATCCCCTCAGAATCCCAACTGAGATCCACACAGAGACCCCCATTGAGACCCCCACTGAGATCACCTCAGAAACCCAGCTGAGATCCACACAGAGACCCCCACTGTGACCCCCACTGAGACCTCCACTGAGACCCCCACTGACATCCCCTCAGAAACCCAACTGAGATCCACACAGAGGCCCCCACTGAGACCCCCACTGAGACCTCCACTGAGACCCCCACTGAGATCCCATCAGAAACCCAGCTGAGATCCACACAGAGACCCCAACTGAGACCCCCACTGAGACCACCACTGAGATCCCCACTGAGACCTCCACTGAGACCCCCACCGAGATCCCCTCAGAAATCCAACTGAGATCCATACAGAGACACCCTCAGAGATCTCCACAGAGAACCCAACTGAGAACCCCACTGAGACCTCCACTGAGACCCCCACAGACACCCTACAAAGATCAACACAGAGACCCCCACCGAGACCCCGACTGAGACCCCCACTGAGACCTTACAGAGACCCCACTGAGACCCCCACTGAGACCCCCAATGAGATCCCCACTGAGATCCCCACTGAGACCTCCACTGAGACCCCCACTGAGATCCCCTCAGAAACCCAACTGAGATCCATACAGAGACACCCTCAGAGATCTCCACAGAGAACCCCACTGAGAACTCCACTGAGACCTCCACTGAGACCCCCACAGACACCATACAGAGATCAACACAGAGACCCCCACCGAGACCCCCACTGAGACCTTACAGAAACCCCACTGAGACCCCCACTGAGACCTCCACTGAGATCCCCACTGAGATCCCCACAGAAACCCAACTGAGATCCATACAGAGACACCCTCAGAGATCACTGAGATCCCCACTGAGACCTCCACTGAGACCCCCACTGAGATCCCCTCAGGAACCCAACTTAGATCCATACAGAGACACCCTCAGAGATCTCCACAGAGAACCCCACTGAGAACTCCACTGAAACCTCCACTGAGACCCACACAGACACCCTACAGAGATCAACACAGAGACCCCCACCGAGACCCCCACTGAGACCCCCACTGAGACCTTACAGAGACCCCACTGAGACCCCCACTGAGACCCCCACTGAGATCCCCACTGAGATCCCCACTGAAACCTACACTGAGACCCCCACTGAGATCCCCTCAGAAACCCAACTGAGATCCATACAGAGACACCCTCAGAGATCTCCACAGAGAACCCCACTGAGAACTCCACTGAGACCTCCACTGAGACCCCCACAGACACCCTACAGAGATCAACACAGAGACCCCCACCGAGACCCCCACTGAGACCTTACAGAGACCCCACTGAGACCCCCACTGAGACCTCCACTGAGATCCCCACTGAGATCCCCTCAAAAAACCCAACTGAGATCCACACAGAGACCCTCACTGAGACCCCCACTGAGATCCCCTCAGAAACCCAGCTGAGATCCACACAGAGACCCCCACTGAGACCCCCACTGAGATCCCATCAGAAACCCAGCTGAGATCCGCACAGAGACCCCCACTGAGACCCCCACTGAGATCCCATCAGAAACCCAGCTTAGATCCACACAGAGACCCCCACTGAGACCCCCACTGAAACTTTCACTGAGACCCCCACTGAAACTTCCACTGAGACCTCCACTGAGACCCCCAGAGACACCCTACAGAGACCTCACTGAGACCCTCGCTGTGACCTCACTAAGACCCTCACTGAGACCCTCGCTGTGACCTCACTAAGACCCCCACTGAGACCCCCTCAGAAATGCCACTGAGACCCCCACTGAGACCCCCCTCAGAAACCCCACTGAGACCCCCACAGAGACTCTCACTGTGACCCATGAAAGCAGTTCATGTAAGTGCAGTATAACACATAGGGGGGCTTCCATGCCCCCTCAGAGACAAGGTGGACACAAGTGAGTGGCCAGGAAGGTCACTTTCTCCATAGAGTGCATTGCAGTGAGACTTATATTAATGTCAGTGATCGTGTGCCAGGATAGAGCAGTGCTGAGGATGACCGCCCCGTGCCAGGCCATGGAGAAGTCTGCAGAGAGATTCTGGAGCCGCTCCAGGATTACTATGAATGAGTCTGGAAGATCCCCAAATCTGATCTACAGGATCATAAAGAGGGGTCCGAGAACAGGGGGTCTAATGGGAGAGGAGGGGGTGTAATACACAGCACGGGGGTCTAATGGGAGAGGAGGGGGTGTAATACACAGCATGGGGATCTAGTGGGAGAGGAGGGGGTGTAATACACAGCATGGGGGTCTAATGGAAGAGGAGGGGTGTAATACACAGCACGAGGGTCTAATGGAAGAGGAGGGGTGTAATACACAGCACGAGGGTCTAATGGAAGAGGAGGGGGTGTAATACACAGCATGGGGGTCTAATGGAAGAGGAGGGGTGTAATACACAGCACGAGGGTCTAATGGAAGAGGAGGGGTGTAATACACAGCACGAGGGTCTAATGGAAGAGGAGGGGTGTAATACACAGCACAAGGGTTTAATGGGAGAGGAGGGGGTGTAATACACAGCACAGGGGTCTAATGGAAGAGGAGGGGTGTAATACACAGCACGAGGGTCTAATGGGAGAGGAGGCGGTGTAATACACAGCATGAGGGTCTATTGGGAGAGGAGGGGGTGTAATACACAGCACGGGGGTCTAATGGGAGAGGAGGGGGTGTAATACACAGCACGAGGGTCTATTGGGAGAGGAGGGGTGTAATACACAGCACGAGGGTCTATTGGGAGAGGAGGGGGTGTAATACACAGCATGAGGGTCTAATGGGAGAGGAGGGGGTGTAATACACAGCACAGGGCTCTAATGGGAGAGGAGGGGGTGTAATACACAGCATGAGGGTCTAATGGGAGAGGAGGGGGTGTAATACACAGCACGAGGGTCTAATGGGAGAGGAGGGGGTGTAATACACAGCACGGGGGTCTAATGAGAGAGGAGGGGGTGTAATACACAGCACAGGGGTCTAATGGGAGAGGAGGGGGTGTAATACACAGTACAGGGGTCTAATGGGAGAGGAGGGGGTGTAATACACAGCATGAGGGTCTAATGGGAGAGGAGGGGGTGTAATACACAGCACAGGGGTCTAATGGGAGAGGAGGGGGTGTAATACACAGTACAGGGGTCTAATGGGAGAGGAGGGGGTGTAATACACAGCACAAGGGTCTAATGGGAGAGGAGGGGGTGTAATACACAGCACAGGGGTCTAATGGGAGAAGAGGGGGTGTAATACACAGCACGGGGGTCTAATGGGAGAGGAGGGGGTGTAATACACAGCACAGGGGTCTAATGGGAGAAGAGGGGGTGTAATACACAGCACGGGGGTCTAATAAGAGAGGAGGGGGTGTAATACACAGCACGAGGGCTTATTGGGAGAGGAGGGGTGTAATACACAGCACGGGGATCTAATGAGAGAGGAGGGGGTGTAATACACAGCACAGGGGTCTAATGGGAGAGGAGGGGGTGTAATACACAGCACGAGGGTCTAATGGGAGAGGAGGGGGTGTAATACACAGCACAGGGTCTAATGGGAGAGGAGGGGTGTAATACACAGCACGGGGGTCCATTGGGAGAGGAGGGGTGTAATACACAGCACAGGGGTCTAATGGGAGAGGAGGGGGTGTAATACACAGCACAGTGGTATAATGGGAGAGGAAGGGGTGTAATACACAGCACGGGGGTCTAATGGGAGAGGAGGGGGTGTAATACACAGCACGAGGGTCTAATGGGAGAGGAGGGGGTGTAATACACAGCACAGGGGTCTAATGAGAGAGGAGGGGGTGTAATACACAGCACAGTGGTATAATGGGAGAGGAAGGGGTGTAATACACAGCACGGGGGTCTAATGGGAGAGGAGGGGGTGTAATACACAGCACGAGGGTCTAATGGGAGAGGAGGGGGTGTAATACACAGCACAGGGGTCTAATGGGAGAGGAGGGGGTGTAATACACAGCACGAGGGTCTAATGGGAGAGGAGGGGGTGTAATACACAGCACAAGGGTCTAATGGGAGAGGAGGGGGTGTAATACACAGCACGGGGCTCTAATGGGAGAGGAGGGGGTGTAATACACAGCACGGGGGACTAATGGGAGAGGAGGGGGTGTAATACACAGCACAGGGGTCTAATGGGAGAGGAGGGGGTGTAATACACAGCACAGGGGTCTAATGGGAGAGGAGGGGGTGTAATACACAGCACAGGGGTCTAATGGGAGAGGAGGGGGTGTAATACACAGCAAGGGGGTCTAATGGGAGAGGGGGGGTGTAATACACAGCACAGGGGTCTATTGGGAGAGGAGGGGGTGTAATATACAGCATAGGGGTCTAATGGGAGAGGAGGGGGTGTAATACACAGCACGGGGTCTAATGGGAGAGGAGGGGTGTAATACACAGCACAGTGGTATAATGGGATAGGAGGGGGTGTAATACACAGCACGGGGGACTAATGGGAGAGGAGGGGGTGTAATACACAGCATGGGGGTCTAATGGGAGAGGAGGGGGTGTAATACACAGCATGGGGGTATAATGGGATAGGAGGGGGTGTAATACACAGCACAGGGGTCTAATGGGAGAGGAGGGAGTGTAATACACAGCACGGGGGTCTAATGGGAGAGGAGGGGGTGTAATACACAGCACGAGGGTCTAATGGGAGAGGAGGGGGTGTAATATACAGCACAGGGGTCTAATGAGAGAGGAGGGAGTGTAATACACAGCACGGGGGTCTAATGGGAGAGGAGGGGGGTCTAATTGTAACAATCTCTACTTAGTAGTAACAAAAATAACAGTTGTTAAAATACAAACTGAGGTGATAGATTGGTAAATAGCAGCATTACAGTAAATAGCAATTGTTGTTGTAGTTTAGTCTTTCAGTCATGTCCGACTCTCTGTGACTCTATGGACCAAAGTCACCAGGCACATCTTGTATCTGGTTGCGCTTATCTATAAGGTTTTCTTGGCAAAGTCACCGGAGTGGGTGGCCAGTTCCTTCTACAGGGGACTGCAATTTGTCTGACCTCTCTGCGATGAACTGCCTATAGTGGGTGACCCTACATGGTATAGCTCACAGCATAGACACCAATTATATGGCTTATTAGGACAGAAGTTTAACAAATTATGTGTCCAAATACAAATACAGATACTATCCTTATCCTTATTGGGTAGTAACAGACTTGCTACAATTTGCTGCATAATGCTTCAGTTCAATGAGAGTTTTTGTTATTATATAGCTCTTAAATCATTTAGAAGTTGTTCAGGTTGGATTGTGAGCCTATGTTCTCATAACTCACCATCCTTTAGAAAAAGCCGATGTTGGCGCGACGAAACGGCTGTGAGGAGCTCTAAATATAGAATGGGTTTAAAATACCCATTTAGGATCAGCCAGCTTTAATGGACAATATACAAGTAATTTATTCATTAGGTCCCAGTACTAAAGGCGACAGGACTGGCACTGATGGATTGTTATATTTTTTTATTTGGGTGAATGGTTTTTATGGATTTAATTAATTACAGTGGAAAAAATAAACATGAATAACTGCAATATTCATGTCTCCAGCAGGGGGAGCTATTATACAAAGAGAGACAGATACAATGTATCTGTGTGCTATTCTGTGGAGTGTGTATATATATATATATATATATATATTTATATATATATATATATATATATATATATATATATATACATATCTGTTTTAGAGGTGAAACTATTTACAGTCTTTATTATAAATGGAATATTCTTGGGGTATTTTAGCGGTGTATTTCGGTACATATGGGGCACACGTGTTAACCCTTGGTGCCCAAGCTGTGCGCCGTACTCCTCTTTGCAGGTACCCGTCTCCTCCATTACAGACCTGTCACTGTACTGTACCGATCAGACAGGCCGTGCCATGTCTCTGACACTCTGCGCTCTCATCTGGGGAACACTCTGCTAATGAGACAGATAGGTTGGGATAATGAGAGCGCAGAGAAAGGGGGCATATGCACACGCCATGTTAGGGGGTACAAGGTGGGGAGAAAAGTACAGTATACTGTATGTATATATAGGTGCACTATACTGTATATATAGGTGCACTATATTATGTGTATATGCATGTATATATAGGAACACTATACTGTATAGGTGCACTATATTATGTGTATATGTATGTATATATAGGTACAGTATACTGTATAGGTGCACTATATTATGTGTATATGCATGTATATATAGGAACACTATACTGTATAGGTGCACGATATTATATGTATATGTATGTATATATAGGAACACTATACTGTATAGGTGCACTATATTATGTGTATATGTATGTATATGTAGGTTCACTATACTGTATATATAGGTGCACTATATTATGTGTATATGTATGTATATATAGGAACACTATACTGTATATATAGGTGCACTATATTATGTGTAAATGTATGTATATATAGGTACAGTATACTGTATAGGTGCACTATATTATGTGTATATGTATGTATATGTAGGTTCACTATACTGTATATATAGGTGCACTATATTATGTGTATATGTATGTATATATAGGAACACTATACTGTATAGGTGCACTATATTATGTGTATATGTATGTATATATAGGAACACTATACTGTATATATAGGTGCACTATATTATGTGTATATGTATGTATATATAGGAACACTATACTGTATATATAGGTGCACTATATTATGTGTATATGTATGTATATATATATAGGAACACTATACTGTATATATAGGTGCACTATATTATGTGTATATGTATGTATATATATATAGGAACACTATACTGTATAGGTGCACTATATTATGTGTATATTTATGTATAAATAGGAACACTATACTGTATATATAGGTGCACTATATTATGTGTATATGTATGTATATATATATAGGAACACTATACTGTATAGGTGCACTATATTATGTGTATATGTATGTATATATAGGAACACTATACTGTATATATAGGTGCACTATATTATGTGTATATGTATGTATATATAGGAACACTATACTGTATATATAGGTGCACTATATTATGTGTATATGTATGTATAAATAGGAACACTATACTGTATAGGTGCACTATATTATGTGTATATGTATGTATATATAGGAACACTATACTGTATGTATAGGTGCACTATATTATGTGTATATGTATGTATATGTAGGTTCACTATACTGTATATATAGGTGCACTATATTATGTGTATATGTATGTATAAATAGGAACACTATACTGTATATATAGGTGCACTATATTATTTGTATATGTATGTATATATAGGTACAGTATACTGTATAGATGCACTATATTATGTGTATATGTATGTATATATAGGAACACTATATTGTATGTATATGTGTGTATAGAAAAGTACAGTATAGTGAGTGTGTGTACAGAGATGCATAGATATAGGTATATTTGCATGTACTTTATGTATATATGTACATTATATGTATCTGTACACTTGTCATGTTGGGGATTTCCTGCTTTATATTAATATACTAGCGACTTGCCCGTCATAAAATGACGGTCATAAAATTGTAAGGCAGGTAATGATGCTTGCCACACAATGTAAGGCTTTTGGTCTTCTGAATACCTTCGGCGCTCATTGCGAGCCTCTCCTCTTCTATTTTTATTTTTTTGAATATATATTTTTTCATATGAGATCCGTAATGTTTTTAGTTGCAAGTTAGTGCTGTAAAATGGCAGCGATTGTGTATGTGTTACGTTACTGGGGTAAAAGTTGTATGTGCCTGGCGGTGTTTTGCGTGGTTAAGGGTCGTGTAGCCTCCTTTTTCGTTTTTTTCGGCCAACATTTTTTTGGTTGCTTAGGCGATTTTCGAGAAACTCGTCAAATTGTGAATTGTTTATTTGATCTTTCTTTTGATCTCTAGTCCAGCGGGTCATAGTGATGAGCACCTATGGCGCTCATCTCCACCAGTGCAATAAGCGACCTTTGGCGCTCACTGCCTAAGTCATACAGGGTTATATGGCGCTCATCTCCACCAGTGCATGGAGCGCCTTTGGCGCTCCATGCCTGCAGCTGCGGCGGCCCACAAGCGTTAGCAACAACCCGCAATGCTCACAACTATATATGTGAGATCAATTTCCAGTTTATTTTCTTTTTGCAGTCCCTTAACAGAATGTCTCTTCATTGGATCATCTTCCTCTCAGCCATCTGGCGCTGAGCTGGTTAAATGTACAGGGAGCTGGAGTGCTCCTCTATGCTAAGCTGGGTGGTAATCCAGCAAGAGCCCCAGTACTAGGAGGAATACGGTAATGCAGGATCACATCCATGCACAAATAGAGATGCGTGTGAGCAATAGAGAGACAGTCCAACACAGAGTGAGACCGTTAAACAGTGCGAGACAGACCGACACCAACCAAGACGGGCAGACAGACCGAGACCGTCAGACAGTCCGAGACAGAACGAGACAGACTGAGACCGTCAGAGAGGCCGAGACCGACCAAGACCAGCAGACCGGGACGTGACACGTGTGTAGCAAAGACATTAACAGAGACAGACACGGAGCGTGACTACGTGTGAGACAGACGGACACGAGAGTCCCTGTCTGCACTGGCTCTCTCCCTCTCTCTCTCTCTCTCTCTCTCTATATATATATATATGTTAATGTCAAGCGCTCCATGATAAGACATTGCCCTCAGGAGCTGTCTGTCTGAGACATATAGGAGGTGGAAGAATTGCCTATTCCTGTCCTCGGGAGCTGTCTCTTCTCCACATCTCTCATATAAGATGTTGGGTCTCCACTTGTTCCAGTCCTCGGGAGCTGTCTGTCTGCTCCACACATCTCGCACATAGGAGGTTGGACATCGCTTGTTCCTGTCCTCGGGAGCTGTGTGCTCAACACATCTCCCTAATAAGAGATTTGATCTTTACTTTCCTCCAGTCCTCGGGAGCTGTCAGTCCAGTCTTCACATCTCTCATATACAGAGGTTGAATTTGTATTTGTTCCAGTCCTCGGGAGCTGTCAGTCCAGTCTTCACATCTCTCCTATACAGAGGGTATATTTGGATTTATTCCCATCCTCGAGAGCTGTCCTTGGTCCTGAAATCATCGGCTCATTGCACCCGTCAGGGGTTTAAAAGTTTGTTGGCTTTCAAGGAGTTGTGTGATTATCAGCAGATGTTAGATAGACCCTCGAGCCCTTGTGTTGGGGATTCCGGGCTAGTAGCCATTGGATTATAAGAACTAGTCCTGGAATAACCTCATCTGTGCGGAGAGGGGAGACCCTCGAGTCCTGGCATCCCATAAACTTGGATACATCAGACGGATTTACCAGCAAATCCTTCAGCTCCAAATGGAACTTTGATGGAGATATCAATTCAGAAGAAGAACTTCATCCAAGACGTCTTGGTGTGATGACTTTGTCGGGTTCATTCAGCAAAAAGACAACTGCAGATCTGGGTCTGATTTACTCCTCCTAAGACAGAATATTTCTTTCCTCCTGAGACATCTCACCAGGAGAGCGCTCAGGAGCATCCGGGAGTGAGTAAGAAAAAAGCAAGAAGGTGGCACCAAGTGACTGGCAGAATTGGGGCAATCAGTGGAAAGGCTTATTCATCCCTCACCTGCTTTAGAGTGAAGGAGTTGGCAGGCGTCGGGGGTGTATTTTGATGGGTGACTTTCTTACACCCCCGTCTTATCTGGATATTTTCCACTTCTATGGCAATCTATGTAGACCAGGGATGTGTTTCCTTATCTAATATGTTTGGGAGATAAGTGGTTGCTGCTTTGGGTATGAGTATATTGAGATAGCTAGGGGCAGATGAGCGAGGAGTGGTCTCTGTACCCATCTCTGTACCCATCCAAATCAAAACTCTACAACAAATATTGTGGATCCAGGGTACCAACTACACAATAAGGAGGCTCAAAGTCTACTTGTATGGTGAGGCTCATCCAAAGCTGTCGATGATATCTCCTAAATTACCACCCATGGGTTAGTAGACAACCTGAACCTTGCAGTGATTACATTTTAGTTGACATCTCTGGCACTGCCCCGACTGAATGAGGGGGTGGTGGTACTCAGCCGAGCTACAGATGCCCAGAGCAAGATGCCCCCCTGTTTATGAGTCCCTGGGGGTGTGTCATGAATCGAGATGAGCGGATCCGGGCGAGACCATCAAGGAGAGATGCCCAGGTGGTGCCACCCATGTATTACGTGAGGACACAGCATCGGCGTGCCTTATCTCTGCCCTTTCTGGAGCATGCCAAGCTGCATGGCCTGAAATACGTGTGTTCTCCACGACTCACACTCCAGAGGCGAGTGTTCTGGTTCTTGGCCTTCTTCACCTCTTTGGGCTTCTTTTTGTCATGGTCATCCAACAGGTTGCTTTATTGGCTCTCGTTCCCATCGCACACACGTGTGCAACTGGAGTGGAGCAAGGAGATGCCCTTCCCTGCGGTCACTTTGTGCAACAATAACCCTGTCCGATTTCATCGTCTAAGCAAGAGTGACCTGTACTTTGCTGGCTATTGGTTGGGCCTGTTGTTGGCCAATCGTACAGCGCGTCCATTACTGGCCGAGCTCCTCCCGGAGGACAATCGCAAATGGTTCCACAAACTGGCTGATTTTAGGCTCTTCCTGCCCCCACGGGACTTTGATGGGATCAGTGTGGGGTTTATGGACAGGTTGGGTCACCAGCTGGAGGACATGCTCCTCTCCTGCAAATACAGAGGGGAGACATGTGGCCCCCACAACTTCTCCACTGTGAGTGCCAACTTTATTACTACTCAACTTCATATGTTCTGGGATATGTGATGATGATGAGGAGGTTGGGGTGAGTTGCTTTTGGGATAAGTGAAGACTTCTAGCGGAGGTTGGGTAAGTGAAGACTTCAAGAGGAGGTTGGGTGAGTTGGTTTTGGGATAAGTGAAGACTTCTAGCGGAGGTTGAGTTGATCATCTGTCCAGCAGGAAAATTACTTATTACTTAGAGACCCGGATCCAAAATACATAAACATCAAACTATCAGACCATGCCACTGCTGATTAGCTGCTCCTGTCCTCCCCAGATCAGACCCTCCAGTCCCACTCCAGATCAGAACCCCCTCAGATCAGACCCTACTGTCCCCCTCCCCAGATCAGACACTCCTGTCCTCCTCAGATGAGTGTCTCCTCAGATGAAACCCTCCTGCTCCCCCAGATCAGACCCTCCTGTCCTCCCCAGATCAGACCCTCCTGTCCTCCCCAGATCAAACCCTCCTGTCCTCCCCAGATCAGACCCTCCTGTCCTCCCCAGATCAGACCCTCCTGTCCTCCCCAGATCAGACCCTCCTGTCCTCCCCAGATCAGACCATCCTCTCCTCCTCAGATGAGACCCTCCTGCTTCCCCAGATCAGACCCTTCTGTCCTCCCCAGATCAGACCCTCCTGTCCTCCCCAGATCAGACCATCCTCTCCTCCTCAGATGAGACTATCCTGCTCCCCCAGATCAGACCCTCCTGTCCTCCCCAGATCAGACCCTCCTGTCCTCCCCAGATCAAACCCTCCTGTCCTCCCCAGATCAAACCCTCCTGTCCTCTCCAGATCAAACCCTCCTGTCCTCTCCAGATCAGACCCTCCTGTCTTTCCCAGATCAGACCCTCCTGTCCTCCCCCCCATATCAGACCCTCCTGTCCTCCCCAGATCAGGCCATCCTCTCCTCCTCAGATGAGACTCTCCTGCTCCCCCAGATCAGACCCTCATTCCCCTCTCCAGATTGAACACTCCTGTCCCTCTCTAGATCAGATCCTTCTGTCCCGCCATATAAGACCCTCCTGCCCTCCCCAGATCCGACCCTCCTTTCCCCCAATCAGACCCTCCTGCCCTACCCAGTTCAGACCCTCCTGTGCACTCTAGATCAAACCCTCCTGTCTCTCTCCAGATAAGACCCCCTTGTCCCCCCAGATAAGACCCCCCTGTCCCCCCAGATAAGTCCCTCCTGTCCCACCAGTTTCACTTGTTTTTTTTTCTGTTGGCTTCCTCTGGATCAAATAACAACTAATCCACATATTGCAGATCACATGAGAACTGAAAATTATTTTTTCAACCTCAATTACTATGTAACTATGTAACCAGATCAGACTCTCTTGCCTCCCCCAGATCAGACCTCCTATCCCCTCTGGATCAGGCTATCATACCCCACCCCCAGATCGGGCCATTCCTGTCCACTCCAGACCAAACCTCCTGTCCCTCTCTATATCAGACCCTCCTGTCCCCACAGATCAGACCATCCCGCCCCCACCCCCCAATCAGACCCTCCTGCCCCCACCCCAAGATCAGACTCTCACTAGGTTAGACCTTCTTGTCCTCTCCAGATCAGATGATCCTGTCCCCCCAGATCAGACCCTCCTGTCCTCCCCAGATCAGACCCTCCTGTCCTCCCCAGATCAGACCCTCCTGTCCTCCCCAGATCAGACCCTCCTGTCCTCCCCAGATCAGACCCTCCTGTCCTCCCCAGATCAGACCATCCTCTCCTCCTCAGATGAGACTATCCTGCTCCCCCAGATCAGACCCTCCTGTCCTCCGCAGATCAGACCCTCCTGTCCTCCGCAGATCAGACCCTCCTGTCCTCCGCAGATCAGACCCTCCTGTCCTCCCCAGATCAAACCCTCCTGTCCTCCCCAGATCAAACCCTCCTGTCCTCTCCAGATCAGACCCTCCTGTCTTTCCCAGATCAGACCCTCCTGTCTTTCCCAGATCAGACCCTCCTGTCCTCCCCCCCCAGATCAGACCCTCCTGTCCTCCCCAGATCAAACCCTCCTGTCCTCCCCAGATCAGACCCTCCTGTCCTCCCCAGATCAGACCACCCTCTCCTCCTCAGATCAGACAATCCTCTCCTCCTCAGATGAGACTATCCTGCTCCCCCAGATCAGACCCTCCTGTCCTCCCCAGATCAGACCCTCCTGTCCTCCCCAGATCCGACCCTCCTGTCCTCCCCAGATCAAACCCTCCTGTCCTCTCCAGATCAGACCCTCCTGTCTTTCCCAGATCAGACCCTCCTGTCCTCCCCCCCATATCAGACCCTCCTGTCCTCCCCAGATCAGACCATCCTCTCCTCCTCAGATGAGACTCTCCTGCTCCCCCAGATCAGACCCTCCTGTCCTCCCCAGATCAGACCATCCTCTCCTCCTCAGATGAGACTCTCCTGCTCCCCCAGATCAGACCCTCCTGTCCTCCCCAGATCAGACCCTCCTGTCCTCCCCAGATCAAACCCTCCTGTCCTCCCCAGATCAAACCCTCCTGTCCTCTCCAGATCAGACCCTCCTGTCTTTCCCAGATCAGACCCTCCTGTGCTCCCCAGATCAGACCATCCTCTCCTCCTCAGATGAGACTCTCCTGCTCCCCCAGATCAGACCCTCATTCCCCTCTCCAGATTGAACACTCCTGTCCCTCTCTAGATCAGATCCTTCTGTCCCGCCATATAAGACCCTCCTGCCCTCCCCAGATCCGACCCTCCTTTCCCCCAATCAGACCCTCCTGCCCTACCCAGTTCAGACCCTCCTGTGCACTCTAGATCAAACCCTCCTGTCTCTCTCCAGATAAGACCCTCCTGTCCCAACAGATCAGACCCTCCTGTCCCCCCAGATAAGACCCCCTTGTCCCCCCAGATAAGACCCCCCTGTCCCCCCAGATAAGTCCCTCCCGTCCCACCAGTTTCACTTGTTTTTTTTTCTGTTGGCTTCCTCTGGATCAAATAACAACTAATCCACATATTGCAGATCACATGAGAACTAAAAAGTATTTTTTCAACCTCAATTACTATGTAACTATGTAACCAGATCAGACTCTCTTGCCTCCCCCAGATCAGACCTCCTATCTCCTCTGGATCAGGCTATCATACCCAACCCCCAGATCGGGCCATTCCTGTCTACTCCAGACCAAATCTCCTGTCCCTCTCTATATCAGACCCTCCTGTCCCCACAGATCAGACCATCCCGCCCCCCCACCCCCCCAAGATCAGACTCTCCCTAGGTTAGACCTTCTTGTCCTCTCCAGATCAGATGATCCTGTCCCCCCAGATCAGACCCACCTGTCCTCTAAAGATCAGACTCTCCTGCCTCCCCCCATGCCTGACCCTCCTACCCACCAGATCTATCTATCTATCTATCTATCTATCTATCTATCTATCTATCTATCCCTCTATCTATCTATCTATCTATCTATCTATCTATCTATCTATCTATCTATCTATCTATCTATCTATCTATCTATCTATCTATCTATCTATCTATCTATCCATCCCTCTATCTATCTATCTATCTATCTATCTATCTATCTATCTATCTATCCCTCTATCTATCTATCTATCTATCTATCTATCTATCTATCTATCTATCTATCTATCTATCTATCTATCTATCTATCTATCTATCTATCCCTCTATCTATCTATCTATCTATCTATCTATCTATCTATCTATCTATCTATCTATCTATCTATCTATCTATCTATCTATCTATCTATCTATCCCTCTATCTATCTATCTATCTATCTATCTATCTATCTATCTATCTATCTATCTATCTATCTATCTATCTATCTATCTATCTATCTATCTATCCCTCTATCTATCTATCTATCTATCTATCTATCTATCTATCTATCTATCTATCTATCTATCTATCTATCCACGTGCCTGCAGGACATGACATATGACCAGTCCAGTCCTATCTGTGCCACGTCCGTTGGTCTCACTGCTGCAGTGGGCAGTTGTCCAAGCCCTGAGGTCAGACGTTGGCCGGGGGAAGTCACTGCTAGGACCACTAACACAAGGACTTTTTTGTTTAATTTATTGATCTTTATTTAATTATTTTGCTCAGAAACAGATCCAGGGGTATTTAGAATATATTGATTAGATAAGAGGCCAAACAATCACCCATAGGCTGCCCCCACAGAACAAGCTCACTGCCAGGGATCCACTTTAACACAGTAAGAGTGCAGTCAGTGTTGTATGGGGTCTGTTACACTGAATATTTATTATAGTAATGATCCGTATCTGGTCTGGCTCCTGGAGACTTGCTGTGTTAAAGTGGTTGCTGAGCATTTGCTGTGGGGGCAGCCTATGACCTATGTCTGCAGGCAGGCCTGGGTGTGGGTCTTTCATAGGTCCCTTCTTAAAGGGGAGGTATGGTCACCCTCTTATTTTCTTCTAAAATATTCATATAAAATATAGAAAATCAGAAGAGGCCTCGAGCTCCGGATCCGTCTGTTCCTTAGCAACTGGAGACACTCGAGTGAGGGGAGAGAGAACGAGACTGTGTGTACATAGAGTGGGGAGAGGGGTGTGTTTATATCTATACAGTGTGTAGAGAGGGGTGTGTTTATATGTAGAGAGTGTGGAAAGAGGTGTGTGTATTTATGTATGCGTGTGTATATTTGTGTATGTATGTGTGTGTGTGTATTTATGTATGTGTGTGTATATTTGTGTATGTATGTGTGTGTGTGTGTATTTATGTATGTGTGTGTATATTTGTGTGTATATTTGTGTGTATATTTGTGTATGTGTGTACATTTTTGTATGTATGTATGTATGTGCATGTACGCATGTATGTGAATGTGTGTGTATATTTTGTGTGCAGTGGAGTATTTACATATCTTGCTTTTCCCAAATTATAATAAATATATATATACTAGCGACTTGCCCGTCAAAAATGACGGCAATAAATTGAAGCCTGGCAATGGTGTTTGTCACACACTGCGAGCCTCTCCCCCCCTCTACTTTATTGGCCTCGCGATGAGCGCCTTTGACGCTAATCACGGGCCTCGCAATGAGCGCCGAAGGCGCTCATTGCGAGCCTCTCTACCCCTCTACTTGACGGGAGAGGCTCATTGCGAACCTCTCCCCCCTGTACTTTACTGGCCTTGCGATAAGCTCCTTCAGAGCTCATCTCGGGCCTTGCAATGAGTGGCTTTGGAACTCATTGTGAGCCTCTCCCGCCCTCTACTTCCTCTCCCTCCCCTGTGTCTCTTCCCCCTCTCCCTCCCCTGTCTCTTTCCCCTCTCCCTCCCCTGTGTCTCTTCCCCCCCTTTCCCTCCCCTGTGTCTCTTTCCCCTCTCCCTCCCCTGTGTCTCTTTCCCCCCTCTCCCTCCCCTGTGTCTCTTTCCCCCCCTCTCCCTTCCTTGTTTCTCCTTCCCCCTCTCCCTCCCCTGTGTCTCTTCCCCCTCTCCCACTCCTGTGTCTTTCTCCCTCCCCTGTGTCTCTTCACCCCGTCACCCTCCCCTGTGTCTCTTCACCCCGTCTCCCTCCCCTGTGTCTCTTCACCCCGTCTCCCTCCCCTGTGTCTCTGCCCCCCTCATCCCTCCCCTGTGTCTCTCCACCCCCTGACCCTCATCTTTTCCCCCCTCCGCTGTGTCTCCTCCCCCATGTCTATTCCTCCCCTCCTTCCCTCCCGTTTCTCTTCCTCCCCTACTGTTTCTCTTCCTTCCCTCCTCTCCATCCCCTGTGTCTCTCTTCCCCCTCCTCTCCCTCCCCTGTGTTTCTCTTCCCCCTCCTCTTCTCGCTCCCCTGTGCCTCTCTTCCCCCTTCCCTGTGTCTCTCTTCCCCTCCCCTGTATCTCACTTCCCCTCCCCTGTATCTCACTTCCCCCCCCCTGTGTCTCTCTTCCCCTCCCCTGTATCTCACTCCCCCTGTCCCCTGTGTCTCTCTTCCCCCCTCCTCTCGTGTCTCTATTCCCCTCCTCCTCTGCCTCCCTCATGTATCTCTTCCCCTGCTTTTCCCCTCCTTGTCACTCTTCCCTGTGTCTCTCTCCCTCACCTCATTGCTGTAGATGCGCGCGCGCGCACGCTTATGTGACGTCTTTGCGTGCGCGCGCGCACGCTTGTCTGCCCGGCTACCCGCGCACGCGACGTCTTCGCGTGTGCGCGCGCGCGCGCACGCTTGCCGGCTACCCGTGCACGCCTGCTGTAGGGCTGATGGGAGCCATGGTGAAACTGCGAGTTGTCGTCAGTTGCGGCCCTTCCTTTGCGAGGGCCGCAAAGCGTGACGACAACTCGCAGTAAGACAATTATAATATGTGATATATATATATATATATATATATATATATATATATATAATATATTTCTGCCTGTACCCACAAGGCCCACCGACCCAGGCCTAGGGCAGGACGTGTAAAGTGTCCATGTGGTGACTCCAGACCTACAGGAGAAAAGAAGAGATTTATTCAGAGGTGGAAATAAAGCAGGAGGGGAAGAGACATGTGAGGCGTGGGGCGATGGGGAGCTGCACTCTGGATGGAGGGTACCCCGGAGCACTCTTAGCATCCTGACACATCCCCAGCACCCCGGCACATTCCCAGCACCTCTGCGCACTCCCAGCACCAGCATAAACCCAGCTCTTCAGTGCACCCTCAGCACCCTGGTGCACTCCCAGTACGCTCCCAGCACCTCGGGTCACTTCTAGCACCATGGCATAAACCCAGCATTTTGATGCAACCCCAGCATCTCAGCGCACCCCCAGCATGCTCCCAGCACCTCAGCGCACCCCCAGCATGCTCCCAGCACCTCAGCGCACCCCCAGCATGCTCCCAGCACCTCAGCGCACCCCCAGCATGCTCCCAGCACCTCAGCACACCCCCAGCATGCTCCCAGCACCTCAGCGCACCCCCAGCATGCTCCCAGCACCTCAGCGCACCCCCAGCATGCTCCCAGCACCTCAGCGCACCCCCAGCATGCTCCCAGCACATCAGTGCACCACCAGCATGCTCCCAGCACCTTGGCGCACTCCCAGCACCCCAGCATATACCCAGCACCTCAGCGCACCCCCCAGCACCCTGGTCCACTCCCAGCACCTTGGAGCAGTTCCAGCACTTTGGTGCACCCCCAGCACCCTTGGGCACCACCAGCACCCCTCCTCACACCCAGCACCTTGGGCACTCCCAGCACCCTGGCATAAACCCAGCACTTCAGTGCACCCCCAGCGCACCCCCAGCACCCGGGCTCTTTCCCAGCACTCCAAGCAAAGTCTGTCCCGCAGCCAGATCATTAATTACACTCCAGATACCACTGAGCAGGAAAATCTCCAAATGTTGGTAATTATTCACAGAGATAAATAAAAAGGCAACTAAATGTTTACAAATATCACCAGCTGCTTCCTCTATACAAGTCTGGGGGGGGGGGGGGGGGACACGGACCCTCCTGCCCCCCAGACCAGACCCTCCTGCCCCCCAGACCAGACTCTCCTGCCCCCCAGACCAGACCCTCCTGCCCCCCAGACCAGACCCACCTGCCCTCCTGCCCCCCAGACCCACCTGCCCTTCTGCCCCCCAGACCAAACCCTCCTGCCCCCCAGACCAGACCCACCTGCCCTCCTGCCCTCCAGACCAGACCCTCCTGCCCCCCAGACCAGACCCTCCTGCCCCCCAGACCAGACCCACCTGCCCTCCTGCCCTCCAGACCAGACCCTCCTGCCCCCCAGACCAGACCCACCTGCCCTCCTGCCCCCCAGACCCACCTGCCCTCCTGCCCCCCAGACCAGACCCTCCTGCCCCCCAGACCAGACCCACCTGCCCTCCTGCCCCCCAGACCAGACTCTCCTGCCCCCCAGACCAGACCCTCCTGCCCCCCAGACCAGACCCACCTGCCCTCCTGCCCCCCAGACCCACCTGCCCTTCTGCCCCCCAGACCAAACCCTCCTGCCCCCCAGACCAGACCCACCTGCCCTCCAGACCAGACCCTCCTGCCCCCCAGACCAGACCCTCCTGCCCCCCAGACCAGACCCACCTGCCCTCCTGCCCTCCAGACCAGACCCTCCTTCCCCCCAGACCAGACCCACCTGCCCTCCTGCCCCCCAGACCCACCTGCCCTCCTGCCCCCCAGACCAGACCCTCCTGCCCCCCAGACCAGACCTACCTGCCCTCCTGCCCCCCAGACCAGACCCTCCTGCCCCCCAGACCAGACCCACCTGCCCTCCTGCCCCCCAGACCCACCTGCCCTCCTCCCCTCCAGACCAGACCCTCCTTCCCCCCAGACCAGACCCACCTGCCCTCCTGCCCCCCAGACCAGACCCTCCTGCCCCCCAGACCAGACCCACCTGCCCTCCTGCCCCCCAGACCAGACCCTCCTGCCCCCCAGACCAGACCCACCTGCCCTCCTGCCCCCCAGACCCACCTGCCCTCCTCCCCTCCAGACCAGACCCTCCTTCCCCCCAGACCAGACCCACCTGCCCTCCTGCCCCCCAGACTAGACCATCCTGCCCCCCAGACCAGACCCACCTGCCCTCCTGCACCCCAGACAAGACCCTCCTGCCTTCCAGACCAGACCCACCTGCCCTCCTGCCACCCAGACCAGACCCTCCTGCCCTCCTGCTCCGCAGACCAGACCCTCCTGCCCCCCAGACCAGACCCACCTGCCCTCCTGCGCCCCAGACCAGACCCTCCTGCCCCCCAGACCAGACCCACCTGCCCTCCTGCCCCCCAGACCAGACCCACCTGCCCCCCAGACCAGACGCTCCTGCCCCCCAGACCAGACCCACCTGCCCTCCTGCCCCCCAGGACAGACCCACCTGCCCTCCTGCCCCCCAGACTAGACCATCCTGCCCCCCAGACCAGACCCTCCTGCCCCCAGACCAGACCCACCTGCCCTCCTGCCCCCCAGACCAGACCCACCTGCCCTCCTGCTCCCCAGACCAGACCCACCTGCCCTCCTCCCCACCAGACCAGACCCACCTGCCCTCCTGCCCCCCAGACCAGACCCACCTGCCCCCCCAGACCAGACCCTCCTACCCCCCAGACCAGACCCACCTGCCCTCCTGCCCCCCAGACCAGACCCTCCTGCCCACCAGACCAGACCCACCTGCCCTCCTGCCCCCCAGACCAGACCCACCTGCCCTCCTGCCCCCCAGACCAGACCCACCTACCCTCCTGCCCCACAGACCAGACCTTCCTGCCCCCCAGACCAGACTCACCTGCCCTCCTGCCCTCCTGCCCCCAGACCAGACCCACCTGCCCTCCTGCCCCCCAAAACCAGACCCTCCTGCCCCCCAGACCAGACCCACCTGCCCTTCTGCCCTGCAGACCAGACCACCTGCCCTCCAACCCCCCAGACACCAGACCCACCTGCCCTCCTGCCCCTCAGACCAGACCCTCCTGCCCCCCAGACCAGACCCACCTGTCCTCCTGCCCCACAGACCAGACCCACCTGCCCTCCTACCCCCCAGACCAGACCCTCCTGCCCCCAGACCAGACCCACCTACCCTCCTGCCCCCCAGACCAGACCCACCTGCCCTTCTACCCCCCAGACCCACCTGGCTTCCTGCCACCAGACCAGACCCACCTGCCCCCCAGACCAGACCCACCTGGCCTTCTGCCCCCCAGACCAGACCCACCTGCCCTCCTGCCCCTCAGACCAGACCCTCCTGCCCCTCAGACCAGACCCTCCTGCCCCCCAGACCAGACCCACCTGTCCTCCTGCCCCACAGACCAGACCCACCTGCCCTCCTACCCCCCAGACCAGACCCTCCTGCCCCCAGACCAGACCCACCTACCCTCCTGCCCCCCAGACCAGACCCACCTGCCCTTCTACCCCCCAGACCCACCTGGCTTCCTGCCACCAGACCAGACCCACCTGCCCCCCAGACCAGACCCACCTGGCCTTCTGCCCCCCAGACCAGACCCACCTGCCCTCCTGCCACTCAGACCAGACCCACCTGCCCTCCTGCCCCCCAGACCAGACCCACCTGCCCTCCTGCCCCACAGACCAGACCCACCTGCCCTCCTACCCCCCAGACCAGACCCACGTGCCCTCCTGCCCCCCAGATCAGACCCACCTCCCCTCCTGCCCCCTGGACCAGACCCACCTGCCCTCCTGCCCCCCAGACCAGACCTACCTGGCCTCCTGCCACCAGACCAGACCCACCTGCCCTCCTGCCCCCCAGACCAGACCCACCTGTCATCCTGCCCCACAGACCAGACCCACCTGCCCTCCTACCCCCCAGACCAGACCCTCCTGCCCCCAGACCAGACCCACCTACCCTCCTGCCCCCCAGACCAGACCCACCTGCCCTCCTGCCCCCCAGACCCACCTGGCCTCCTGCCACCAGAGCACACCCACCTGCCCTCATGCCCCCCAGACCAGACCCACCTGGCCTCCTGCCCCCCAGACCAGACCGACGTGCCCTCCTTCCACTCAGACCAGACCCACCTGCCCTCCTGCCCCCCAGATCAGACCAACCTACCCTCCTGCCCCCCAGACCAGACCCACCTGCCCTCCTGCCCTGCAGACCAGACCACCTGCCCTCCTACCCCCCAGAAACCAGACCCACCTGCCCTCCTGCCCCTCAGACCAGACCCTCCTGCCCCCCAGACCAGACCCACCTGTCCTCCTGCCCCACAGACCAGACCCACCTGCCCTCCTACCCCCCAGACCAGACCCTCCTGCCCCCAGACCAGACCCACCTACCCTCCTGCCCCCCAGACCAGACCCACCTGCCCTTCTTCCCCCCAGACCCACCTGGCTTCCTGCCACCAGACCAGACCCACCTGCCCCCCAGACCAGACCCACCTGGCCTTCTGCCCCCCAGACCAGACCCACCTGCCCTCCTGCCACTCAGACCAGACCCACCTGGCCTTCTGCCCCCCAGACCAGGCCCACCTGCCCTCCTGCCCCACAGACCAGACCCACCTGCCCTCCTCCCCCCCAGACCAGACCCACGTGCCCTCCTGCCCCCCAGATCAGACCCACCTACCCTCCTGCCCCCTGGACCAGACCCACCTGCCCTCCTGCCCCCCAGACCAGACCTACCTGGCCTCCTGCCACCAGACCAGACCCACCTGCCCTCCTGCCCCCCAGACCAGACCCACCTGTCATCCTGCCCCACAGACCAGACCCACCTGCCCTCCTACCCCCCAGACCAGACCCTCCTGCCCCCAGACCAGACCCACCTACCCTCCTGCCCCCCAGACCAGACCCACCTGCCCTCCTGCCCCCCAGACCCACCTGGCCTCCTGCCACCAGAGCAGACCCACCTGCCCTCATGCCCCCCAGACCAGACCCACCTGGCCTCCTGCCCCCCAGACCAGACCCACGTGCCCTCCTGCCACTCAGACCAGACCCACCTGCCCTCCTGCCCCCCAGATCAGACCAACCTACCCTCCTGCCCCCCAGACCAGACCCACCTGCCCTCCTGCCCCCTAGACCAGACCTACCTGGCCTCCTGCCACCAGACCAGACCCACCTGCCCTCCTACCCCCCAGACCAGAACCACCTGCCCCCCAGACCAGACCCACCTGCCCTCCAGGCCCCCAGACCAGACCCACCTGGCCTCCTGCCCCCCAGACCAGACCCACCTGCCCTCCTGCCCCCCAGACCAGACCCACCTGCCCTCCTGCCACTCAGACCAGACCCACCTGCCCTCCTGCCACTCAGACCAGACCCACCTGCCCTCCTGCCCCCCAGACCAGACCCACCTCCCCTCCTGCCCTCTCCAGATCAGATAATCTTGTATCTTCCAGATTATGTATCTGTCTGTCTATCTATATTGAGGTAAACAAGAATATATAGCACTCCGGCAGACCATACCCACCTGTCCCACCAGAGTAGACCATCTCAATCCCCCCAGATTACACCCTCCTTTCCCCAAATAAGACCCCCCTGTCCCTCCATATCAGATCCTCCTTTAACCTCAACTGGACCCTCCGAACTAGACCTACCTGTCTTATCCTTCCCCACACCAGACACCTTTCTCTCCAGATGCACCTCAGACTATTCCTTGCCCTTTTTCCTGATGGACATAGGAAAGTTCCCCCGGCTTCTTGAGTTGTTTTGGGGCAGTATCTGCTTAATGTGCTAATAATAATGAATCACCCTCCAGATTATACATTATAATGCGATTGTCTCATCACCATTAAGATCCCTTTCTGGATGCTCCATTTCCAGAGTCGGAGCCCAGATCCACTCACAATTTATTGCTGTCTTCTGTGTTGTTTGGAGGGGGCCCCAGGCGCTCAGGCGAGGAGGGTGTGTGACTGGAATCCAGATCAGGGCACTGGCAGCCTCACAACTCTCCAGCCGTGCTCTCCAACACCAGATAAGCTGAAAACAGCAATGTGGAGAACATGGTTTCCTTTTACTACGTTACCCTGAATTTATTAATTTCTACACGTTTTATTTAGTGCTTTTATAGCATTGGAACTTCGTTGACCTGCTGGATATATAATGATATCAGAACCTGCTCTGGGGCCAGATGTCCGTGCCTCACCCGGGGTAGCCAATAAGCACAGGGGCACCACTTATTGCTGGGCCCTGCAGCGTATAGTAACACAGTCCAGTTATCTGATTGGTCCGCTGACAGACTTCTGTCCTCATTATCTATGCAGCTTCAGTTGTTGATCAATTATAAAAAATATAAATAGGTTTCCTGCATGATGTTCAAAGCTCTCCCTGATGGTGACTTCAGTTACCCATTAGGAGAGTACAGAACATAGGTCCGAAATCTGCCCTGAAATCCAATCTAGAGGGAAACACAATATTGTGTGCCTGATATGGGAGACAGGCGGGTGTAACCTGGAGGGGACAGGCGGGTGTGATTGTGGGGCACTAGAGGGTCTGATCTGGAGGGTACAGGAGGGTCTGATCTGGAGGGGATAGGAGGGTCTGATCTGGAGGGGATAGGAGGGTCTGATCTGGAGGGTACAGGAGGGTCTGATCTGGAGGGGATAGGAGGGTCTGATCTGGAGGGTACAGGAGGGTCTGATCTGGAGGGGATAGGAGGGTCTGATCTGGAGGGGATAGGAGGGTCTCATCTGGAGGGTACAGGAAGGTCTGATCTGGAGGGAATAGGAGGGTCTAATCTGGAAGGGGACAGGCGGGTGTGATCGTGGGGAACTAGAGGGTCTGATCTGGAGGGTACAGAAGGGTCTGATCTGGAGGGAATAGGAGGGTCTCATCTGAAGGGTACAGGAGGGTCTGATCTGGAAGGAATAGGAGGGTCTCATCTGGAGGGAACAGGAGGGTCTGATCTGGAGGGGACGGGAGGGTCTGATCTGGAGGGGACAGGAGGGTCTGACCTGGAGTGTACAGATGGGTCTGAACTAGAGGGGACGGGGGGTCTGATCTGGAGGAGAAAGGTGGGTCTGATGCGTGGGGGAAGGTTGGTCTGATTTGGAGGGGAAGGGGGGACTTATCTGGAGGGGAAGAAAGGTCTGTTCTGGAGGGGACAGGGACCTTTTCTGTTATATGTATGCACGCATTTGTGGAAGAGTCGCTGGGAAGCGCACCGCGGACGTCCACGTATAGCTGTGGCTTTACGCCCGGTAAGAGGTTAGGCGTTTTCGGGTTATGGTTAGATGCTTAGTGGTTTAGGGTTAGGGTGTTGAACAGAATGGTCTGATATCGAGTGGGCAGGATGGTCTGATCTAGAGGGTCACAACAGTCTAATCTGGAGGAACAGGAGGGTCTAATCTAGGGGAGACAAGATGGTCTGATCTAAAGGGATAGGAGTGTCTGATCTGGAGGGGCAGTAAGGTCTGTTCTGGTGGGTATGGTCTACTAACAAGTGGGTCTAGTCCTAAAAGATTTTATCACAGTAGATCTGTTTCCTATAATGGGCTGTTCTGGGTTAAGCTTCATTATCAGAACATGACAGTTAATTATAAACCTCATTATTTTCCATCAGAACCTACTGAGAAGTTGATTAATGACACAAAATGTCAGAGGAAATGATCTGTAAGTGGGACGGAGAGCCGTGGGGTCACTTACCTGAGAGCATCGCTTGGCGATGACCTGGAGGGGACACCAAATGTCTCCCATAACTCCTCCTATTGTGCCATATAACCATATAACAAGTTCCTCTACCTTCTGGTGAGACGTATAACCTCTCCCAATAACGCCTCCCATCCCCATATAACTTCTCCTACCGTCTTATCTCTATCTAGGACTCCTATTACATATAACCCTTCTATATAACCCCCATATACTCTATTACTATGACTAGTAGTAGTTGCATGGACTGGTCTTCTTTGATGACATATCAGATGACATACCCTGAACCTGGTTCGTTAGTGTGAGTTATTTCCCTCCTTCTCCTGGAGTTGGATCTCTCTCTGTTTTTAGTACCCCTGTGCCAGTCTCAGTTGGCGGTTTCTGGTTAGTTAGTGTGAGTTATTTCTCTCCTTCCCCTGGAGTCGGATCTCTCTCTGTCTTTAGGACCCCTGTGCCAGTCTCAGTTGGTGGTTTCTGGTTGGTTAGTGTGAGTTATTTTGCCTCCTTCCCCTGGAGTGGGATCTCAGTCTGTTTTTAGTACCCCTGTGCCAGTCTCAGTTGGTGGGTCCTGGTTGGTTAGTGTGAGTTATTTCCCTCCTTCCCCTGGAGTGGGATCTCTCTCTCTCTTTAGTACCCCTTTGCCAGTCTCAGTTGGCGGTTTCTGGTTGGTTAGTGTGAGTTATTTCCCTCCTTCCCCTGAAATGGGATCTCAGTCTGTTTTTAGTACCCCTGTGCCAGTCTCAGTTGGTGGTTTCTGGGTGGTTAGTGTGAGTTATTTCCCTCCTTCCCCTGGAGTTGGATCTCTCTCTAGTACCCCTGTGCCAGTCTCAGTTGGTGGTTTCTGGTTGGTTAGTGTGAGTTATTTCCTTCCTTCCCCTGGAGTGGGATCTCAATCTGTTTTTAGGACCCCTGTGCCAGTCTCAGTTGGTGGTTTCTGGTTGGTTAGTGTGAGTTATTTCCCTCCTTCCCCTGGAGTGGGATCTCAGTCTGTTTTTAGGACCCCTGTGCCAGTCTCAGTTGGTGGTTTCCGGTTGGTTAGTGTGAGTTATTTCCCTCCTTCCCCTGGAGTGGGATCTCAGTCTGTTTTTAGTACCCCTGTGCCAGTCTCAGTTGGGGGTTTATGGTTGGTTAGTGTGAGTTATTTCCCTCCTTCCCCTGGAGTGGGATCTCTCTCTGTCTTTAGTACCCCTGTGCCAGTCTCCATTGGCGGTTTCTGGTTGGGTAGAGTGAGTTACTTCCCTCCTTCCCCTGGAGTTGGATCTCTCTCTGTCTTTAGTACCCCTGTGCCAGTCTCAGTTGGGGGTTTCCGGTTGGTTAGTGTGAGTTATTTCCCTCCTTCCCCTGGTGTGGGATCTCAGTCTGTTTTTAGTACCCCTGTGCCAGTCTCAGTTGGGGGTTTCCGGTTGGTTAGTGTAAGTTATTTCCCTCCTTCTCCTGGAGTTGGGTCTCTCTCTCTCTTTAGTACCCAAGTGCCAGTCTCAGTTGGTGGTTTCTGATTGGTTAGTGTGAGTTATTTCCCCCCTTCTCCTGGAGTTGGATCTCTCTCTGTCTTTAGTACCCCTGTGCCAGTCTCAGTTGGTGGTTTCTGGTTGGTTAGAGTGAGTTATTTCCCTCCTTCCCCTGGAGTGGGATCTCAGTCTGTTTTTAGGACCCCTGTGCCAGTCTCAGTTGGTGGTTTCTGGTTGGTTAGTGTGAGTTATTTCCCTCCTTCTCCTGGAGTGGGATCTCAGTCTGTTTTTAGTACCCCTGTGCCAGTCTCAGTTGGGGGTTTCTGGTTGGTTAGTGTGAGTTATTTCCCTCCTTCCCCTGGAGTGGGATCTCTCTCTGTCTTTAGTACCCCTGTGCCAGTCTCCGTTGGTGGTTTCTGGTTGGGTAGAGTGAGTTACTTCCCTCCTTCCCCTGGAGTTGGATCTCTCTCTGTCTTTAGTACCCCTGTGCCAGTCTCAGTTGGTGGTTTCAGGTTTGTTAGTGTGAGTTATTTCCCTCCTTCCCCTGGAGTGGGATCTCAGTCTGTTTTTAGGACCCCTGTGCCAGTCTCAGTTGGCGTTTTCTGGTTGGTTAGTGTGAGTTATTTCCCTCCTTCCCCTGAAATGGGATCTCAGTCTGTTTTTAGTACCCCTGTGCCAGTCTCAGTTGGTGGGTCCTGGTTGGTTAGTGTGAGTTATTTCCCTCCTTCCCCTGGAGTGGGATCTCAGTCTGTTTTTAGGACCCTTGTGCCAGTCTCAGTTGGTGGTTTCTGGTTGGTTAGAGTGAGTTATTTCCCTCCTTCCTCTGGAGTGGGATCTCAGTCTTTTTTTAGGACCCCTGTGCCAGTCTCAGTTGGTGGTTTTTGGTTGGTTAGTGTGAGTTATTTCCCTCCTTCCCCTGGAGAAGGATCTCAGTCTGTTTTTAGTACCCCTGTGCCAGTCTCAGTTGGGGGTTTATGGTTGGTTAGTGTGAGTTATTTCCCTCCTTCCCCTGGAGTGGGATCTCTCTCTGTCTTTAGTACCCCTGTGCCAGTCTCCGTTGGCGGTTTCTGGTTGGGTAGAGTGAGTTACTTCCCTCCTTCCCCTGGAGTTGGATCTCTCTCTGTCTTTAGTACCCCTGTGCCAGTCTCAGTTGGTGGTTTCTGGTTTGTTAGTGTGAGTTATTTCCCTCCTTCCCCTGGAGTGGGATCTCAGTCTGTTTTTAGGCCCCCTGTGCCAGTCTCAGTTGGCGGTTTCTGGTTGGTTAGTGTGAGTTATTTCCCTCCTTCCCCTGAAATGGGATCTCAGTCTGTTTTTAGTACCCCTGTGCCAGTCTCAGTTGGTGGGTCCTGGTTGGTTAGTGTGAGTTATTTCCCTCCTTCCCCTGGAGTGGGATCTCAGTCTGTTTTTAGGACCCTTGTGCCAGTCTCAGTTGGTGGTTTCTGGTTGGTTAGAGTGAGTTATTTCCCTCCTTCCTCTGGAGTGGGATCTCAGTCTGTTTTTAGTACCCCTGTGCCAGTCTCAGTTGGGGGTTTATGGTTGGTTAGTGTGAGTTATTTCCCTCCTTCCCCTGGAGTGGGATCTCTCTCTGTCTTTAGTACCCCTGTGCCAGTCTCCGTTGGCGGTTTCTGGTTGGGTAGAGTGAGTTACTTCCCTCCTTCCCCTGGAGTTGGATCTCTCTCTGTCTTTAGTACCCCTGTGCCAGTCTCAGTTGGTGGTTTCTGGTTTGTTAGTGTGAGTTATTTCCCTCCTTCCCCTGGAGTGGGATCTCAGTCTGTTTTTAGGACCCCTGTGCCAGTCTCCGTTGGCGGTTTCTGGTTGGGCAGAGTGAGTTACTTCCCTCCTTCCCCTGGAGTTGGATCTCTCTCTGTCTTTAGTACCCCTGTGCCAGTCTCAGTTGGTGGTTTCTGATTGGTTAGTGTGAGTTATTTCCCTCCTTCCCCTGGAGTGGGATCTCAGTCTGTCTTTAGTACCCCTGTGCCAGTCTCAGTTGGCGGTTTCTGGTTAGTTAGTGTGAGTTATTTCCCTCCTTCCCCTGAAATGGGATCTCAGTCTGTTTTTAGTACCCCTGTGCCAGTCTCAGTTGGTGGGTCCTGGTTGGTTAGTGTGAGTTATTTCCCTCCTTCCCCTGGAGTGGGATCTCAGTCTGTTTTTAGGACCCTTGTGCCCGTCTCAGTTGGTGGTTTCTGGTTGGTTAGTGTGAGTTATTTCCCTCCTTCCCCTGGAGTGGGATCTCAGTCTGTCTTTAGGACCCCTGTGCCAGTCTCAGTTGGTGGTTTCTGATTGGTTAGTGTGAGTTATTTCCCCCCTTCTCCTGGAGTTGGATCTCTCTCTGTTTTTAGTACCCCTGTGCCAGTCTCAGTTGGGGGTTTATGGTTGGTTAGTGTGAGTTATTTCCCTCCTTCCCCTGGAGTGGGATCTCTCTCTGTCTTTAGTACCCCTGTGCCAGTCTCCGTTGGCGGTTTCTGGTTGGGTAGAGTGAGTTACTTCCCTCCTTCCCCTGGAGTTGGATCTCTCTCTGTCTTTAGTACCCCTGTGCCAGTCTCAGTTGGTGGTTTCTGGTTGGTTAGTGTGAGTTATTTCCCTCCTTCCCCTGAAATGGGATCTCAGTCTGTTTTTAGTACCCCTGTGCCAGTCTCAGTTGGTGGTTTCTGGTTGGTTAGTGTGAGTTATTTCCCTCCTTCCCCTGGAGTGGGATCTCAGTCTGTTTTTAGGACCCTTGTGACCGTCTCAGTTGGTGGTTTCTGATTGGTTAGTGTGAGTTATTTCCCCCCTTCTCCTGGAGTTGGATCTCTCTCTGTCTTTAGTACCCCTGTGCCAGTCTCAGTTGGTGGTTTCTGGTTGGTTAGAGTGAGTTATTTCCCTCCTTCCCCTGGAGTGGGATCTCAGTCTGTTTTTAGTACCCCTGTGCCAGTCTCAGTTGGTGGTTTCTGGTTGGTTAGTGTGAGTTATTTCCCTCCTTCCCCTGGAGTGGGATCTCAGTCTGTTTTTAGTACCCCTGTGCCAGTCTCAGTTGGTGGTTTCTGGTTGGTTAGAGTGAGTTATTTCCCTCCTTCCCCTGGAGTGGGATCTCAGTCTGTTTTTAGTACCCCTGTGCCAGTCACAGTTGGTGGTTTCTGGTTGCTTAATATTAGTTATTTCCCTCCTTCCCCTGGAGTGGGATCTCAGTCTGTCTTTAGTACCCCTGTGCCAGTCTCAGTTGGCGGTTTCTGGTTAGTTAGTGTGAGTTATTTCCCTCCTTCCACTGGAGTGGGATCTCTCTCTGTCTTTAGTACCCCTGTGCCAGTCTCAGTTGGTGGTTTCTGGTTGCTTAATGTTAGTTATTTCCCTCCTTCCCCTGGAGTGGGATCTCAGTCTGTCTTTAGTACCCCTGTGCCAGTCTCAGTTGGCGGTTTTTGGTTGCTTAATGTTAGTTATTTCCCTCCTTCCCCTGGAGTGGGATCTCAGTCTGTCTTTAGTACCCCTGTGCCAGTCTCAGTTGGCGGTTTCTGGTTAGTTAGTGTGAGTTATTTCCCTCCTTCCCCTGGAGTGGGATCTCTCTCTGTTTTTAGGACCCCTGTGCCTGTCTCAGTTGGTGGTTTCTGGTTGGTTAGAGTGAGTTATTTCCGTCCTTCCTCTGGAGTGGGATCTCAGTCTGTTTTTAGGACCCCTGTGCCAGTCTCAGTTGGTGGTTTCTGGTTGGTTAGTGTGAGTTATTTCCCTCCTTCCCCTGGAGTGGGATCTCAGTCTGTTTTTAGTACCCCTGTGCCAGTCTCAGATGGGGGTTTATGGTTGGTTAGTGTGAGTTATTTCCCTCCTTCCCCTGGAGTGGGATCTCTCTCTGTCTTTAGTACCCCTGTGCCAGTCTCCGTTGGCGGTTTCTGGTTGGGTAGAGTGAGTTACTTCCCTCCTTCCCCTGGAGTTGGATCTCTCTCTGTCTTTAGTACCCCTGTGCCAGTCTCAGTTGGTGGTTTCTGGTTGGTTAGTGTGAGTTATTTCCCTCCTTCCCCTGGAGTGGGATCTCAGTCTGTTTTTAGGACCCCTGTGCCAGTCTCAGTTGGCGTTTTCTGGTTGGTTAGTGTGAGTTATTTCCCTCCTTCCCCTGAAATGGGATCTCAGTCTGTTTTTAGTACCCCTGTGCCAGTCTCAGTTGGTGGGTCCTGGTTGGTTAGTGTGAGTTATTTCCCTCCTTCCCCTGGAGTGGGATCTCAGTCTGTTTTTAGGACCCTTGTGCCCGTCTCAGTTGGTGGTTTCTGATTGGTTAGTGTGAGTTATTTCCCCCCTTCTCCTGGAGTTGGATCTCTCTCTGTCTTTAGTACCCCTGTGCCAGTCTCAGTTGGTGGTTTCTGGTTGGTTAGAGTGAGTTATTTCCCTCCTTCCCCTGGAGTGGGATCTCAGTCTGTTTTTAGTACCCCTGTGCCAGTCTCAGTTGGTGGTTTCTGGTTGGTTAGAGTGAGTTATTTCCCTCCTTCCCCTGGAGTGGGATCTCAGTCTGTTTTTAGTACCCCTGTGCCAGTCTCAGTTGGTGGTTTCTGGTTGGTTAGTGTGAGTTATTTCCCTCCTTCCCCTGGAGTAGGATCTCAGTCTGTTTTTAGTACTCCTGTGCCAGTCTCAGTTGGTGGTTTCTGGTTGGTTAGTGTAAGTTATTTCTCGCCTTCCCCTGGAGTGGGATCTCAGTCTGTCTTTAGGACCCCTGTGCCAGTCTCAGTTGGTGGTTTCTGGTTGGTTAGTGTGAGTTATTTCCCTCCTTCCCCTGGAGTGGGATCTCAGTCTGTCTTTAGTACCCCTGTGCCAGTCTCAGTTGGCGGTTTCTGGTTAGTTAGTGTGAGTTATTTCCCTCCTTCCCCTGGAGTGGGATCTCTCTCTGTCTTTAGTACCCCTGTGCCAGTCTCCGTTGGCGGTTTCTGGTTGGGTAGAGTGAGTTACTTCCCTCCTTCCCCTGGAGTTGGATCTCTCTCTGTCTTTAGTACCCCTGTGCCAGTCTCAGTTGGTGGTTTCTGGTTGGTTAGTGTGAGTTACTTCCCTCCTTCCCCTGGAGTGGGATCTCAGTCTGTTTTTAGGACCCCTGTGCCAGTCTCAGTTGGCGGTTTCTGGTTGGTTAGTGTGAGTTATTTCCCTCCTTCCCCTGAAATGGGATCTCAGTCTGTTTTTAGTACCCCTGTGCCAGTCTCAGTTGGTGGGTCCTGGTTGGTTAGTGTGAGTTATTTCCCTCCTTCCCCTGGAGTGGGATCTCAGTCTGTTTTTAGGACCCTTGTGCCCGTCTCAGTTGGTGGTTTCTGATTGGTTAGTGTGAGTTATTTCCCCCCTTCTCCTGGAGTTGGATCTCTCTCTGTCTTTAGTACCCCTGTGCCAGTCTCAGTTGGTGGTTTCTGGTTGGTTAGAGTGAGTTATTTCCCTCCTTCCCCTGGAGTGGGATCTCAGTCTGTTTTTAGTACCCCTGTGCCAGTCTCAGTTGGTGGTTTCTGGTTGGTTAGAGTGAGTTATTTCCCTCCTTCCCCTGGAGTGGGATCTCAGTCTGTTTTTAGTACCCCTGTGCCAGTCTCAGTTGGTGGGTCCTGGTTGGTTAGTGTGAGTTATTTCCCTCCTTCCCCTGGAGTGGGATCTCAGTCTGTTTTTAGGACCCTTGTGCCAGTCTCAGTTGGTGGTTTCTGATTGGTTAGTGTGAGTTATTTCCCCCCTTCTCCTGGAGTTGGATCTCTCTCTGTCTTTAGTACCCCTGTGCCAGTCTCAGTTGGTGGTTTCTGGTTGGTTAGAGTGAGTTATTTCCCTCCTTCCCATGGAGTGGGATCTCAGTCTGTTTTAAGGACCCCTGTGCCAGTCTCAGTTGGTGGTTTCTGGTTGATTAGTGTGAGTTACTTCCCTCCTTCCCCTGGAGTGGGATCTCAGTCTGTTTTTAGTACCCCTGTGCCAGTCTCAGTTGGTGGTTTCTGGTTGGTTAGTGTAAGTTATTTCTCGCCTTCCCCTGGAGTGGGATCTCAGTCTGTCTTTAGGACCCCTGTGCCAGTCTCAGTTGGTGGTTTCTGGTTGGTTAGTGTGAGTTATTTCCCTCCTTCCCCTGGAGTGGGATCTCAGTCTGTCTTTAGTACCCCTGTGCCAGTCTCAGTTGGCGGTTTCTGGTTAGTTAGTGTGAGTTATTTCCCTCCTTCCCCTGGAGTGGGATCTCTCTCTGTCTTTAGTACCCCTGTGCCAGTCTCAGTTGGTTGGTCCTGGTTGGTTAGTGTGAGTTATTTCCCTCCTTTCCCTGGAGTGGGATCTCAGTCTGTTTTTAGGACCCCTGTGCCAGTCTCAGTTGGTGGTTTCTGGTTGGTTAGAGTGAGTTATTTCCCTCCTTTCCCTGGAATGGGATCTCAGTCTGTTTTTAGGACCCCTGTGCCAGTCTCAGTTGGTGGTTTCTGGTTGGTTAGTGTGAGTTATTTCCCTGCTTCCCCTGGAGTGGGATCTCAGTCTGTTTTTAGTACCCATGTGCCAGTCTCAGTTGACGGTTTCTGGTTATAAAGTTTAAGATGTTTCACTCCTCTGAGCTCATTAGTTGGCGCTGGCTCCATCTGCCAAGCTGTGCTTCTGCTCCCCGATCATCTCCAGCACTGAATCATATCCAGGGAGTGAGCCGCACCTGCTCTGCCCAGCGTGCCCGCCAGCCTGGCACAGGAGATCTGATTGGAGAAGGCATGCCAAGCATGAAAATGGTTACCTGAGCCGGGTCTATATCTCACACAGTGTAGCACAAGAGTCATCAACCTACGGTACTAGTGCCAGGAGCTGCACCATAAGTATTATTGGATGGTATTCGAGTGAGGAGCTTAACCTTCTAACTAATGATGGGGTTGAGTATAATGAAGGTTTTTTTAATATAATTTGGGGATAAAGTAGGTGATTTGGTAAATTGTAGTGAAGTTAAGTGACTTGACCAGGTGGGGCGAGGGGCAACAAATGTGGGATGTGATAAAGCTGATGATGTGTTTGAAGGTTACATGTAGATAAGGTGAATGATGTGGGGGCCCAGAAGAAATAAATGTAATGAGATAGGTGTGTAATGTTTGGCATTTATTTAAGGAGATGGCACATAAGGATCCTGTGCAGGGTAAGATATGGGTTTTAATCCTTTTTATATAAGATTGTTGTGATTATATTTACTTATATATTTATTTATTATTTATTCATATTAATATTTATATTTATATTATAATCACATATAGAAAAAGATCTTCTAAACATTAAAATGTGTCACCGGTCTCAGTATCATAAACTAGACTAAATTAAAGAACATTAGAACCCACTGTCCTTATCGCGTTAGACCCTCCTGTCCCCTCCACAGCAGACCCTCCTGTCCCCCTAGATATGACCCTCCTGTCCTCCCAGATCAGACCCTCCTGTCCCTTCCAGATCAGACCCTCCTGTCCCTTCCAGATCAGACCCTCCTGTCCCCTCCAGATCAGACCCTCCTGTCCCCCCAGATCAGACCCTCCTGTCCCCTCCAGATCAGACCCTCCTGTCCCCTCCAGATCAGACCATCCTGTCCCCACAGATCAGACCCTCCTGTCCTCCCCAGATCGGACCCTCCTGTCCCCTCCAGATCAGACCCTCCTGTCACCTCCAGATCAGACCATCCTGTCCCCCAGGATCAAACCCTCCTGTCCCCCCAGGATCAAACCCTCCTGTCCCCCCCCCCAGATCAGACCATTCTTTCCCCCCCAGATCAAACCCTCCTGTCCCCGCCCCAGATCAGACCATCCTGTCCCCCCCCAGATCGGACCCTCCTGTCCCCCCCCAGATCGGACCCTCCTGTCCTCCCAAATCAGACCCTCCTGCCTCACCTCCCCAAGATCAGCCCTTCCTGTCCCCTACAGATCAGCCCCTCCTGTCCCCCCGAGATCAGACCCTCCTGTCCTCCCAGATCAGACACTCCTGTCCTCCCAGATCAGACACTCTTGCCTCACGCCCCAAGATCAGACCCTTCTGTCCCCTCCAGATCAGACACTCTTGCCTCACGCCCCAAGATCAGACCCTTCTGTCCCCTCCAGATCAGCCCCCCCCTGCCAACTCCCAGATCAGACGCTCCTGTCCTCTCAGATCAGCCCCTCCTGTCCCCCCGAGATCAGACCCTCCTGTCCTCCCAGATCAGACACTACTGACTCACCCCCCAAGATCAGACCCTTCTGTCTCCTGCAGATCAGACACTCCTATCCTTCCTGATCAGACCTTTCTGTCCCCTCCAGATCAGCCCCTCCTGTCTTTTCAGATCAGATCCTCCTAGCCCCAAGGTCACATGCTATTGCCCCCTCAGATCAGACCTTCCTACCCTTACATACATGACTGTGTCGGGCATCTGTGTATTGCTTACATGTTGTGGTTATATTGTTTGTTTGTGTGTACATTGATAGTCCATAAATATATATTGTATGCATTGAGTTGTGAGCCTGTGTGTGAATTGTGAGTCTGTGTATTAGTTGTGAGTCTGTGTATGAGTTATGAATCTGATTGTGAGTTGTGAGTCTGTGTGTGAGTTGTGAGTCTGTGTGTGAGTCTGTGTGTAAGTTTTGAGTCTGTGTGTGAGTTGTGAGTCTGTTTGTGAGTCTGTGTGTAAGTCTGTGTGTGAGTTGTGAGTCTGTGTGTGAGTTGAGAGTCTGTGTGTGAGTTGAGAGTCTGTGTGTGAGTCTGTGTGTGAGTTGTGAGTCTGTGTGTGAGTCTGTGTGTGAGTTGTGAGTCTGTGTGTGAGTTGTGAGCCTGTGTGGGATTTGTGAGTCTGTGTGTGAGAGTTGTGAGTCTGTGTGTGAGTTGTGAGTCTGTGTGTGAGTTGAGAGTCTGTGTGTGAGTTGAGAGTCTGTGTGTGAGTCTGTGTGTGAGTTGTGAGTCTGTGTGTGAGTTGAGAGTCTGTGTATGAGTTGTGAGTCTGTGTTTGAGTCTGTGTGTGAGTTGTGAGTCTGTGTGTGAGTTGTGAGCCTGTGTGGGATTTGTGAGTCTGTGTGTGAGAGTTGTGAGTCTGTGTGTGAGTTGTGAGTCTGTGTGTGAGTTGTGAGTCTGTGTGTGAGTCTGTGTGTGAGTCTGTGTGTGAGTCTGTGTGTGAGTCTGTGTGTGAGTCTGTGTGTGAGTCTGTGTGTAAGTTGTAAATCTGTGTGTGAGTTGTGAGTCTGTGTGTGAGTTGTGAGTTTGTGTGTGAGTCTGTGTGTGAGTTGTGAGTCTGTTTGTGAGTCTGTGTGTGAGTCTGTGTGTAAGTTGTGAGTCTGTGTGGGAGTTGTGAGTCTGTGTGGGAGTTGTGAGTCTGTGTGTGTGAGTTGTGAGTCTGTTTGTGAGTGGTGAGTCTGTGTGTGAGTTGTCAGTCTGTGTGTGAGTTGTCAGTCTGTGTGTGAGTTGTCAGTCTGGTTGTGAGTTGTCAGTCTGTGTGTATATTGTGTCACACACTAAGCAATGTTTTCACGCTCATTCTATATATTTGTGTTGCTTTGTATACTTGTATGGAAGTGCCCCTTGTGTTGGGCATCAAACAATTAACACATTCCACTATCCAGTGACAAGAGATGCTTTAACCCCTGCCGTTCTTTGGACACTGCCCGCCCCCTGGTGTACCAGTGCCGCTGCTTTTATAGCCTCTCTGCAGCAGCACAATACAATCATTGTTGTAGGATTAACGCAGCAATTCCTGTGTTTTATGAATCTCTCCCCCAGCGCTGGCCATAAAATTAACTGCGCCTCTCATCGCCTCCTCGCTGCCATTATCTGCAGAGCATCCGCAGGACAAGATAAGTCATAGGGGGAGTCGGGAAGGACAGAGAGGGACAGAGAGGGACAGAGTCACCAGGAGATGCACCCCGAGATATACTGATACACAGACCAGGAGATCAGACTGTACCCTGAGTTATAGTGATACACAGACCAGAGACACCCAGAGTCCAGCCCAGGAGATCAGACTGCACCCCGAGATATAGTGATACACAGACCAGAGACACCCAGAGTCCAGCCCAGGAGATCAGACTGCACCCCGAGATATAGTGATACACAGACCAGAGACACCCAGAGTCCAGCCCAGGAGATCAGACTGTACCCCGAGATATAGTGATACACAGACCAGAGTCACCCAGAGTCCAGCCCAGGAGATCAGTCTGTACCCCGAGATATAGTGATACACAGACCAGAGTCACCCAGAGTCCAGCCCAGGAGATCAGACTGTACCCCGAGATATAGTGATACACAGACCAGAGACACCCAGAGTCCAGCCCAGGAGATCAGACTGTACCCCGAGATATAGTGATACACAGACCAGAGTCACCCAGAGTCCAGCCCAGGAGATCAGACTGCACCCCGAGATATAGTGATACACAGACCAGAGACACCCAGAGTCCAGCCCAGGAGATCAGACTGTACCCCGAGATATAGTGATACACAGACCAGAGACACCCAGAGTCCAGCCCAGGAGATCAGACTGTACCCCGAGATATAGTGATACACAGACCAGAGTCACCCAGAGTCCAGCCCAGGAGATCAGACTGCACCCCGAGATATAGTGATACACAGACCAGAGACACCCAGAGTCCAGCCCAGGAGATCAGACTGTACCCCGAGATATAGTGATACACAGACCAGAGACACCCAGAGTCCAGCCCAGGAGATCAGACTGTACCCCGAGATATAGTGATACACAGACCAGAGACACCCAGAGTCCAGCCCAGGAGATCAGACTGCACCCCGAGATATAGTGATACACAGACCAGAATCACCCAGAGTCCAGCCAGTAACCAGGAGATCAGACTGTACCCCGAGATATAGTGATACACAGACCAGAATCACCCAGAGTCCAGCCAGTAACCAGGAGATCAGACTGTACCCCGAGATATAGTGATACACAGACCAGAGACACCCAGAGTCCAGCCCAGGAGATCAGACTGTACCCCGAGATATAGTGATACACAGACCAGAGTCACCCAGAGTCCAGCCCAGGAGATCAGACTGTACCCCGAGATATAGTGATACACAGACCAGAGACACCCGGAGTCCAACCCAGGAGATCAGACTGCACCCCGAGATATAGTGATACACAGACCAGAGACACCCAGAGTCCAGCCCAGGAGATCAGACTGCACCCCGAGATATAGTGATACACAGACCAGAGTCACCCAGAGTCCAGCCCAGGAGATCAGACTGTACCCCGAGATATAGTGATACACAGACCAGAGACACCCAGAGTCCAGCCCAGGAGATCAGACTGTACCCCGAGATATAGTGATACACAGACCAGAGACACCCAGAGTCCAGCCCAGGAGATCAGACTGCACCCCGAGATATAGTGATACACAGACCAGAGACACCCAGAGTCCAGCCCAGGAGATCAGACTGTACCCCGAGATATAGTGATACACAGACCAGAGACACCCAGAGTCCAGCCCAGGAGATCAGACTGTACCCCGAGATATAGTGATACACAGACCAGAGTCACCCAGAGTCCAGCCCAGGAGATCAGACTGTACCCCGAGATATAGTGATACACAGACCAGAGTCACCCAGAGTCCAGCCCAGGAGATCAGACTGCACCCCGAGATATAGTGATACACAGACCAGAGACACCCAGAGTCCAGCCCAGGAGATCAGACTGTACCCCGAGATATAGTGATACACAGACCAGAGACACCCAGAGTCCAGCCCAGGAGATCAGACTGCACCCCGAGATATAGTGATACACAGACCAGAGACACCCAGAGTCCAGCCCAGGAGATCAGACTGCACCCCGAGATATAGTGATACACAGACCAGAGACACCCAGAGTCCAGCCCAGGAGATCAGACTGCACCCCGAGATATAGTGATACACAGACCAGAGACACCCAGAGTCCAGCCCAGGAGATCAGACTGCACCCCGAGATATAGTGATACACAGACCAGAGACACCCAGAGTCCAGCCCAGGAGATCAGACTGCACCCCGAGATATAGTGATACACAGACCAGAGACACCCAGAGTCCAGCCCAGGAGATCAGACTGTACCCCGAGATATAGTGATACACAGACCAGAGACACCCAGAGTCCAGCCCAGGAGATCAGACTGTACCCCGAGATATAGTGATACACAGACCAGAGACACCCAGAGTCCAGCCCAGGAGATCAGACTGTACCCCGAGATATAGTGATACACAGACCAGAGACACCCAGAGTCCAGCCCAGGAGATCAGACTGCACCCCGAGATATAGTGATACACAGACCAGAGTCACCCAGAGTCCAGCCCAGGAGATCAGACTGTACCCCGAGATATAGTGATACACAGACCAGAGACACCCAGAGTCCAGCCCAGGAGATCAGACTGCTACCCCGAGATATAGTGATACACAGACCAGAGACACCCAGAGTCCAGCCCAGGAGATCAGACTGCACCCCGAGATATAGTGATACACAGACCAGAGTCACCCAGAGTCCAGCCCAGGAGATCAGACTGTACCCCGAGATATAGTGATACACAGACCAGAGACACCCAGAGTCCAGCCCAGGAGATCAGACTGTACCCCGAGATATAGTGATACACAGACCAGAGTCACCCAGAGTCCAGCCCAGGAGATCAGACTGCACCCCGAGATATAGTGATACACAGACCAGAGTCACCCAGAGTCCAGCCCAGGAGATCAGACTGTACCCCGAGATATAGTGATACACAGACCAGAGACACCCAGAGTCCAGCCCAGGAGATCAGACTGTACCCCGAGATATAGTGATACACAGACCAGAGACACCCAGAGTCCAGCCCAGGAGATCAGACTGTACCCCGAGATATAGTGATACACAGACCAGAGACACCCAGAGTCCAGCCCAGGAGATCAGACTGTACCCCGAGATATAGTGATACACAGACCAGAGACACCCAGAGTCCAGCCCAGGAGATCAGACTGTACCCCGAGATATAGTGATACACAGACCAGAGACACCCAGAGTCCAGCCCAGGAGATCAGACTGTACCCCGAGATATAGTGATACACAGACCAGAGACACCCAGAGTCCAGCCCAGGAGATCAGACTGCACCCCGAGATATAGTGATACACAGACCAGAGACACCCAGAGTCCAGCCCAGGAGATCAGACTGCACCCCGAGATATAGTGATACACAGACCAGAGACACCCAGAGTCCAGCCCAGGAGATCAGACTGTACCCCGAGATATAGTGATACACAGACCAGAGACACCCAGAGTCCAGCCCAGGAGATCAGACTGTACCCCGAGATATAGTGATACACAGACCAGAGACACCCAGAGTCCAGCCCAGGAGATCAGACTGCACCCCGAGATATAGTGATACACAGACCAGAGTCACCCAGAGTCCAGCCCAGGAGATCAGACTGTACCCCGAGATATAGTGATACACAGACCAGAGACACCCAGAGTCCAGCCCAGGAGATCAGACTGCACCCCGAGATATAGTGATACACAGACCAGAGTCACCCAGAGTCCAGCCCAGGAGATCAGACTGTACCCCGAGATATAGTGATACACAGACCAGAGACACCCAGAGTACAGCCCAGGAGATCAGACTGTACCCCGAGATATAGTGATACACAGACCAGAGACACCAGAGTCCAGCCCAGGAGATCAGACTGTACCCCGAGATATAGTGATACACAGACCAGAGACACCCAGAGTCCAGCCCAGGAGATCAGACTGCACCCCGAGATATAGTGATACACAGACCAGAGACACCCAGAGTCCAGCCCAGGAGATCAGACTGTACCCCGAGATATAGTGATACACAGACCAGAGTCACCCAGAGTCCAGCCCAGGAGATCAGACTGTACCCCGAGATATAGTGATACACAGACCAGAGTCACCCAGAGTCCAGCCCAGGAGATCAGACTGTACCCCGAGATATAGTGATACACAGACCAGACTCACCCAGAGTCCAGCCCAGGAGATCAGACTGCACCCCGAGATATAGTGATACACAGACCAGAGACACCCAGAGTCCAGCCCAGGAGATCAGACTGTACCCCGAGATATAGTGATACACAGACCAGAGTCACCCAGAGTCCAGCCCAGGAGATCAGACTGTACCCCGAGATATAGTGATACACAGACCAGAGACACCCAGAGTCCAGCCCAGGAGATCAGACTGTACCCCGAGATATAGTGATACACAGACCAGAGACACCCAGAGTCCAGCCCAGGAGATCAGACTGTACCCCGAGATATAGTGATACACAGACCAGAGACACCCAGAGTCCAGCCCAGGAGATCAGACTGCACCCCGAGATATAGTGATACACAGACCAGAGACACCCAGAGTCCAGCCCAGGAGATCAGACTGTACCCCGAGATATAGTGATACACAGACCAGAGTCACCCAGAGTCCAGCCCAGGAGATCAGACTGCACCCCGAGATATAGTGATACACAGACCAGAGACACCCAGAGTCCAGCCCAGGAGATCAGACTGCACCCCGAGATATAGTGATACACAGACCAGAGGACACCCAGAGTCCAGCCCAGGAGATCAGACTGTACCCCGAGATATAGTGATACACAGACCAGAGTCACCCAGAGTCCAGCCCAGGAGATCAGACTGTACCCCGAGATATAGTGATACACAGACCAGAGTCACCCAGAGTCCAGCCCAGGAGATCAGACTGTACCCCGAGATATAGTGATACACAGACCAGAGACACCCAGAGTCCAGCCCAGGAGATCAGACTGCACCCCGAGATATAGTGATACACAGACCAGAGTCACCCAGAGTCCAGCCCAGGAGATCAGACTGTACCCCGAGATATAGTGATACACAGACCAGAGACACCCAGAGTCCAGCCCAGGAGATCAGACTGTACCCCGAGATATAGTGATACACAGACCAGAGACACCCAGAGTCCAGCCCAGGAGATCAGACTGCACCCCGAGATATAGTGATACACAGACCAGAGTCACCCAGAGTCCAGCCCAGGAGATCAGACTGCACCCCGAGATATAGTGATACACAGACCAGAGACACCCAGAGTCCAGCCCAGGAGATCAGACTGTACCCCGAGATATAGTGATACACAGACCAGAGACACCCAGAGTCCG
>CM050174.1:75809730-75872230 GCA_027410445.1 Discoglossus pictus
TGATTAGAGGGGACTCCATGATATTAATATGTATAGATTAGAGGGGACTCCATGCCATTAATATGTATGGATTAGAGAGGACTCCATGACATTAATATATATAGATTAGAGGAGACTCCATGACATTAATATGTATAGATTAGAGGAGACTCCATGACATTAATATGTATAGATTAGAGGGGACTCCATGACATTAATATGTATAGATTAGAGGGGACTCCATGATATTAATATGTATAGATTAGAGAGGACTCCATGACATTAATATGTATAGATTAGAGGGGGCTCCATGACATTAATTTGTATAGATTAGAGGGGACTACATGACATTAATATGTATAAATTAGAGGGGATTCTGTGACATTAATATGTATAGATTAGAGGGGTCTCCATGACATTAATATGTATAGATTAGAGGGGACTACATGACATTAATATGTATTGATTAGAGGGGACTCCATGATATTAATATCTATAGATTAGAGAGGACTCCATGACATTAATATGTATAGATTAGAGGGGCTCCATGACATTAATATGTATAGATTAGAGGGGACTCCATGACATTAATATGTATAGATTAGAGGGGACACTGTAACATTAATATGTATAGATTAGAGGGGACTCCATGACATTAATATGTATAGATTAGAGGGGGCTCCATGACATTAATATGTATAGATTAGAGGGGACTCCATGACATTAATATGTATAGATTAGAGGGGACACTGTAACATTAATATGTATAGATTAGAGGGGACTCCATGACATTAATATGTATAGATTAGAGAGGACTCCATGACATTAATATGTATAGATTAGAGGGGACTCCATGACATTAATATGTATAGATTAGAGGGGACTCCATGACATTAATATGTATAGATTAGAGGAGACTCCATGACATTAATATGTATAGATTAGAGGGGACTCCATGACATTAATATGTATAGATTAGAGAGGACTCCATGACATTAATATGTATAGATTAGAGGGGACTCCATGTCATTAATATGTATAGATTAGAGGGGACTCCATGATATTAATATGTATAGATTAGAGGGAATTCTGTGACATTAATATATATAGATTAGACAGGACTCCATGACATTAATATGTATAGATTAGAGAGGACTCCATGACATTAATATGTACAGATTAGTGGGGACTCAATGACATTAATATGTATAGATTAGAGGGGACTCCATGATATTAATATGTATAGATTAGAAGAGATTCCATGACATTAATATGTATAGATTAGAGGAGACTCCATGACATTAATATGTATAGATTAGAGGAGACTCCATGTGTATATATGTATAGATTAGAGAGGACTCTATGACATTAATATGTATAGATTGGAGGAGACTCCATGACATTAATATGTATAGATTAGAGGGGACTCTATGACATTAATATGTATAGATTAGAGGAGACTCCATGACAGTAATATGTATAAATTAGAGAGGACTCCATGACATTAATATGTACAGATTAGTTAGGACTCCATAACATTAATATGTATAGATTAGAGGGGACTCCATGACATTAATATGTATAGATTAGAGGGGACTCCATGACAATAATATGTATAGATCAGAGGGGACTCCATGACATTAATATGTATAGATTAGAGGGGATTCCATGACATTAATATTATAGATTAGAGGGGACTCCATGATATTAATATGTATAGATTAGAGGGGACTCCATGACATTAATATGATAGATTGGAGGAGACTCCATGACATTAATATGTATAGATTAGAAAGGACTCCATGATATTAATATGTATAGATTAGAGGGGACTCCATGACAGTAATATGTATAAATTAGAGAGGACTCCATGACATTAATATGTACAGATTAGTTAGGACTCCATAACGTTAATATGTATAGATTAGAGAGGACTCCATGACATTAATATGTATAGATTAGAGGGGGCTCCATGATATTAATATGTATAGATTAGAGGGGGCTCCATGATATTAATATGTATAGATTAGAGGGGACTCCATGCCATTAATATGTATGGATTAGAGAGGACTCCATGACATTAATATATATAGATTAGAGAGGACTCCATGACATTAATATGTATAGATTAGAGGGGGCTCCATGATATTAATATGTATAGATTAGAGGGGACTCCATGACATTAATATGTATAGATTAGAGGGGACTCCATGACAATAATATGTATAGATTAGAGGGGACTCCATGACATTAATATGTATAGATTAGAGGGGATTCCATGACATTAATATTATAGATTAGAGGGGACTCCATGATATTAATATGTATAGATTAGAGGGGACTCCATGACATTAATATGATAGATTGGAGGAGACTCCATGACATTAATATGTATAGATTAGAAAGGACTCCATGATATTAATATGTATAGATTAGAGGGGACTCCATGACAGTAATATGTATAAATTAGAAAGGACTCCATGATATTAATATGTATAGATTAGAGGGGACTCCATGCCATTAATATGTATAGTTTAGAGGAGACTCCATAACTTTAATATGTATAGATTAGAGAGGACTCCATGACATTAATATGTATAGATTAGAGGGGGCTCCATGATATTAATATGTATAGATTAGAGGGGACTCCATGATATTAATATGTATAGATTAGAGGGGACTCCATGCCATTAATATGTATGGATTAGAGAGGACTCCATGACATTAATATATATAGATTAGAGAGGACTCCATGACATTAATATGTATAGATTAGAGGGGGCTCCATGATATTAATATGTATAGATTAGAGGGGACTCCATGATATTAATATGTATAGATTAGAGGGGACTCCATGCCATTAATATGTATGGATTAGAGAGGACTCCATGACATTAATATATATAGATTAGAGGAGACTCCATGACATTAATATGTATAGATTAGAGGAGACTCCATGACATTAATATGTATAGATTAGAGGGGACTCCATGACATTAATATGTATAGATTAGAGGGGACTCCATGATATTAATATGTATAGATTAGAGAGGACTCCATGACATTAATATGTGTACATTAGAGGGGACTGCATGACATTAATATGTATAGGTTAGAGGGGACTCCATGACATTAATATGTATAGATTAGAGGGGACTGCATGACATTAATATGTATAGGTTAGAGGGGACTCCATGACATTAATATGTATAAGAACAAGACGTCATGATGTGAAGGGGAAGATTTTGGGGTAATATGAAAAAAATCTACTTTACTGAAAGGGTAGTAGAGAAGTGAAGCCGCCTTCCAGACCTAAATACATGTTTAAGCTCTGGAAATTGTATCCATTATTGTTGGATACAATGTAATCTCCTGTATCCATAGTGATATCTCTAGAGATATAAAAAGACTGCCCCCCCCCCCACATATTAATGCCCCCCCCCCATATTAATGCCCCCCCTCATTGCATATAATCCATCCAAGAGCCACAAGTCTGAGCATGGAATCCCTTACGCAGCTTTCGCCATACATCATGGCCGGACGCCATTAGTACAACATGGAACATCTGGCCATGGAAATATAAATCACTGCCGAGAATCTCCCCCATCGCTCAGTGCATGACGCGAGAGTGAGATAAGCACATGGATTGGGTTGTGTCTTATTGGAAAATGGTGAGAATCCAATTAGTGCTCAGAAGAGATGAGAAGATCACCTATTAACCCTTATCACAAAGATAAGAACCCATAGACCCACCTAGTCAGCCTATTCTATATATTGGTGTAAACTTCTCAGGCTTAATAAATCCTAAAGATAATCTGATATAGGAGATAAGAATAGAGCTGGACAGTACTACATACATGTGCTTACATACTAATACCATGGAGATGGACAGCACTACATACATGTGCTTACATACTAATAACATGGAGATGGACAGTACTACATACATGTGCTTACATACTAATACCATGGAGATGGACAGCACTACATACATGTGCTTACATACTAATAACATGGAGATGGACAGTACTACATACCGGTGCTTACATACTAATAACATGGAGATGGACAGTACTACATACCGGTGCTTACATACTAATACCATGGAGATGGACAGTACTACATACATGTGCTTACATACTAATAACATGGAGATGGACAGTACTACATACCGGTGCTTACATACTAATAACATGGAGATGGACAGTACTACATACATATGCCTACATACTAATACCATGGAGATGGACAGCACTACATACCGGTGCTTACATACTAATAATATGGAGATGGACAGTACTACATACCGGTGCCTACATACTAATACCATGGAGATGGACAGCACTACATACATATGCCTACATACTAATACCATGGAGATGGACAGCACTACATACCGGTGCTTACATACTAATAATATGGAGATGGACAGTACTACATACCGGTGCTTACATACTAATAATATGGAGATGGACAGTACTACATACCGGTGCCTACATACTAATACCATGGAGATGGACAGCACTACATACTGGTGCTTACATACTAATAACATGAAGATGGACAGTACTACATACCGGTGCTTACATACTAATAACATGAAGATGGACAGTACTACATACATGTGTTTACATACTAATACCATGGAGATGGACAGCACTACATACTGGTGCTTACATACTAATAACATGGAGATGGACAGCACTACATACATGTGCTTACATACTAATACCATGGAGATGGACAGTACTACATACATATGCCTACATACTAATACCATGGAGATGGACAGTACTACATACCGGTGCTTACATACTAATACCATGGAGATGGACAGTACTACATACATGTGCTTACATACTAATAACATGGAGATGGACAGTACTACATACTGGTGCTTACATACTAATAACATGGAGATGGACAGTACTACATACATATGCCTACATACTAATACCATGGAGATGGAAAGTACTACATACCAGTGCTTACATACTAATAACATGGAGATGGACAGTACTACATACCGGTGCTTACATACTAATACCATGGAGATGGACAGCACTACATACATGTGCTTACATACTAATAACATGGAGATGGACAGTACTACATACCGGTGCTTACATACTAATAACATGGAGATGGACAGTACTACATACATATGCCTACATACTAATACCATGGAGATGGACAGCACTACATACCGGTGCTTACATACTAATAATATGGAGATGGACAGTACTACATACCGGTGCTTACATACTAATAATATGGAGATGGACAGTACTACATACCGGTGCCTACATACTAATACCATGGAGATGGACAGCACTACATACTGGTGCTTACATACTAATAACATGAAGATGGACAGTACTACATACATGTGTTTACATACTAATACCATGGAGATGGACAGCACTACATACTGGTGCTTACATACTAATAACATGGAGATGGACAGCACTACATACATATGCCTACATACTAATACCATGGAGATGGACAGCACTACATATCGGTGCTTACATACTAATAATATGGAGATGGACAGCACTACATACCGGTGCCTACATACTAATACCATGGAGATGGACAGCACTACATACATATGCCTACATACTAATAACATGGAGATGGACAGCACTACATACTGGTGCTTACATACTAATACCATGGAGATGGACAGTACTACATACCGGTGCCTACATACTAATACCATGGAGATGGACAGCACTACATACTGGTGCTTACATACTAATAACATGGAGATGGACAGTACTACATATCGGTGCCTACATACTAATACCATGGAGATGGACAGCACTACATACTGGTGCCTACATTCTTATACCATGGAGATGGACAGCACTACATACCGGTGCCTACATACTAATAACATGGAGATGGACAGCACTACATACATATGCCTACATACTAATAACATGGAGATGGACAGTACTACATACTGGTGCCTACATTCTTATACCATGGAGATGGACAGCACTACATACCGGTGCCTACATACTAATAACATGGAGATGGACAGCACTACATACCGGTGCTTACATACTAATACCATGGAGATGGACAGTACTACATACCGGTGCCTACATACTAATACCATGGAGATGGACAGCACTACATACTGGTGCTTACATACTAATAACATGGAGATGGACAGCACTACATACCGGTGCCTACATACTAATACCATGAAGATGGACAGCACTACATACTGGTGCCTACATACTAATGACATGGAGATGGACAGCACTACATACCGGTGCTTACATACTAATAACATGGAGATGGACAGTACTACATACTGGTGCCTACATACTAAAAACATGGAGATGGACAGCACTACATACCGGTGCTTACATACTAATAACATGGAGATGGACAGTACTACATACATGTGCCTACATACTAATAACATGGAGATGGACAGCACTACATACCGGTGCCTACATACTCATACCATGGAGATGGACAGCACTACATACCGGTGCCTACATACTAATACCATGGAGATGGACAGCACTACATACTGGTGCTTACATACTAATAACATGGAGATGGACAGTACTACATACATGTGCCTACATACTAATAACATGGAGATGGACAGCACTACATACCGGTGCCTACATACTAATAACATGGAGATGGACAGCACTACATACCGGTGCCTACATACTAATACCATGGAGATGGACAGCACTACATACTGGTGCTTACATACTAATAACATGGAGATGGACAGCACTACATACCGGTGCCTACATACTAATACCATGAAGATGGACAGCACTACATACTGGTGCCTACATACTAATGACATGGAGATGGACAGCACTACATACCGGTGCTTACATACTAATAACATGGAGATGGACAGTACTACATACTGGTGCCTACATACTAAAAACATGGAGATGGACAGCACTACATACCGGTGCTTACATACTAATAACATGGAGATGGACAGTACTACATACATGTGCCTACATACTAATAACATGGAGATGGACAGCACTACATACCGGTGCCTACATACTCATACCATGGAGATGGACAGCACTACATACTGGTGCCTACATACTAATAACATGGAGATGGACAGCACTACATATCGGTGCTTACATACTAATAATATGGAGATGGACAGTATTACATACCGGTGCCTACATACTAATACCATGGAGATGGACAGCACTACATACATATGCCTACATACTAATAACATGGAGATGGACAGCACTACATACTGGTGCTTACATACTAATACCATGGAGATGGACAGTACTACATACCGGTGCCTACATACTAATACCATGGAGATGGACAGCACTACATACTGGTGCTTACATACTAATAACATGGAGATGGACAGTACTACATACCGGTGCCTACATACTAATACCATGGAGATGGACAGCACTACATACTGGTGCCTACATTCTTATACCATGGAGATGGACAGCACTACATACCGGTGCCTACATACTAATAACATGGAGATGGACAGCACTACATACATATGCCTACATACTAATAACATGGAGATGGACAGTACTACATACTGGTGCCTACATTCTTATACCATGGAGATGGACAGCACTACATACCGGTGCCTACATACTAATAACATGGAGATGGACAGCACTACATACCGGTGCTTACATACTAATACCATGGAGATGGACAGTACTACATACCGGTGCCTACATACTAATACCATGGAGATGGACAGCACTACATACTGGTGCTTACATACTAATAACATGGAGATGGACAGCACTACATACCGGTGCCTACATACTAATACCATGAAGATGGACAGCACTACATACTGGTGCCTACATACTAATGACATGGAGATGGACAGCACTACATACCGGTGCTTACATACTAATAACATGGAGATGGACAGTACTACATACTGGTGCCTACATACTAAAAACATGGAGATGGACAGCACTACATACCGGTGCTTACATACTAATAACATGGAGATGGACAGTACTACATACATGTGCCTACATACTAATAACATGGAGATGGACAGCACTACATACCGGTGCCTACATACTCATACCATGGAGATGGACAGCACTACATACTGGTGCCTACATACTAATAACATGGAGATGGACAGCACTACATACCGGTGCTTACATACTAATAACATGGAGATGGACAGTACTACATACCAGTGCTTACATACTAATAATATGGAGATGGACAGTACTACATACCGGTGCCTACATACTAATACCATGGAGATGGACAGCACTATATACATGTGCCTACATACTAATACCATGGAGATGGACAGCAGTACATACCGGTTCCCTGTACCCTTGGGGGTAGCAGCTGATTATATATACAGACCACAAACATACACCATGACACATTTGTGGCGCTTTGTCCCCCTGGTCTCCCCTGTCCCTATACTTTAGCTTAGCCTTAACTCCCACAAAGCAGTGTGAACGGCCACAGATATAAAAGATGGCAGCATGCAGGACAGTACACAGGAAGAAAGTGTGAATTTCCTATGATAATGACAATAAAACATCATTAAATAAACCTAGATAGCAGCTTGAGCTTTATGGTAGTTAGTGGGGTCTGTTATGTTTATTCTGAAGCCCAAATGCTATCTCTAGGGTTCTAGTTGGCGCTGGTACTGAAGGGGTATGTTTCTGATAAATGCGCAGTTTTTTAATCTCGCAGACACACGTTCCAGACATTTATTTAATTAAATCAAAGTCCCAAAATAGCACAAAGCAATTCATTAGGAAAGTAATCAGTCAGACACTCAGGCGGTGAGCGGGGAATAATGTGCAGAGAGCTGACACGGAACGGCCATCAACAGCTAGAACTCAACCTGCTGGCCAGCCACAACTCCTTCCTGCTGGTCAGCAAAAATTTCATCCAGGTGGTCAACTAAATCTCAGTCCTGCTGGTCAGCTAGAACTCTATCCTGCTGGTCAGCTAGAGCTCAATCGGCTGGTCAGCTAGAACTCCATCCTGCTGGTCAGCTAGAACTCAATCCTGCTGGTCAGCTAGAGCTCAATTGGCTGGTCAGCTAGAACTCCATCCTGCTGGTCAGCTAGAACTCAATCCTGCTGGTCATCTAGAGCTCAATCAGTTGCTCAGATAGAACTCCATCCTGCTGGTCAGCTAGAAATCCATCCTGTGGGTCAGCTAGAACTCATTCAGCTGGTCAGCAAGAACTCCATCCTGCTGGTCAGCTAGAACTCCATCCTTCTTATCAGCTAGAACTCTATCCTGCTGGTCACCTACAATTTCATCCAGGTGATCAGCTAATGCTCAATCCTGCTGGTTAGTTAGAACTCCATCCTACTGGTCAGATACAATTTCATCCAGGAGGTCAGCTAAATCTCAATCCTGCTGGTCAGCTAGAACTCAATCCCGCTAGTCAGCTAGAACTCCACCGTGCTAGTCACCTAGAACTCAATAAGCTATTCAGCTAGAACTCTATCCTGCTGGTCAGCTAGAACTCAATAAGCTATTCAGCTAGAACTCCATCCTGCTGGTCAGCTTGAACTCCATCCTGCTGGTCAGCTAGAACTCAATCAGCTGGTCAGCTAGAACTCCATCCTACTGGTCAGCTAGAACTCAATCAGCTGGTCAGCTAGAAGTCCATCCTGTTGGTAAGCTAGAGCTCAATCAGCTGCTCAGCTCGAACTCCATCCTGCTGGTCGATTAGAACTCAATCCTGTGGGTCAGTTAGAACTCAATCAGCTCGTCAGCTAGAACTTCATTCTGTTGGTCAGCTAGAACCCCATTATACTGGTCAGCTAGAACTCAATCCTACTGGTCAGCTAGAACTCCATCCTATTGGTCAGCTAGAACTGAATCCTGCCAGTCAGCTAGAACTTCATCCTGCTGGCCAGTTAGAACTTAATCCTGCCAGTAAGCTAGAACTTAATCCTGCTGGTAAACTATAACTCAATCCTATTTTCTAGCTAGAACCTAGTCCTGCTGGTAAACTAGAATTCAATTTTGCTGTCCCTCTAGTACTTGATCCTACTGTTGATTTAAAACTCAATCTTGCTGATCACTTAGAATTCAATGCTACTGGTCAGCTAGAACTCATTCCTGCTTGTCAACTAGAACATAACTGCTGGTCAGCTAGAATGTATCCCCACTGGTCAGATATTAGAACCTGCAGCTAGAAGTTAATCTTGCTTGTCAGCTAGAACTCAATCCTGCTGGTCAGCTAGAATGTAAAACTGCTGGTCAGTGTGTGGAACCTGAATCTAGAACTTAATCTTGCTGGTCAGCTAGAACTCAAACCTGCAGATCAAATAGAACTTAATCCTGCATCTAGAACTCAATCCTGCTGGTCAGCTATAATGCCGTCCTACTGGTTTGAGCTTAGAACCTGTAGCTAGAACTCAATCCTGCTGGTCAGTAAACACTCAAACCTGTAAGTCAGCTAGAACTCAATCCTGCTGGTCAGAGCTTCAGACCTCCTGAGAAAAGGATCTTTGAAAATTATGTGGCTCACACAAACCACTTGTAGCAGTCTGTCACAATATATATATATATATATATATATATATATATATATATATATATATATATATATATTTATAGTATATGTCCAGGTTAGCATGTGTTCTGCAGTGTATACATGTTTTATAAAGAGGTGCTAGCGTGTCTGCTCCACAGTGTATATGTGTTTAAAGAGTCCAGGATAGCGTCTGGCCTGCAATATATTTGTATAAAGTGGTATACTGTATCTATAACATGCAGACACCAGTTACACTGCTGATATTGTACTGAAAGGTCTAACACCAGTATGCAGAACATCAGTTTTCAGAGGTTCATGTCCCTCTTCTGCAAAAAGCAAATAGGTGTAATACATTTTATAATCTACTATAAAATATATAGGACAAGTCATGTTTATTTTCACTGTGTTGTTATAACTGGATCATTATCCTGGGATATGGAGGGTCTCCCTCCATAGGCTCTGTGTCCAACCCCTAACCTCTTTTCCTCATCTCTTTCCAGAAGATACCACGTTCGAGGCCGGAGTGAAAGTGCAGATTCACAGCCAGTCTGAGCCCCCTTTTATCCAAGAGTTGGGGTTTGGTGTGGCCCCTGGGTTCCAGACCTTTGTTGCAACTCAAGAGCAGAGGGTAGGTGGATGTCTCTCTTAATTTGTGGTGATTTCAGAATGATTTGGAACTTTAGAACTATGTATTGGTGTACTCTCATTGCATGTATGGTCTGATCTGGAGGGGACGGGGAGGTCTGATCTGGAGGGGACGGGAAGGTCTGATCTGGAGGGGACGGGAGGATCTGTTCTAGAGGGTACAGGAGAGACTGTTCTGGAGGGGACATGGTGGTATGATATAGAGGGGGCAGGAGAAACTAATTGGGAGGGGACAGCAGGGTCTGATCTGGAGGGGACAGGTGGTTCCTAATTGAAAGGGACAGGAGGGTCTAATCTGGAGGGAACAGGAGGGTCTAATCTGGAGGGGACAGGAGGGTCTAATCTGGAGGGAACAGGAGGGTCTAATCTGGAGGGGACAGGAGGGTCTAATCTGGAGGGTACAGCGGGTCTGATCTGGAGGGGACAAGTGGTTCTGTCCTGGAGGGGACAGGACATGATGTTCTGATGGTCTGATCTGGAAGGCACAGGAGAGTCTAAACTTAAAAGGAAATAGGGTCTGATCTGTAAAGGAAAAGAGAGTCTGATCGGGGGGGGGGGGGGGACAAAAGGATCTGATGTGGAGCGGACAGGGAGTCTCATCTGGAGAGGAAAGGAGGGTCTGATCTTGGGGGTCTGATCTGAAGGGTAAATAGGCTCTGATTTGCAAGGGACAGTAGGGTCTGATCTGGAGGGGAAGGGAGCTATGATAAAGAGGGGACAGGAAAGAGTCTGATCTGGAGGGTAGAGGAGGAGGTCTAATCTTGAGGGCACAGGTGGGTCTGATCTGGGTGGACAGGAGGATCTGATCAGGGTGGACAGGTAAGTCTGATCTGGAGGGGAGAGGAGGGTCTGATGTGGAGGGACAGGAAGATCTGGGGAGGACAGAAGGGTATGATATAGAGGGGGCAGGAGATACTGGTCTGGAGGGTCTTATCTGGAGAGGACAGGATAGTCTGATCTGGAGGAAACATGTGATCTGATCTGGGGGACAGGAGGGTCTGATCTGGATGGACAAAAGGACCTGGTCTGGAGGGACAAGAGGGTCTGATTTGTGTCTGATCTTGGGGGGTCTGATTTGGAGGGACAGGAGGGTCTGAACTGGGGGGACACAAGGGTTTGATCTGGAGGGGACAGAGGAGTCTGGCCTGGTGCGGACAAGGGGGTCTTTTCTGGAGGGGACAAGAGGGTCTGATCTGGAGGGGACAGGAGGGTCTGATCTGTAGATCTGGAGGGGACATTGGGGTCTGATCTGGAGGGGACTAAAGGGTCTGATCTGGAGGAACAAGAGGGTCTGATTTGAGAAGACAGGTGGGCCTGTTCTTGAGGGGACAGGATGCTCTTATCTGGAGGGAACAGTAGGGTCAGGTCTGTAGGCGATAGTTAGGTCAGATCTGGAGGAACAGGAGGGTCTGATCTGGGGGGTCAGGAGGGTCTGTTCTGGGGGGAAAGAAGGGTCTGATCTGGGGGGACAGGAGAGTCTGATCTGGGGGGACAGGAGAGTCTGATCTGGGGGGACAGGAGGGTCTGATCTGGAGGAGGGTCTGATCTGGGGGGACAGGAAGGTCTGATCTGGGGGGACAGGAGGGTCTGATCTGGGGGGACAGTAGAGTCTGATCTGGAGGAAGGTCTGATCTGGGGGGACAGGAGGGTCTGATCTGGAGGAGGGTCTGATCTGGGGGGACAGGAAGGTCTGATCTGGGGGGACAGGAAGGTCTGATCTGGAGGAGGGTCTGATCTGGGGGGACAGGAAGGTGTGATCTGGAGGAGGGTCTGATCTGGGGGGACAGGAAGGTCTGATCTGGGGGGACAGGAAGGTCTGATCTGGAGGAGGGTCTGATCTGGGGGGACAGGAAGGTGTGATCTGGAGGAGGGTCTGATCTGGGGGGACAGGAAGGTCTGATCTGGGGGGACAGGAAGGTCTGATCTGGAGGAGGGTCTGATCTGGGGGGACAGGAAGGTCTGATCTGGAGAAGGGTCTGATCTGGGGTGACAGGAAGGTCTGATCTGGGGGGACAGGAAAGTCTGATCTGGAGGAGGGTCTGATCTGGGGGGACAGGAAGGTCTGATCTGGGGGGACAGGAAGGTCTGATCTGGGGGGACAGGACAGTTTGATGTAGGGGTAGACGAGAGCATCATTTATGGAAAGGATTAGAAGGGATTTTCTGTGGGACAGGGGGGTCGGATCTTGAGGGGTCACATAGAGGTCCCATATATTATTCTCCAAGCCTTCACCCCTCTTATCACTGAGCCCCCCTCCTCTCACTGACAGCGGAGGCCTCGAGTCTGTCGGCCCAGAATAAGATCCGATGCGTCGGGCCTGATACAATCTGGCAGCGTCTCAGATATGTCAGCTCCAGAAACGAGCGCGCGGCGCTATATGATAGATTGTGATAGATTGTCTGGCGCTGGATACATTGTTATAGTGATTTATTATATAAACAGGGATGTGTTGTACTAAGGACGGGATACGGTGTGACAGCGCGGGGTACGGGGAGGTGTATACAATATACTGTATATATATATATGTGTGTGTGTATATATATGCATGATGCACAAGAATACACAGAGACACTGACACACAGTAACACAAATACAGAAAATGACACAGACATCTACCCACAGATATACTCACAGACACACAGATATACTCACAGACACACAGATATACACACAGACACACAGATATACTCACAGACACACAGATATACACACAGACACACAGATATACACACAGACACACAGATATACTCACAGACACACAGATATACTCACAGACACACAGATATACTCACAGACACACAGATATACACACAGACACACAGATATACACACAGACACACAGATATACTCACAGACACACAGATATACACACAGACACACAGATATACACACAGACACACAGATATACACACAGACACACAGATATACACACAGACACACAGATATACTCACAGACACACAGATATACACACAGACACACAGATATACACACAGACACAGAGATATACTCACAGACACACAGATATACACACAGACACACAGATATACACACAGACACATAGATATATACACACACATAGATATACTCACAGACACACAGATATACACACAGACACACAGATATACACACAGACACACTGATATACACACAGACACACAGATATACACACAGACACACAGATATACACACAGACACACAGATATACACACAGACACACAGATATACTCACAGACACACAGATATACTCACAGACACATAGATATACACACAGACACACAGATATACACACAGACACACAGATATACACACAGACACACTGATATACACACAGACACACAGATATACTCACAGACACATAGATATACACACAGACACACAGATATACACACAGACACACAGATATACACACAGACACACTGATATACACACAGACACACAGATATACACACAGACACACTGATATACACACAGACACACAGATATACACACAGACACACAGATATACACACAGACACACAGATATACACACAGACACACAGATATACTCACAGACACACAGATATACTCACAGACACACAGATATACACACAGACACACAGATATACTCACAGACACATAGATATACACACAGACACACAGATATACACACAGACACATAGATATACACACAGACACACAGATATACACACAGACACACACACAGATATACTCACAGACACACAGATATACTCACAGACACACAGATATACACACAGACACACAGATATACTCACAGACACATAGATATACACACAGACACACAGATATACACACAGACACATAGATATACACACAGACACACAGATATACACACAGACACACACACAGATATACTCACAGACACACAGATATACACACAGACACATAGATATACACACAGACACACAGATATACACACAGACACACACACAGATATACTCACAGACACACAGATATACTCACAGACACATAGATATACACACAGACACACAGATATACACACAGACACACACACAGATATACTCACAGACACACAGATATACACACAGACACACAGATATACTCACAGACACACAGATATACTCACAGACACACAGATATACTCACAGACACACAGATATACTCACAGACACACAGATATACACACAGACACACAGATATACACACAGACACACTGATATACACACAGACACACACACAGATATACTCACAGACACACAGATATACACACAGACACACACACAGATATACTCACAGACACACAGATATACACACAGACACACAGATATACTCACAGACACACAGATATACTCACAGACACACAGATATACTCACAGACACACAGATATACACACAGACACATAGATATACACACAGACACACAGATATACACACAGACACATAGATATACACACAGACACACAGATATACACACAGACACACACACAGATATACTCACAGACACACAGATATACTCACAGACACATAGATATACACACAGACACACAGATATACACACAGACACACACACAGATATACTCACAGACACACAGATATACACACAGACACACAGATATACTCACAGACACACAGATATACTCACAGACACACAGATATACTCACAGACACACAGATATACACACAGACACACAGATATACACACAGACACACAGATATACTCACAGACACACAGATATACTCACAGACACACAGATATACACACAGACACACAGATATACTCACAGACACACAGATATACTCACAGACACAAAGATATACTCACAGACACACAGATATACACACAGACACATAGATATACACACAGACACACAGATATACACACAGACACACAGATATACACACAGACACATAGATATACAATCAGACACACAGATATACTCACAGACACACAGATATACTCACAGACACACAGATATACACAGACACACAGATATACACACAGACACACACACAGATATACTCACAGACACACAGATATACTCACAGACACACAGATATACACACAGACACACAGATATACACACAGACACACAGATATACACACAGACACACATACAGGTATACTCACAGACACACAGATATACTCACAGACACACAGATATACACAGACACACATACAGGTATACTCACAGACACACAGATATACTCACAGACACACAGATATACACAGACACACAGATATACTCACAGACACACAGATATACACACAGACACACAGATATACTCACAGACACACAGATATACACACAGACACACAGATATACACACAGACACACAGATATACACACAGACACACACACAGATATACTCACAGACACACAGATATACTCACAGACACACAGATATACACACAGACACACAGATATACTCACAGACACACAGATATACACACAGACACACAGATATACTCACAGACACACAGATATACTCACAGACACACAGATATACACACAGACACACAGATATACTCACAGACACACAGATATACTCACACACACTCAGATATACTCACAGACACACAGATATACACACAGACACACACACAGATATACTCACAGACACACTGATATACTCACAGACACACAGATATACTCACAGACACACAGATATACTCACAGACACACACACAGATATACTCACAGACACACAGATATACACACAGACACACACACAGATATACTCACAGACACACAGATATACTCACAGACACACAGATATACACACAGACACACAGATATACTCACAGACACACAGATATACACACAGACACACAGATATACTCACAGACACACAGATATACACACAGACACACAGATATACTCACAGACACACAGATATACTCACAGACACACAGATATACACACAGACACACAGATATACTCACAGACACACAGATATACACACAGATATACACACACACAGATATACTCACAGACACACAGATATACACACACACAGATATACTCACAGACACACAGATATACTCACAGACACACAGATATACACACTGATATACTCACAGATATATTCACTGATATACTCACAGATATACACACAGATATACTCACAGACAAACAGATATACTCACAGACACACAGATATACACACAGACACACACACAGATATACTCACAGACACACAGATATACTCACAGACACACAGATATACTCACAGACACACAGATATACACACAGACAAACAGATATACTCACAGACACACAGATATACACACAAACACACACACACTGATATACTCACAGACACACAGATATACTCACAGACAAACAAATATACTCACAGACACACAGATATACACACAGACACACTGATATACACACAGACACACACCCTGATATACTCACAGACACACATATATATTCACAGATATACTCACAGACACACAGATATACTCACAGACACACAGATATACACACAGACACACAGATATACTCACAGACACACAGATATACTCACAGACACACAGATATACACACAGACACACAGATATACTCACAGACACACAGATATACTCACACACACTCAGATATACTCACAGACACACAGATATACACACAGACACACACACAGATATACTCACAGACACACTGATATACTCACAGACACACAGATATACTCACAGACACACAGATATACTCACAGACACACACACAGATATACTCACAGACACACAGATATACACACAGACACACACACAGATATACTCACAGACACACAGATATACTCACAGACACACAGATATACACACAGACACACAGATATACTCACAGACACACAGATATACACACAGACACACAGATATACTCACAGACACACAGATATACACACAGACACACAGATATACTCACAGACACACAGATATACTCACAGACACACAGATATACACACAGACACACAGATATACTCACAGACACACAGATATACACACAGATATACACACACACAGATATACTCACAGACACACAGATATACACACACACAGATATACTCACAGACACACAGATATACTCACAGACACACAGATATACACACTGATATACTCACAGATATATTCACTGATATACTCACAGATATACACACAGATATACTCACAGACAAACAGATATACTCACAGACACACAGATATACACACAGACACACACACAGATATACTCACAGACACACAGATATACTCACAGACAAACACACAGATATACTCACAGACACACAGATATACTCACAGACACACAGATATACACACAGACAAACAGATATACTCACAGACACACAGATATACACACAAACACACACACACTGATATACTCACAGACACACAGATATACTCACAGACAAACAAATATACTCACAGACACACAGATATACACACAGACACACTGATATACACACAGACACACACCCTGATATACTCACAGACACACATATATATTCACAGATATACTCACAGACACACAGATATACTCACAGACACACAGATATACACACAGACACACAGATATACTCACAGACACACAGATATACACACAGACACACTGATATACACACAGACACACACACAGATATACTCACAGACACACAGATATACACACAGACACACACACAGATATACTCACAGACACACAGATATACTCACAGACACACAGATATACACACAGACACACACACAGATATACTCACAGACACACAGATATACACACACACAGATATACTCACAGACACACAGATATACTCACAGACACACAGATATACACACAGACACACACACACTGATATACTCACAGATATATTCACTGATATACTCACAGACACACAGATATACACACAGACACACACACTGATATACACAGATATATTCACTGATATACTCACAGATATACACACAGATATACTCACAGACAAACAGATATACTCACAGACACACAGATATACACACAGACACACACACAGATATACTCACAGACACACAGATATACTCACAGACAAACATATATACTCACAGACACACAGATATACTCACAGACAAACAGATATACTCACAGACACACAGATATACACACAGACACACACACTGATATACTCACAGACACACAGATATACTCACAGACACACAGATATACACACAGACAAACAGATATACTCACAGACACACAGATATACACACAGACACACACACTGATATACTCACAGACACACAGAAATACTCACAGACACACAGATATACTCACAGACACACAGATATACACACAGACACACACACACAGATATACTCACAGACACACATACTCACAGACACACAGATATACTCACAGACAAACAGATATACTCACAGACACACACACTGATATACTCACAGATATATTCACTGATATACTCACAGATATACACACAGATATACTCACAGACACACAGATATATTCACAGATATACTCACAGACACACAGATATACTCACAGACACACAGATATACTCGCAGATAGACTCACAGATATACTCACAGACACACAGATATACTCACAGATATACTCACAGACACACTCATATACACACAGATATACTCTCAGACACACTGATATACACACAGATATTCTCTCAGATATACACACAGATATACACACAGATATACTCACAGATATACACACAGATATACTCACAGACACACAGATATATTCACAGATATACTCTCAGACACACTGATATACACACAGATATACTCACAGACACACTGATATACTCACAGATATACTCACATGGCATTGAGTTCTAACTGTATTTCTGGTCTGGATCCAACACTTTGCTGTCATAGGAACGCTCATATAAAGCAAATTATATCCAAACAGACCGTCCTGGGCTCTCAGGTGAGACCCCATATAATAACTCCACCTATCCCACACCACCTTACACTCACCTGTCGCCTCCAGATCAGACCCTCCTGTCCCCTCCAGATCAGACCCTCCTGTCCCCTTTGGATCAGACCCTCATGTCCCCTCCAGATCAGACCCTCCTGTCCCCTCCAGATCAGACCCTCCTGTCCCCTTTGGATCAGACCCTCCTGTCCCCTCCAGATCAGACCCTCCTGTCCCCTCCAGATCAGACCCTCCTGTCCCCTCCAGAGCAGACCCTCCTTGTCCCACAAGATCATATCCACCTGTCTTCTCCAGATCAGACCCACCTCATTCCTTCAGATCAGACCCTCTTGCCCCCCCCCCAAGATCAGACCCTCCTGTCCTCTCCCACATTAGAACCTCCTGTCCCCTCTAAATCAGACCCTCCTGTATATCCCAGAGCAAATCCTTCTGTCCCTCCCAGATCACACCCAACTATCCCCTCCATTTCAGACCTTCCTGTCCTCCCCAGATCTGCCCCTCCTATTCCCTTTGGATCAGACTCTCCCGTCCTCCCCAGATCAGAGCCTTCTGTCCCCTCCAGATCAGATTATCCTGTCCCCTCCAGAGCAGACCCTCCTGTCCCATCCACATCAGATCCTCCTGTCCCATGCACATCAGACCTTCCTGTCCCACAAGATCATATCCACCTGTCTTCTCCAGATCAGACCAACCTCATTCCTTCAGATCAGACCCTCTTGCCTCCCCCCCAAGACCAGACTGTCCTGACCTCTCCCAGATCAGAACCTCTTGTCCCCTCTAAACCATACCCTCCTGTATATCCCAGAACAGATCCTTCTGTCCCTCCCAGATCACACCCAACTATCCCCTCCATTTCAGACCCTCCTCTTCCCCTCCAGATCAGACCAACCTTTCCCCCAGATCAGACCATACTGCCTCCCCATGCCAGAAGCTCCCCTCCCCTCTAGATCAGACTATCCTGTCCTCCTCCAGATCAGACCCTCCTGTCCCCCAGATCAGACCCTACTGACCTCCCATATCAGACCTTCCCCTCCCCTCTAGATCAGACCCTCCTATCCCCTCCAGATCAGACCCTCCTGTCCTCCAGATCAGACCCTCCTGTCCCCCAGATCAGACCCTACTGACCTCCCATATCAGACCTTTCCCTCCCCTCTAGATCAGACCCTCCTGTCCTCCTCCAGATCAGACCCTTCTGCTCCCTTCCTGTCCCCTCTAAATCAGACCCTCCTGCCCCCTCTAAATCAGACTCTCCTGTCCTCCCCAGATCAGACCCTCCTGTCCCCTCCAGATCAGATTATCCTGTCCCCTCCAGAGCAGACCCTCCTGTCCCATCCACATCAGACCCTCCTGTCCCACAAGATCATATCCACCTGTCTTCTCCAGATCAGACCCACCTCTTTCCTTCAGATCAGACCCTCTTGCCCCCCCCCAAGATCAGACCCTCCTGTCCTCACCCAGACCAGACGCTTCTGTCTCCTCCAGATCAGAACCTCCTGTCCCCTCTAAACCAGACCCTCCTGTATATCCCAGAGCAGATCCTTCTGTCCTTCCCAGATCACACCCAACTATCCCCTCCATTTCAGACCCTCCTCTTCCCCTCCAGATCAGACCGACCTTTCCCCAAGATCAGACCATACTGCCCCCCCCCCCCATGTCAGACCTTCCCCTCCCCTCTAGATCAGACTCTCCTGTCGTCCTCTTGGTCAGACCCTCCTGTCCTCCTCCAGATCAGACCCTACTGTCCTCCAGATCAGACCCTACTGACCTCCCATATCAGACCTCCCCCTCCCCTCTAGATCAGACCCTCCTGTCCTCCTCCAGATCAGACCCTTCTGCCCCCTTCCTGTCCCCTCTAAATCAGACCCTCCTGTCCACCCCAGATAAGCCAATCCTGTTCCCTTCGGATCAGACTTTCCCGTCCTCCCCAGATCAGACTCTCCTGTCCCCTCCAGATCAGATTATCCTGTCCCCTCCAGAGCAGACCCTCCTGTCCCATCCACATCAGATTCTCCTGTCCCATCCACATCAGACCTTCCCGTCCCACAATATCATATCCACCTGTCTTCTCCAGATCAGACCAACCTCATTCCTTCAGATCAGACCCTCTTGCCTCCCCCCCAAGACCAGACTGTCCTGACCTCTCCCAGATCAGAACCTCTTGTCCCCTCTAAACCATACCCTCCTGTATATCCCAGAACAGATCCTTCTGTCCCTCCCAGATCACACCCAACTATCCCCTCCATTTCAGACCCTCCTCTTCCCCTCCAGATCAGACCAACCTTTCCCCCAGATCAGACCATACTGCCTCCCCATGCCAGAAGCTCCCCTCCCCTCTAGATCAGACTATCCTGTCCTCCTCCAGATCAGACCCTCCTGTCCCCCAGATCAGACCCTACTGACCTCCCATATCAGACCTTCCCCTCCCCTCTAGATCAGACCCTCCTATCCCCTCCAGATCAGACCCTCCTGTCCTCCAGATCAGACCCTCCTGTCCCCCAGATCAGACCCTACTGACCTCCCATATCAGACCTTTCCCTCCCCTCTAGATCAGACCCTCCTGTCCTCCTCCAGATCAGACCCTTCTGCTCCCTTCCTGTCCCCTCTAAATCAGACCCTCCTGCCCCCTCTAAATCAGACTCTCCTGTCCTCCCCAGATCAGACCCTCCTGTCCCCTCCAGATCAGATTATCCTGTCCCCTCCAGAGCAGACCCTCCTGTCCCATCCACATCAGACCCTCCTGTCCCACAAGATCATATCCACCTGTCTTCTCCAGATCAGACCCACCTCTTTCCTTCAGATCAGACCCTCTTGCCCCCCCCCAAGATCAGACCCTCCTGTCCTCACCCAGACCAGACGCTTCTGTCTCCTCCAGATCAGAACCTCCTGTCCCCTCTAAACCAGACCCTCCTGTATATCCCAGAGCAGATCCTTCTGTCCCTCCCAGATCACACCCAACTATCCCCTCCATTTCAGACCCTCCTCTTCCCCTCCAGATCAGACCGACCTTTCCCCAAGATCAGACCATACTGCCCCCCCCCCATGTCAGACCTTCCCCTCCCCTCTAGATCAGACTCTCCTGTCGTCCTCTTGGTCAGACCCTCCTGTCCTCCTCCAGATCAGACCCTACTGTCCTCCAGATCAGACCCTACTGACCTCCCATATCAGACCTCCCCCTCCCCTCTAGATCAGACCCTCCTGTCCTCCTCCAGATCAGACCCTTCTGCCCCCTTCCTGTCCCCTCTAAATCAGACCCTCCTGTCCACCCCAGATAAGCCAATCCTGTTCCCTTCGGATCAGACTTTCCCGTCCTCCCCAGATCAGACTCTCCTGTCCCCTCCAGATCAGATTATCCTGTCCCCTCCAGAGCAGACCCTCCTGTCCCATCCACATCAGATTCTCCTGTCCCATCCACATCAGACCTTCCCGTCCCACAATATCATATCCACCTGTCTTCTCCAGATCAGACCCACCTCATCCCTTCAGATCAGACCCTCTCCCCACCCCCCCAAGATCAGACCCTCCTGTCCTCTCCCAGATCAGACCCTCCTGTCCCTTTCAGACCAGACCCTTCTGTCTCCTCCAGATCAGAACCTCCTGTCCCCTCTAAACCAGACCCTCCTGTATATCCCAGAACAGATCCTTCTGTCCCTCCCAGATCACACCCAACTATCCCATACATTTCAGACCCTCCTCTTCCCCTCCAGATCAGACCGACCTTTCCCACAGATCAGACCATACTGCCCCCCATGTCAGACCTTCCCCTCCCCTCTAAATCAGACTTTCCTGTCCTCCTCTTGATCAGACCCTCCTGTCCTCCTCCAGATCAGAACCCCCTGCCCCCTTCCTGTCCCCTCCAAATAAGACCCTCTTGTCCCCTCTAAATCAGACCCTCCTGTCCTCCCCAGATCAGACTCTCCTGTCCCCTCAAGATCTGACTCTCCTGTCCCTCCAGATTTGACCCTCCTGACCTACCCAGATCAGACCCTTCTGTCCCTCCAGATCAGATCCTGCTGTCCTCCCCAGATCAGACCCTACTGTCCCCCTAGATCAGACCCTACTGTCCTCCCCAGATCAGACCCTCCTGTCCTCCCCAGATCAGACCCTCTTGTCCCCTCCAGATCAGATCCTGCTGTCCTCCCCAGATCATACCCTCCTGTCCCCCTAGATCAGACCCTCCTGTCCCTTCCAGAGCAGATCCTGCTGTCCTCCCCAGATCAGACCCTCCTGCACCCCCAGATAATAGCCTCCTGGTCCCCCCCTAGATCAGACCCTCCTGCCCCCCAGATAATAGCTTCCTGTTTCCCCCAGATCAGACCCACCAGTTCCCTTCAGATCAGATCCTGCTGTCCTCCCCAGATTAGACCCTCCTGCCCCCCCCCCCCCCCCCAGATCAGAGCCTGTCCTCCCCACAAGACCAGAAGTTAGGTGGGTTTGATCTGGGGGTACCTGGTCTGAGTGGGGGGTTTCGTGTTGGTGTGAGTTTATTGCTCTGTTCTCACCTGAGCACAGGATCATTCTACGACGCTCTTATCAGCGACTCTCATTTTAATGAGTATTTATATCTAATGAGTATTTATTTGGTTCACACAGTAATGGCGGCCCCAGACCAGCGGGCAGTGTCGTTATGTACAGCCAGGAAAGACCCCACAATCACACCGGCACTTGGGGGCATGTCAGCAGCGCCAATGAGACTAGTCCGATAGTGACTTGGGCCCCTCCAATTCCTATGTGACGTCTACGAATAATAACATAGGTCTGGAGATGGTGCACCCCACTAGTGAGAAAGTATTCATATAAATATTAATGTGTATTAGGTTTTCTCTAAGGAAGTCTTGGGGGTCCTTTTCCTCCCCTGGCATGAGCCCCCCCAACCCCCCTGTAATCATGCAGTCAGACACTCGCAGCACTGCAGAGCCATCAGACAGGCTCTGGAGAGACATCAATCTCTGGGGTCACCTTATCTCTGGATTCTCATCACAGCAGCAAGAAAAGCTTTAGAGGCGTGAGCGAGACATTAACACAAAGTGACCTCCAGGAACTGGACGAGGCATTAATACAAAGTGACCTCCAGGGTCTGGGCAAGGCATTAATACAAAGTGACCTCCAGGAACTGGACGAGGCATTAATACAAAGTGACCTCCAGGAACTGGACGAGACATTAACACAAAGTTACCTCCAGGAACAGGACAAGGCATTAATACAAAGTGACCTCCAGGGTCTGGGCAAGGCATTAATACAAAGTGACCTCCAGGAACTGGACGAGGCATTAATACAAAGTGACCTCCAGGAACTGGACGAGGCATTAACACAAAGTGACCTCCAGGAACTGGACAAGGCATTAACACAAAGTGACCTCCAGGGTCTGAGCGAGACATTAATACAAAGTGACCTCCAGGGTCTGAGCGAGACATTAACACAAAGTGACCTCCAGGAACTGGACGAGGCATTAATACAAAGTGACCTCCAGGAACTGGACGAGGCATTAACACAAAGTGACCTCCAGGAACTGGACAAGGCATTAACACAAAGTGACCTCCAGGGTCTGAGCGAGACATTAACACAAAGTGACCTCCAGGAACTGGACAAGACATTAACACAAAGTGACCTCCAGGAACTGGACGAGGCATTAACACAAAGTGACCTCCAGGAACTGGACGAGGCATTTACACAAAGTGACCTCCAGGGTCTGGGCAAGGCATTAACACAAAGTGACCTCCAGGAACTGGACATGGCATTAATAAAAAGTGACCTCCAGGAACTGACATGGCATTAATACAAAGTGACCTCCAGGAATTGGATTAGACATTAACACAAAGTGACCTCCAGGAACTGGACGAGGCATTAATACAAAGTGACCTCCAGGGTCTGGATGAGGCATTAATACAAAGTGACCTCCAGGGTATGGACAAGGCATTAACACAAAGTGACCTCCAGAAACTGGACAAGACATTAACACAAAGTGACCTCCAGGGTCTGGGCAAGGCATTAATACAAAGTGACCTCCAGGAACTGGACAAGGCATTAATACAAAGTGACCGCCGGGTCTAAGCGAGACATTAATACAAAGTGATCTCCAGGGTCTGGGCAAGGCATTAACACAAAGTGACCTCCAGGAACTGGACGAGGCATTAATACAAAGTGACCTCCAGGATCTGGGCAAGACATTAACACAAAGTGACCTCCAGGAACTGGACGAGGCATTAACACAAAGTGACCTCCAGGAACTGGACGAGGCATTAACACAAAGTGACCTCCAGGGTCTGGGCAAGGCATTAACACAAAGTGACCTCCAGGAACTGGACATGGCATTAATACAAAGTGACCTCCAGGAACTGACATGGCATTAATACAAAGTGACCTCCAGGAATTGGATTAGACATTAACACAAAGTGACCTCCAGGAACTGGACGAGGCATTAATACAAAGTGACCTCCAGGGTCTGGATGAGGCATTAATACAAAGTGACCTCCAGGGTATGGACAAGGCATTAACACAAAGTGACCTCCAGAAACTGGACAAGACATTAACACAAAGTGACCTCCAGGGTCTGGGCAAGGCATTAATACAAAGTGACCTCCAGGAACTGGACAAGGCATTAATACAAAGTGACCGCCGGGTCTGAGCGAGACATTAACACAAAGTGACCTCCAGAAACTGGACATGGCATTAACACAAAGTGACCTCCAGGAACTGGACGAGGCATTAATACAAAGTGACCTCCCGGGTCTGAGCGAGACATTAACACAAAGTGACCTCCAGAAACTGGACATGGCATTAATACAAAGTGACCTCCAGGGTCTGAGCGAGACATTAACACAAAGTGACCTCCAGGAACTGGACAAGACATTAATACAAATTGACCTCCAGGAACTGGACGAGGCATTAACACAAAGTGACCTCCAGGAACTGGACAAGTCATTAACACAAAGTGACCTCCAGGGTCTGAGCGAGACATTAACACAAAGTGACCTCCAGGAACTGGACAAGGCATTAACACAAAGTGACCTCCAGGGTCTGAGCGAGACATTAACACAAAGTGACCTCCAGGAACTGGACAAGGCATTAACACAAAGTGACCTCCAGGGTCTGGACAAGGCATTAACACAAAGTGACCTCCAGGGTCTGGACATGGCATTAATACAAAGTGACCTCCAGGGTCTGAGCGAGACATTAACACAAAGTGACCTCCAGGAACTGGACGAGGCATTAACACAAAGTGACCTCCAGGAACTGGACGAGGCATTAACACAAAGTGACTTCCAGAAACTGGACAAGACATTAACACAAAGTGACCTCCAGGGTCTGGACAAGGCATTAATACAAAGTGACCCCCAGGGTCTGAGCGAGACATTAACACAAAGTGACCTCCAGGAACTGGACGAGACATTAACACAAAGTGACCTCCAGGAACTGGACGAGGCATTAATACAAAGTGACCTCCAGGGTCGGGATGAGGCATTAACACAAAGTGACTTCCAGAAACTGGACAAGACATTAACACAAAGTGACCTCCAGGGTCTGGACAAGGCATTAATACAAAGTGACCCCCAGGGTCTGAGCGAGACATTAACACAAAGTGACCTCCAGGAACTGGACGAGGCATTAACACAAAGTGACCTCCAGGAACTGGACGAGACATTAACACAAAGTGACCTCCAGGAACTGGACGAGGCATTAACACAAAGTGACCTCCAGGAACTGGACGAGGCATTAATACAAAGTGACCTCCAGGGTCGGGATGAGGCATTAACACAAAGTGACTTCCAGAAACTGGACAAGACATTAACACAAAGTGACCTCCAGGGTCTGGACAAGACATTAACACAAAGTGACCTCCAGGGTCTGGACAAGGCATTAATACAAAGTGGCCTCCAGGGTCTGAGCGAGACATTAACACAAAGTGACCTCCAGGGTCTGGACAAGGCATTAATACAAAGTGACCTCCAGGGTCTGGACAAGGCATTAATACAAAGTGACCTCCAGGGTCTGGACAAGGCATTAACACAAAGTGACCTGGACGAGGCATTAATACAAAGTGACCTCCAGGGTCTGGACAAGGCATTAATACAAAGTGACCTCTAGGGTCTGGACGAGGCATTAATACACAGTGACCTCCAGGGTCTGGATGAGGGATTAATACAAAGTGACCTCCAGGGTCTGGATGAGGCATTAATACAAAGTCATCTCCAGGGTTTGGACGAGGCATTAATACAAAGTAACCTCCAGGAACTGAAGGAGGCATTAACACAAAGTGACCTCCAGGGTCTGGATGAGGCATTAATACAAAGTGACCTCCAGGGTCTGCGCGAGACATTAACACAAAGTGACCTCCAGGAACTGGACATGGCATTAACACAAAGTGACCTCCAGGAACTGGATGAGGCATTAACACAAAGTGACCTCCAGGAACTGGACATGGCATTAATACAAAGTGACCTCCAGGAACTGGATGAGACATTAACACAAAGTGACCTCCAGGAACTGGACATGGCATTAACACAAAGTGACCTCCAGGAACTGGATGAGACATTAACACAAAGTGACCTCCAGGAACTGGACATGGCATTAACACAAAGTGACCTCCAGGAACTGGATGAGGCATTAACACAAAGTGACCTCCAGGAACTGGACATGGCATTAATACAAAGTGACCTCTAGGGTCTGGACGAGGCATTAATATAAAGTGACCTCCAGGGTCTGGATGAGGCATTAATACAAAGTGACCTCCAGGAACTGGACATGGCATTAATACAAAGTGACCTCCAGGGTCTGAGCGAGACATTAATACAAAGTGACCTCCAGGAACTGGTCATGGCATTAATACAAAGTGACCTCTAGGGTCTGGACGAGACATTAACACAAAGTGACCTCCAGGGTCTGGACATGGCATTAATACAAAGTTACCTCCAGGGTCTTGGTGAGACATTAATACAAAGTGGCCTCCAGGAACTGGATGAGGCATTAATACAAAGTGGCCTCCAGGAACTGGACAAGGCTTTAACACAAAGTGACCTCCAGGGTCTGGACGAGGCATTAATACAAAGTGACCTCCAGGGTCTGGATGAGGCATTAACACAAAGTGACCTCCAGGAACTGGACAAGGCATTAATACATAGTGGCCTCCAGGGTCTGAGCGAGACATTAACACAAAGTGACCTCCAGGGTCTGGACGAGGCATTAATACAAAGTGGCCTCCAGGGTCTGAGCGAGACATTAACACAAAGTGACCTCCAGGAACTGGGCAAGGCATTAACACAAAGTGACCTCCAGGAACTGGACATGGCATTAATACAAAGTGACCTCCAGGGTCTTGGTGAGGCATCAATACAAAGTGACCTCCAGGAACTGGACAAGGCGTTAATACAAAGTGGCCTCCAGGGTCTGAGCGAGACATTAACACAAAGTGACCTCCAGGAACTGGACAAGGCATTAATACAAAGTGACCTCCAGGGTCTGGACGAGGCATTAATACAAAGTGACCTCCAGGAACTGGACATGGCATTAATACAAAGTGACCTCCAGGGTCTGAGCGAGACATTAATACAAAGTGACCTCCAGGAACTGGACATGGCATTAATACAAAGTGACCTCCAGGAACTGGACGTGGCATTAATACAAAGTGACCTCCAGGGTCTGAGCGAGGCATTAATACAAAGTGACATCCAGGGTCTGAGCGAGACATTAACACAAAGTGACCTCCCGGGTCTGAGCGAGACATTAACACAAAGTGACCTCCCGGGTCTGAGCGAGACATTAACACAAAGTGACCTCCAGAAACTGGACAAGACATTAACACAAAGTGACCTCCAGGAACAAGACATGGCATTAATACAAAGTGACCTCCAGGAACTGTAGGAGGCATTAATACAAAGTGACCTCCAGGGTCTGGGTGAGACATTAATACAAAGTGACCTCCAGGGTCTGAGCGAGACATTAACACAAAGTGACCTCCAGGAACTGGACAAGGCATTAATACAAAGTGACCTCCAGGGTTTGAGCGAGACATTAACACAAAGTGACCTCCAGGGTCTGGACGAGGCATTAACACAAAGTGACCTCCAGCAACTGGATGAGGCATTAATACAAAGTGACCTCCAGGGTCTGGACGAGACATTAACACAAAGTGACCTCCAGGGTCTGGACGAGACATTAACACAAAGTGACCTCCAGCAACTGGATGAGGCATTAATACAAAGTGACCTCCAGGAACTGGACAAGGCATTAATACAAAGTGACCTCCAGGGTCTGGGCGAGACATTAATACAAAGTGACCTCCAGGAACTGTAGGAGGCATTAATACAAAGTGACCTCCAGGGTCTGAGCGAGACATTAACACAAAGTGAGCTCCAGGGTCGGGACAAGACATTAATACAAAGTGACCTCCAGGAACTGGACGAAGCATTAATACAAAGGGACCTCCAGGGTCTGGACAAGGCATTAATACAAAGTGACCTCCAGGAACTGGACGAGGCATTAATACAAAGTCACCTCCAGGGTCTGGACAAGGCATTAATACAAAGTGACCTCCAGGAACTGGACAAGGCATTAACACAAGGTGACCTCCAGGGTCTGGACGAGGCATTAATACAAAGTGACCTCCAGGGTCTGGACGAGGCATTAACACAAAGTGACCTCCAGGGTCTGGATAAGGCGTTAATATAAATTGACCTCCAGGAACTGGACGAAGCGTTAATACAAAGTGACCTCCAGGGTCTGGACGAGACATTAATACAAAGTGACCTCCAGGAACTGGACGAAGCAATAACACAAAGTGACCTCCAGGAACTGGACATGGCATTAACACAAAGTGACCTCCAGGATCTGGACTAGGCATTAATACAAAGTGACCTCCAGGAACTGGACAAGGCATTAACACAAAGGGACCTCCAGGGTCTGGACGAGGCATTAATACAAAGTGACCTCCAGGGTCTGGATGAGGCATTAACACAAAGTGACCTCCAGGGTCTGGAGAAGGCATTAATATAAAGTGACCTCCAGGAACTGGACGAAGCATTAGCACAAATTGACCTCTAGGGTCTGGTGGTGGCATTAATACACAGTGACCTCCAGGAACTGGACGAGGCATTAACACAAAGTGACCTCCAGGAACTGGACAAGGCATTAATACAAAATGACCTCCAACGTCTGAGCGACACATTAACACAAAGTGACCTCCAGGTTCTGGATGTGGCATTAACACAAAGTGACCTCCAGAAACTGGACTAGACATGAACATAAAGTGACCTCCAGGGTCTGGGCAAGGCATTAATACAAAGTGACCTCCAGGAACTGGATGAGGTATTAATACAAATTGACCTCCAGGGTCTGGGTGAGGCATTAATACAAAATGACCTCCAAGGTCTGAGCGACACATTAACACAAAGTGACCTCCAGGTTCTGGACTAGACATGAACATAAAGTGACCTCCAGGGTCTGGGCGAGGCATTAATACAAAGTGACCTCCAGGAACTGGACGAGGCATTAACACAAAGTGACCTCCAGGAACTGGACGAGGCATTAACACAAAGTGACCTCCAGGATCTGGAATAGACATGAACATAAAATGACCTTTAGATTTTAGATGGGATATTAATACAAAGTGAGCCCCAGGGTCTGGGCAGCGGCGGAGCTTATGAGGGCCCATTGCAACCCCTCTTTACACCCCATAGGAGTATTTTTTTATTAAAACTTATCTTTGTGACATTTCTCTGCTTAAATATGCTTTGCACAGGGGGCTAAAGTAGCTCAGTTGAGACCTCTAATTCCCATGAATTACTTTTCCATTGAGTAGGATCTAGAGAATAACATAGGAACCCGTCCTGTTGTTTACGCCAGTGCTTGGTGTCCTCACACCAGACAGTCCTTGTCTCCTCCAGCAGCTGCTCAGATCCTCACGCGCCACCCTCCTGGGCTCGGAGCGGTGCAGCAGATGGTTAATCTCACACTGGATGGTCCTTGGATCTCGTTTGTCTCTCAGTCCATTAATTATTTATGAAATGGCTCCAAGCAGCACCTGGGAACTGGAGCAGAGGAGCCAGTGGAGTGTCCTCTGTAGCCCACCCTGCCCCGGGCATGAGCCCATCTACGGCTAGCTTTTATTGCTGGATTGCTGGGGGCTTCTGTATGAGGGAACTGGGGGCTGATGAGCCAGCGGAGTGTCTTCTGTAGCCCACCCTGCCCCGGGCACTAGCCCATCTGTGGCTGGCTCTCAGTGCTGGAATGCTGGGGGCTTCTGTATAAGGGAGCTGGGGGCTGAGGAGCCAGCGGAGTGTCCTCTGTAGCCCACCCTGCCCCGGGCACTAGCCCATCTGTGACTGGCTCTCAGTGCTGGAATGCTGGGGGCTTCTGTATGAAAGAGCTGGTGGCTGAGGAGCCAGTGGAGTGTCTTCTGTAGCCCACCCTGCCCCAGGCACTAGCCCATCTGTGGCTGGCTCTCAGTGCTGGAATGCTGGGGGCTTCTGTATGAGGGAGCTGGGGGCTGAGGAGCCGGCGGAGTGTCCTCTGTAGCCCACCCTGCCCCGGGCACTAGCCCATCTGTGACTGGCTCTCAGTGCTGGAATGCTGGGGGCTTCTGTATGAAAGAGCTGGTGGCTGAGGAGCCAGTGGAGTGTCTTCTGTAGCCCACCCTGCCCCAGGCACTAGCCCATCTGTGGCTGGCTCTCAGTGCTGGAATGCTGGGGGCTTCTGTATGAGGGAGCTGGGGGCTGAGGAGCCGGCGGAGTGTCCTCTGTAGCCCACCCTGCCCCGGGCACTAGCCCATCTATGGCTGGCTCTCAGTGCTGGAATGCTGGGGGCTTGTGTATGAGGGAGCTGGGGGCTGAGGAGCCAGTGGAGTGTCCTCTGTAGCCCACCCTGCCCCGGGCACGAGCCCCTTTGTGGCTGGCTCTCAGTGCTGGAATGCGGGGGGCTTCTGTATGAGGGAGCTGGGGGCTGAGGAGCCAGTGGAGTGTCTTCTGTAGCCCACCCTGCCCCAGGCACTAGCCCATCTGTGGCTGGCTGTCAGTGCTGAAATGCTGGGGGCTTCTGTATGAGGGAGCTGGGGGCTGAGGAGCCAGCGGAGTGTCCTCTGTAGCCCACCCTGCCCCGGGCACTAGCCCATCTCTGGCTGGCTCTCAGTGCTGGAATGCTGCGGGCTTCTGTATGAGGGAGCTGGGGGCTGAGGAGCCAGCGGAGTGGATATGGCTCCGGCTGTTCTGAAAGAAAGGCAAATAGGTCTGAGAAGTTAGGACTATACAACGAGTTACTGGGACAGAGAGGAGTTGGCCATGTGGGTTTAAGTCATGGAGAGCGTGACAAATATTGTTGTTATTTAATAGTTCAGTTTTGTCCGACTCTCCCTACTGAAGCATGTCAGTTCAGTTGTGTCCGACTCTCCCTACTAAAGCATGTCAGTTCAGTTGTGTCCGACTCTCCGTACTGAAGCATGTCAGTTCAGTTGTGTCCGACTCTCCGTACTGAAGCATGCCAGTTCAGTCGTGTCCGAGCCTATGAACTGCAGCAGGCCAGGATCGTCTGTCATTATGTCTCCAGTTGTGTTTATCCATAAGGTTTTCTTGGCAAAGATACTGGAGTGGTTTGCCCATTCCTCCTCCAGTAGACCTGCCCATTTTGGGTGATCCTTCACCACAACAATGTAGCAATCCAGAAGGGGGTGTCAAATATACCCAATTAAAAGAAGAAGGTTGGTGAGTTTAAATTGGGGACAGGTCTAAACAGGGGGATATGGAGCAGAAAGGTCTCACCTGGAGTGTGGGCTGGGTGGTCTCACCTAAAGGAGACAAGTATGTAAGTGTAAATTAGGGGTTAGGAAAGGTGGGCTAAACCATTGATGGGCCGACAGGGTCTAAACTGAGGGTTCTAAGGCTGGTCCATCTAAACCATTGAGGAGGGAGGTCATTGGGGCATTATGGCTACAGACTGACCAGTCCAGGCTTCTTTAGTTTGGTCAGTTATTACACAAATCCTCACGTTCCTACAAAGTTTGATGAGACAAAGCCAGGTCCTAGCATGGCTGCACCCCCCTCCCCTCCTCCAGTTATCCACCTGCTGCAGTTCAGATTCCAAGTGAACCCCAGAGAGGAGGGGGGGGGGGCTGCTGCTCTGTGATGACGCCCAATAAAATGACAGAAATAGCAGCTTCCATTTAACAGATTTTCTTTCAGAGATTAACAAAACAATTCATTATAGAGACACAGGCGCAGATGGTGCAGGAACGTCCTCCCGGAGTCCTGAGCAGATTGCTCGTTTCACTGGCTGCAAACTGCCGGCTAATGCGAGGACCCTAATTACTGCACATGTCCAGGGGACTGGAGACAGGCCAGGGGTAACAGACAGGGGGAGCTCTGAACATCTGCCCATAAGCTCTGCAAGCAAAATGGGAAGGGCACCAGCACACAGACTGAAAGCCAACATCACACGGACACCCAGCTACATCATCAAATTATACGCAACCACCGGCACAAGGACACCCAACCAACATCACACGGACACCCAGCTACCCGAACAAGGACACCCAACCATCAGTACCCAGACACCCAACCTTCATCAAATTATAAGCAACCACCGGCACATGGACACCCGACCAACAGCACACATACAGTACGCCAACATCACACGGACACCCAGCTACCCGAACAAGAACACCCAGCCATCAGTACCCAGATACCCTACCATCATAAAATTATACGCAACCACCGGCACACGGACACCCAACCAACAGCACACAGACAGGACACCAACATCACACAGATACCCAGCTACCCGAACAAGGACACCCAACCATCAGTACCCAGATACCCAACCATCATCAAATTATATGCAACCACTGGCACATGGACACCCAACCAACAGCACACGACACACATCCACCAGCACACAGACAAAAAGCCAATATCATACAGACACCCAGCTACCCGAACAAGGACACCCAACCATCAGTACCCAGATACCCAACCATCATCAAATTATACGCAACCACCGGCACACGGACACCCAAACAACAACACACGACACACAGCCACCAGCACACGACACACAGCCACCAGTACAGACACACAGCCACCAGCACACGACACACAGCCGCCGGTACAGACACACAGCCACCAGCACATGGCACACAGCCATCAGTACCCAGACACCCAACCATCATCAAATTATAAGCATCCACCGGCACACGGACACCCAACCAACAACACACAAACAGAAAGCCAACATCACACGGACACCCAGCTACCCGAACAAGGACACCCAACCATCAGTACCCAGATACCCAACCATCATAAAATTTTACGCAACCACCGGCACACGGACACCCAACCAACAGCACACAGACAGGACGCCAACATCACACAGATACCCAGCTACCCGAACAAGGACACCCAACCATCAGTACCCAGATACCCAACCATCATCAAATGATATGCAACCACCGGCACACGGACACCCAACCAACAACACACGACACACATCTACTAGCACACAGACAAAAAGCCAACATCACACAGACACCCAGCTACCCGAACAAGGACACCCAACCATCAGTACCCAAATACCCAACCATCATCAAATGATATGCAACCACCGGCACACGGACACCCAACCAACAACACACGACACACATCTACTAGCACACAGACAAAAAGCCAACATCACACAGACACCCAGCTACCCGAACAAGGACACCCAACCATCAGTACCCAGACACCCAACCATCATCAAATTATATGCAACCCCCGGCACACGGACACCCAACCAACAACACACAGACAGAAAGCCAACATCACACGGACACCCAGCTACCCGAACAAGGACACCCAACCATCAGTACCCAAATACCCAACCATCATTAAATTATACGCAACCACCGGCACACGGACACCCAACCAACAACACACGACACACAGCTACTAGCACACGACACACAGCCACCAGTACATAGACACCCAACCACGATCAAATTATACACAACCACCGGCACATGGACACCCAACCAACAGCACATGGACACCCAAGCAACAACACACGACACACAGCCACCAGCACACGACACACAGCCACCAGCACACGACACACAGCCACCAGTACAGACACACAGCCACCAGCACACGACACACAACCACCAGTACAGACACACAGCCACCAGCACACGACACACCAGTACATAGACACCCAACCACCATCAAATTATACACAACCACCGGCACACGGACACCCAACCAACAACACACAGACAGAAAGCCAACATCACACGGACACCCAGCTACCCGAACAAGGACACCCAACCATCAGTACCCAGACACCCAACCATCATCAAATTATATGCAACCAACGGCACATGGACACCCAACCTACAGCACACGACACACATCCACCAGCACACAGACAAAAAGCCAACATCACACAGACACCCAGCTACCCGAACAAGGACACCCAACCATCAGTACCCAGATACCCAACCATCATCAAATTATACGCAACCACCGGCATATGGACACCCAACCAACAACACACGACACACAGCCACTAGCACACGACACACAGCCACCAGTACATAGACACCCAACCACCATCAAATTATACAGGCCAACGGCACATGGACACCCAACCAACAGCACATGGACACCCAACCAACAACACACGACACACAGCCACCAGCACACGACACACAGCCACCAGTACAGACACACAGCCACCAGCACACAACACACAGCAACCAGTACAGAGACACAGCCACCAGCACACGACACACAGCCACCAGCACACGACACACCAGTACATAGACACCCAACCACTATCAAATTATACACAACCACCGGCACATGGACACCCGACCAACAGCACACGACACACATCCACCAGCCCACAGACAAAAAGCCAACATCACACAGACACCCAGCTACCCGAACAAGGACACCCAACCATCAGTACCCAGATACCCAACCATCATCAAATTATACGCAACCACCGGCACACGGACACCCAACCAACAACAAACGACACACAGCCACCAGTACAGACACACAGCCACCAGTACACGACACACAGCCACCAGTACATAGACACCCAACCACCATCAAATTATACACAACCACCGGCACACGGACACCCAACCAACAACACACGACACACAGCCACCAGTACAGACACACAGCCACCAGTACACGACACACAGCCACCAGTTCATAGACACTCAACCACCATCAAATTATACACAACCACCGGCACATAGACACCCAACCAACAGCACACGACACACAGCCACCAGCACACGACACACAGCCACCAGTACAGACACACAGCCACCAGCACACGACACACAGCCACCAGTACATAGACACCCAACCACCATCAAATCATACACAACCACCGGCACATGGACACCCAACGAACAGCACACGACACACAGCCACCAGCACACGACACACAGCCACCAGTACAGACACACAGCCACCAGCACATGACACACAGCCACCAGTACAGACACACAGCCACCAGCACACGACACACAGCCACCAGTACAGACACACAGCCACAAGCACACGACACACAGCCACCAGCACACGACACACCAGTACATAGACACCCAACCACCATCAAATTATACACAACCACCGGCACATGGACACCCGACCAACAGCACACATACAGTACGCCAACATCACACGGACACCCAGCTACCCGAACAAGAACACCCAGCCATCAGTACCCAGATACCCTACCATCATAAAATTATACGCAACCACCGGCACACGGACACCCAACCAACAGCACACAGACAGGACACCATCACACAGATACCCAGCTACCCGAACAAGGACACCCAACCATCAGTACCCAGATACCCAACCATCATCAAATTATATGCAACCACTGGCACATGGACACCCAACCAACAGCACACGACACACATCCACCAGCACACAGACAAAAAGCCAATATCATACAGACACCCAGCTACCCGAACAAGGACACCCAACCATCAGTACCCAGATACCCAACCATCATCAAATTATACGCAACCACCGGCACACGGACACCCAAACAACAACACACGACACACAGCCACCAGCACACGACACACAGCCACCAGTACAGACACACAGCCACCAGCACACGACACACAGCCGCCGGTACAGACACACAGCCACCAGCACATGGCACACAGCCATCAGTACCCAGACACCCAACCATCATCAAATTATAAGCATCCACCGGCACACGGACACCCAACCAACAACACACAAACAGAAAGCCAACATCACACGGACACCCAGCTACCCGAACAAGGACACCCAACCATCAGTACCCAGATACCCAACCATCATAAAATTATACGCAACCACCGGCACACGGACACCCAACCAACAGCACACAGACAGGACGCCAACATCACACAGATACCCAGCTACCCGAACAAGGACACCCAACCATCAGTACCCAGATACCCAACCATCATCAAATGATATGCAACCACCGGCACACGGACACCCAACCAACAACACACGACACACATCTACTAGCACACAGACAAAAAGCCAACATCACACAGACACCCAGCTACCCGAACAAGGACACCCAACCATCAGTACCCAAATACCCAACCATCATCAAATGATATGCAACCACCGGCACACGGACACCCAACCAACAACACACGACACACATCTACTAGCACACAGACAAAAAGCCAACATCACACAGACACCCAGCTACCCGAACAAGGACACCCAACCATCAGTACCCAGATACCCAACCATCATCAAATTATACGCGACCACCGGCACATGGACACCCAACCAACAACACACGACACACAGCCACTAGCACACGACACACAGCCACCAGTACATAGACACCCAAGCACCATCAAATTATACACAACCACCGGCACATGGACACTCAACCAACAGCACATGGACACCCAATCAACAGCACACGACACACAGCCACCAGCACAAGACACAGCCACCAGTACAGACACACAGCCACCAGCACACAACACACAGCCACCAGCACACGTCACACAGTCACCAGTACAGACACACAGCCACCAGCACATGACACACAGCCACCAGTACATAGACACCCAACCATCATCAAATTATAAGCAACCACCGTCACACGGACACCCAACCAACAACACACAGACAGAAAGCCAACATCAAACGGACACCCAGCTACCCGAACAAGGACACCCAACCATCAGTACCCAGATACCCAACCATCATAAAATTATACGCAACCACCGGCACACAGACACCCAACCAACAACACACAGACAGGACGCCAACATCACACAGATACCCAGCTACCCGAACAAGTACACCCAACCATCAGTACCCAGATACCCAACCATCATCAAATTATATGCAACCACCGGCACATGGACACCCAACCAACAGCACATGGACACCCAACCAACAGCACACGACACACAGCCACCAGCACACGACACACAGCCACCAGTACAGACACACAGCCACCAGCACATGACACACAGCCACCAGTACAGAGACACAGCCACCAGCACACATCACACAGCCACCAGTACAGACACACAGCCACCAGCACACGTCACACAGCCACCAGTACATAGACACCCAACCACCATCAAATTATACACAATCACCGGCACATGGACACCCAACTAACAGCCCACGATACAAAGCCACTAGTACATAAACACACAGCCACCAGCACATGACACATAGCCACCAGTAAATAGACACAAAGCTACTGACACACAGCCACCAGCATATAGACACCCAACCACCAGCAAATGATATGCAGCCACCAGCACATGGACACCCAATCAACAGCCCCTGGACAACCAGTCATTAGCACACCAACTCCCAACCACCAGCCCATGGACACCTAGTCATTAGCACACCAACTCCCAACCACCAGCCCATGGACAACCAGTCATTGGCACACCGACTCCCAGCCCCCAGCCCATGGACTCAGTTCAGTATCCCCTCACACAGGATTCTCAGGCCAAGTTGCAGCAATTATTGGAAGGATAGGAAAATAATAAAAACATGCCATGTATATGTGACCAAAAAGAGCATAATCTTTATTTTTGGTTCACATTTTTATATAGCTTTCCTCCATAATGCAATATGCTCAGTCATTGTCTAGGCAACATTTGTTGTGTCTGGTTGAGGGGGTTGAGGTTTAATCCAATGATGGATCATGGAGCTAAGGTTAATAGGCTTATGGCCCAGGATGGGGCCTTTTCTACTTGGGGGACCGGTTGTAGTACAGTATGCTGTTGGAGGTTGTGTGAACCCATTCCCTAACCAACCTCCTCACAGATACCTTTATTCAGTCGGAGAGGAGTTGGCTAGACGAGTGAGGAGGCTTTGAGGTGTATTCACTTTTGGATACACTTTTGGACTTTAATAACATTTATAACAATGCCGGCTTCCAATTAGATTGTATGGAGGGTCAGGAACAATGGCTGGGGTCAAGTATATACCAATTAGTGGTTAACCACAGGGCAATGGATCAAAAGGATATCACCTGCAAAGCACTTGACATCACTTGACCCTTTTCTATTGAAACAAATTTCAATTGCTGTCTGTCAGCTTAGTTTCTATAATTGATGGCTCAATCAGATCCATGGATGTCCCCATAGAGGTCTGTGGAGCTCTCTTCACTGCTACCACAAGTTTAAATCCACCCAAGAATCTAGGTTCTGGGGTTGTGACATCAGTCATCAGCACACAACACACATCCACCAGCACATGGACACCTAATCATCAGCACAAAACACACATCCACCAACACATGGACACCCAACCATCAGTGCACAACACACATCGACCAACACATGGACACCCAACCATCAGCACACAACACACATCCACCAGCACATGGACACCTTATCTTCAGCACACAACACACATCCACCAGCACATGGACACCTAATCATCAGCACACAACACACAACACACATCCACCAGCACATGGACACCCAACCATCAGCACACGGACACACAGCCACCAGCACATGGACATACAGAAAACTGACATATAGCCATCAGCACATGGGCATCCAGCAAACTGACACACAGCGCAAGGACACCTAGTCAACCCTTGGCTCACACACTCACCTCCTTAACGGAAAGCATCTGAACCACTTGCTGGGAGCCCCAACAAGTACAACCCATCATACAAATAATAACTGCAAAATAATTATCTGCCAAACGTCCTTAGCTTTATTATTCACCTAAACCAGTCAGTTTGCTTCTAAACCCCTGAAGATCCTTTGGGGAGCCGAGTGATTTGTTTATGGCAAAACTCCCCAAATCCTTCCTATTTCTCTTCTACCATTAGCATTCACCCTAAAGTATAACTACCCCCCCACCCCCATCGGCATTGTCATTACAATACTGCACCCTCTGTACCCCCTAATTCCAGAATAACTGCCCCACATACCTTATTAGATGTGTATAATCTGCATGACCTAAGAGGTAAGGGAGCTCTGAGTACTCTCTCTCTCTCTCTCTCTTTCTTGCTCTCCCTCCCTCCCTCCCTCTCTCCCTCCCTCTCTCTCTCTCCCTCCCTATCTCTCTCTCCTTCCCTCCCTCTCTCCCTCTCTGCTTCCCTCCCTCTCTCTCTCTCACTCCCTCTCTCATTCCCTCCCTCTCTCTCTCTCCTTCCCTCCATCCCTCCCTCTCTCACTCCCTCTCTCCCTATCTCTCTCATTCCCTCCCCCCTCTCTCTCTCCCTCCCTCCCTCTCTCACTCTCTCTCTCACTCTCTCTCTTTGCTCTCTCTCTTTGCTCCCTCTCTCTCTCTCCCTCTCTCTCTTCTTCTATCTCTCTCTCCCACTCTATCTATCTCTCCCTCTGTCTCCTCTTCTCTAGCCCTCCCTCCCTCTCTCTCTGTATCTCTCCCTCCATCCCTCCCTCTCTCTCCCTCCTTCCCTCCATCTCTCCCTCCCTCTCTCTCCCTCCCTCTCTCCTTCCCTCGCTCTTTCTCCCTCTCTCCTTCCCTCACTCCCTCTCCCTCCCTCCCTCCCTATCTCTCTCATTCCCTCGCTCCCTCTCTCTCCATCTCCCTCACTCTCTCTCTCTCAATCCCTCTCTCTCTCTCTTTGCTCCCTCTCTCTCCATTTCTCTTTATCTCCATCTGTTTCTCTCAACCTCTATCTCTCTCTCCCTCTCCTTTTTCTCTAGCCCTCCCTCCCTCTCTCTCCTTCCCTCTTACTCTCTCTCTCTCCCTCCCCCCCCCTCTCTCTCTCTCTCTCTTTGCTCCCTCTCTCTCCATTTCTTGCTATCTCCCTCTCTTTTTCTCAACCTCTATCTCTCTCTCCATCTCCTCTTCTCTAGCCCTCCCTCCCTCTCTCTCCTACCCTCTTACTCTCTCTCTATCTCTCCCTCCCTTTCTTTCTCTCCTTTTATTTCTCTCCCTCTCCCTCCCTCTCTTTCTCTCCTTTTATTTCTCTCCCTCTCCCTCCCTCTCTTTCTCCCCCTCTTTCACCTGTCTCTCTCTCACTGTCTCTCTCCCCCTCACTCTCTTTCCCCTCTCTCCCTCCCTGTCTCCTCCTCTTTCTCTTCCTCTCTTCGCCTCTCTCTCCCTCGCCCACGACCCCTCACCCTCTTTTCTCTCTCCCCTCTCTCCCTCCCTCTCTCACCTCTCTCTCCCCCCTCTCTCATCTCTCTCTCTTGCCCTCCCTCTCTTTCCTCTCTTTCCCTCTCTCTCCCCACTGTCCCTCTCTCTCCCCTCTCTTCCTCTCTCTATCTTTCCCTCTGTGTGTGTCTCTCTCTTTTTCTCTCTCTCCTCTCTCACTTTCCCTCCCTCTCTCCCCGTCTCTCTCTTTCTCTCTCTCCCTTCCTCCCATCTCTCTCCCTCCCTCTCTTCCCTTCCCTCTCTCTCTCCTCTCTTTCTCTCTCTCCCCTCTCTCTTTTTCTCTCTCTTTCCCACTCTCACTCTCCATGTGTGTCTATATTTTCTCTCTCTCTCTCCCCTCTCTCTCTTTCTCTCTCTCTCCCTCTCTCTCCCTGTTTCTCTCTCTCTCTCTTTCTCTCTCTCGCCCCCTCTCTTTCCCTCCCTCCCCTCTCTCTCTCCCCCTCCCTCCCCCCTCTCTCTGTCTCCCTCTCTCTCCCCCTCTCTTTCCCTCCCTTTTCTCTCCTCTCTTTCTATCTTGCTCCCTCCATCACTCTCTCTATCTCTCTCCCCCACCCTCACCTTCTCTCTCTCCCTCCCTCAATCCCCCTCTTTCACACACACATCTTTCCCTCTCCTCTCTTTTTTCTGTTGCTCCCTCCCTCACTCTCTCTCCCTCACTCTCTCCCCTCTCTCTATCTTTCCCTCCCTCCCCTCACTCTCTCTCTTACTCTCTCTCCCTCTCTACTCTCTCTCTCTACTCTCTCTCTCTCTTTCCCTCCCTCTCTCTCTCTCATTCTCTCTCCATCTCTCCCTCCCTCACCGTCTCTCTCTCCCCTCTTTCTCTCTCTCTCCCCTCTCCTCTCTCTCCCTCTTCTCTCTTTCTCTCACTCTCCCACTCTTTCTCTCTCTCACTCCCCCCTCACTCTCACTATCTCTCTCTCCCTCCCTCTCTGTCCCTCCCTTTCTCTCTCCCTCTCTCTTTCCCCTCTATCTCTTCCTCCCTCCTTTCTCTCCTCTCTCTCTATCTCTCTCTCCCTCTCCTCTCTTTCTCTCACTCTCCCTCTCCTTTTCTCTCCCTCCCTCCCTCCTCTTTTTCTCTCCCTCTCCCTCTCTTTCTCTATCTCTCTCTCTCCTTCCCTCTCTTTCCATCCCTTTCTCTATCCCTCTCTCTTTCCCCTCTATCTCTTCCTCCCTCCTTTCTCTCCTCTCTCTCTATCTCCCTCTCTTTCTCTCACTCTCCCTCTCCTTCTCTCTCCCTCCCCTCTCACTCTCTTTCTCTCTCTCTCTCCCTCCCTCGCTCTCTCCTCTCTTTCTCTCCCTCTCCCTCTCTTTCTCTCACTCCCCCTCACTCTATCTCTCTCTCCTTCCCTCTCTTTCCATCCCTTTCTCTCTCCCTCTCTTTCCCCTCTATCTCTTCCTCCCTCCTCACTCTCCTTTCTCTCTCCCTCTCTCTCCTCTCTTTCTCTCACTGTCCCTCTCCTTCTCTCTCCCTCCACCTCACTTTCTCTTTCTCTCTCTCTCTGCCCCTCCCTCTCTCTCTCCTCTCTTTCTCTCCCTTGCCCTCTCTTTCTATCTCTCCCTCCCCCTCCCTCTCTCTACCTCTCTCTCCCTCCCTCTCTTTCCTCCCTTTCTCTCTCCCTCTCTCTTCCCCCTCTATCTCTCTCTCTACTCTCTTTCTCCCCCTCTCCCTCTCTTTCTCTCTCTCCCTCCCCCCAACACTCTCTCTTTCTCTCTCTCCCTCCCTCCCTCTCTCTCCTCTCTTTCTCTCCCTCTCCTTGTCTCTCCCTCCCCCTCACTCTCTCTTTCTCTCTCTCCCTCTCTCCTCTCTTTCTTTCCCTCTCCCTCTCTTTCTCTCTCTCCCTCCCCCGCACTCTATCTATCTCTCTCTCCTTCCCTCTCTTTCGATCCCTTTCTTTCTCCCTTTCTCTTTCCCCTCTATCTCTACCTCCCTCCTCTCTCTCTCGCCTCTCTTTCTCTCACTCTCCCTCTCCTTCTCTCTCCCTCCCCCCTCACTCTCTCTTTCTCTCTCTCTCTCTCTCTCCCTCCCTCTCTCCTCTTTCTCTCCCTCTCCCTCTCTTTCTCTCTCTCACCCCCCCTCACTCTCTCTCTCTCACCCTCCCTCTCTTCCCCTCCCTTTCTCTCTCCCTCTCTCTTTCCCCTCTATCTCTCCCTCCCCCCTCACTCTCTCTTTCTCTCTCTCCCCCTCTCCTCTCTTTCTCTCACTCTCACTCTCCTTCTCTCTCCCTCCCCCTCACTCTCTCTTTCTCTCTCTCTCTCCCTCCCTCTCTCTCCTCTCTTTCTCTCTCTTCCTCCCCTGCACTCTCTCTCCTTCCCTCTCTTTCCATCCCTTTCTCTCTCCCTCTCTCTTTCCCCTCTATCTCTTCCTCCCTCCTCTCTCTCCTCTTTCCCTCTCTCTCCTCTCTTTATCTCACTCTCCCTCTCCTTCTCTCTCCCTCCCCCCTCACTCTCTCTTTCTCTCTCTCTCTCCCTACCTCTCTTCTTTCTTTCTCTCCCTCTCCCTATCTTTCTCTCTCTCCCTCCCCCTCCCTCTCTCTATCTCTCTCTCCTTCCCTCTCTTTCCTCCATTTCTATCTCCCGCTCTCTTCCCCCTCTATCTCTTTCTCCCTACTCTCACTCTTCTCTCTTTCTCTCACTCTCCCTCCCTTTTTCTCTCTCCCTTCCCCCTCACTCTCTCTCTTTCTCTCTCTCTCTCCCTCCCTCTCTCCTCTCTTTCTCTCCCTCTCTTTCTCTCTCTCCCTCCCCCTCCCTCTCTCTCTCCCTCCCTCTATTTCCTCCCTTTCTCTCTCCCTCTCTCTTTCTCTCTCTCTCTCTCCCTCCCTTACTCTCTCCTTCTCCCTCCCTCCCCCTCACTCTCTCTTTCTCTCTCTCCCTCCCTCGCTCTCACTCTCTCCCTCCCTCACTCTCTCCCTCCCCCCTCTTTCTCTCTCTCTGTCGTATCTGTGATTGAATCCCTTAAATTTTTCAGGTTATTATTACAAATTAGGTATTTATATGTTTATTAGAGAGGACACAAAGCACCACGTTACGTATATATTTATCCTATTATATATCATTATTATCCATTACAATAACAATAGTCGTTTTTCATGGGGAATTTCCATACACTTATTTCCATATATTTAGTAAAATGACATATTCTGCCCATTTAATACCATTACTATGGCAATGACCCGTTTAGTGACCATTATTTTAGTATAAAGTACTCAGAGCCCCCTTACCATTGGCAGCCTAAGGGAAGCTGAGCAAAAATCCTATGAAATAAAGTCTTTGTTGTTGAATAGTTTAACACGAGAATGTAAGAAATCCGACATTTCGGATGAAATCAAAGAAAAAATATCTGTATTAAAAAAAATACCCATTTTTCTCAGTGGTGCGGGTCAGGGGCGCTGGCACCGCTAGCAATTCCTATGGACATAATCCAGTTGACTCATTATATTGTACCGGACACTTTAGGAAGCCTTGAGTGGACATCCATGACTTAGATGGGGGAGATCAGGGAATACACAAGTGAGATAGATAAAAAGTTGTTATGGATCAGGCAATGGCCTAATATATCCATCTCCACTAATGATTAAGAATTGTCTCTCAACTGGAGTGGAGACGCCTGGAAGATGACCTATTGTGTGAGGAGGATGGTTCAAGAGGCAAAACTTTCTCCAAGGATCTCAGCATGATGGTGGCAGGAGCTGGTTGCATCTCCAAGACCATAAGTAGACAACCACAGATAGATCGGTGATATGATCACCCTAGGTGGGATCCCACCATCTACATACATTTCAGAGGATGAGGTTATATCACTACTACTTCAGGCTCCTCCCACATACATGGGTCTGTATAAATCACATGGTGCAGCTTCTGATTGGCTGGAGACAGGAGTGACCTGCTAGGCTGGCTTACATGTACATGAGCAGCCCTATGCAGTTTAATCCTGAATAACCATGGAAGTACTGGGCTATGACATGTACCACCTGGATAATGTACACTCTCCCATTGGACTATCCCTCCTGTCTCATCTTCCCCCCATGTTTCACTAATCCCTTTTTCTTCCTCATCCCTTTTGTAACGGAACCCATCACTGTTTTACCCTGTTTTATGGTTATTTTTATGGTTAAAATATGATCCTACTATTATACTGTATGTATGTTGGTTTATGCTCTGCAGAATATTAGCCCAGACTATTGCAGACCTTGACATAAGAGATAATCCTATTACAGAGACTCCTCATAAGATAAGGAAGTCTGTTGTATAAAGTGTTTTTATTCTCAGACATAAGTACAAAGAAGGATGATCTAATCCATGTCTGATTGTATCAAAGTTGACAGGTAGCCTCAGGGAGGTGTGACCCACCTATTGTCCCTATATGTGTATTGTGTGGCCAACTATGGGGGATATGTGAAATATCTGTGGGTTATGTGTAAAAGGTGACTTTATGTATTTTAAAGTCGTTTATGTCTTTTTGCAACCATGTGCTCAATGGAGTCTGCCTCTATCCCTGGATAATTGGATTACTTTCCTCATTGTCTCCAGTACAGAGGCCTCTGTAAAACCTGTTTGAGCCAGATTGCCATGCTGCCAGTCATAGCCCAAAATATACTTTTACTAACGTTTGAACCCCTGGTCTGATTCATGCCATCTTTTAATATGTTGTTCCACAATTTATGTTGTTCATAACAATTTAAGTTTTATTTATGTACTATGTAAAATCATAAAGTTATAAAAATGTATAAAAATGTGTAAGTTTTAGCTGGGAGATAATTGAGTAGATACAGTAATAAACTCAATTATCTACCAAGCAAAGGGGAGGTAAACGGTGGGCGTTACTACTGTGTTATTGGTTGTTCTTTACCTCCCCCCTGGGTGTGTTCTGTTTGTACCTGACTGTAATAAAAAACAGGCTGGGTGTCCCAGCAAGTCAGTTCTACTTGCCACTTCAAAACGTAGCCTCGTCTCGTTCTTGGAGGGAATTGCTATATCACACTGGGGATTGCTATGTGCTGCATACTCCCTTGAGCTTTAACTACTGAACCCTTGTTCCTGATGTACTCTCCTTGGAGGAGAGGTCTTCCCGACATGGTACTGGATGCTGGAGATTCATACAGGGTGGAAGGAAGACGGCGCGGCTCCAGTTAAGCTACGGCGGTTGTGGAGTCTGTGGTGGTTGTGGTGTCCGGTGCGGTGCTTGTAGTCCTCGGCGCAAGCTAGGACGCGTCCATAAACGGAGGTACCCGGTCGGGGTGCCAGTAGATCCGTTACACCTTTTATCCCCCAATATCTCAACCACCCACTTGCTTCCCTTATGTCTTGCCCCCTATGAGTCTTGCCTATCCTGCAGCTTGCCCATGTCATACCCACCCCAGATGTACCCCAATCACCCCCAGTTCTTCTGCTCTCTCCCCCTTTGTCCCTCTTATTTAACTCTTCCTGTTCTCCCCCTCACAGCTCACATATCTGCCCTCCCCGTGGGGTATTTGCCGTTTGTCTGAGTTGGGGTCTGACTTCTACCCGGTATACAGCGTGTCGGCCTGTAGGATCGACTGTGAGACCAGATACATTGTGGAGAACTGTGGGTGCAAAATGGTCCATATGCCAGGTAAGGACTGAGAGCAGTATACAATGTGTATATGTGTAATATGGAGAGACTGGGCATGTACAGAGTGTGTATATGTGTAATATGGAGAGACTGGGCATGTACAGTGTGTGTATATGTGTAATATGAAGAGACTGGGCATATACAGAATATGTATATGTGTAATATGAAGAGACTGGGCATGTACAGAATATGTATATGTGTAATATGGAGAGACTGGGCATGTACAGAATGTGTATATGTGTAATATGAAGAGACTGGGCACGTACAGAGTGTGTATATGTATAATATGGAGAGACTGGGCACGTACAGAGTGTGTATATGTGTAATATGGAGAGACTGGGCATGTACAGAGTGTGTATATGTGTAATATGGAGTGTGTATATGTGTAATATGGATAGACTGGGCACGTACAGAGTGTGTATATGTGTAATATGGAGAGACTGGGCACATACAGAGTGTGTATATGTGTAATATGGAGAGACTGGGCATGTACAGTGTGTGTATTTGTGTAATATGAAGAGACTGGGCATGTACAGAATATGTATATGTGTAATATGGAGAGACTGGGCACGTACAGAGTGTGTATATGTGTAATATGGAGAGACTGGGCACGTACAGAGTGTGTATATGTGTAATATGGAGAGACTGGGCATGTACAGAATGTGTATATGTGTAATATTGAGAGACTGGGCATGTACAGTGTGTGTATACGTGTAATATGGAGAGACTGGGCACGTACAGTGTGTGTATATGTATAATATGGAGAGACTGGGCACGTACAGAGTGTGTATATGTGTAATATGGAGAGACTGGGCATGTACAGAATGTGTATACGTGTAATATGGAGAGACTGGGCACGTACAGATTGTGTATATGTGTAATATGGAGAGACTGGGCATGTACAGAGTGTGTATACGTGTAATATGGAGAGACTGGGCACGTACAGAGTGTGTATACGTGTAATATGGAGAGACTGGGCATGTACAGAATGTGTATACGTGTAATATGGAGAGACTGGGCACGTACAGATTGTGTATATGTGTAATATGGAGAGACTGGGCATGTACAGAGTGTGTATACGTGTAATATGGAGAGACTGGGCACGTACAGATTGTGTATATGTATAATATGGAGAGACTGGGCACGTACAGAGTGTGTATATGTGTAATATGGAGAGACTGGGCATGTACAGAGTGTGTATACGTGTAATATGGAGAGACTGGGCACGTACAGAGTGTGTATATGTGTAATATGGAGAGACTGGGCACGTACAGAGTGTGTATATGTGTAATATGGAGAGACTGGGCACGTACAGATTGTATATATGTGTAATATGGAGAGACTGGGCATGTACAGAATGTGTATATGTGTAATATTGAGAGACTGGGCATGTACAGTGTGTGTATACGTGTAATATGGAGAGACTGGGCACGTACAGAGTGTGTATATGTGTAATATGGAGAGACTGGGCACGTACAGAGTGTGTATATGTGTAATATGGAGAGACTGGGCATGTACAAAGTGTGTATATGTGTAATATGAAGAGACTGGGCACGTACAGAGTGTGTATATGTGTAATATAGGGAGACTGGGCATGTACAGAATGTGTATATGTGTAATATGAAGAGACTGGGCACGTACAGAGTGTGTATATGTGTAATATGGAGAGACTGGGCACATACATGGTGTATATGTGTAATATGGAGAGACTGGGCATGTACAGAATGTGTATATGTGTAATATGAAGAGACTGGGCATGTACAGAGTTTGTATATGTGTAATATGGAGAGACTGGGCATGTACAGAGTGTGTATATGTGTAATATGGAGAGACTGGGCACGAACATGGTATGTATATGTGTAATCTGGAGAGACTGGGCACGAACAGAGTGTGTATATGTGTAATATGGAGAGACTGGGCACGAACAGAGTGTGTATATGTGTAATATGGAGAGACTGGGCACGTACAGAGTGTGTATATGTGTAATATGGAGAGACTGGGCATGTACAGAGTGTGTATATGTGTAATATGGAGAGACTGGGCATGTACAGAGTGTGTATATGTGTAATATGGAGAGACTGGGCATGTACAGTGTGTGTATATGTGTAATATGGAAAGACTGGGCACGTACAGAGTGTGTATATGTGTAATATGGAGAGACTGGGCACGTACAGATTGTATATATGTGTAATATGGAGAGACTGGGCATGTACAGTGTATGTATATGTGTAATATGGAGAGACTGGGCATGTACAGAATGTGTATATGTGTAATATGGCGAGACTGGGCACATACATGGTGTATATGTGTAATATGGAGAGACTGGGCACGTACAGAGTGTGTATATGTGTAATATGGAGAGACTGGGCACGTACAGAGTGTGTATATGTGTAATATGGAGAGACTGGGCATGTTCAGAGTGTGTATATGTGTAATTTGGAGAAACTTTTCATGTACAGAGTGTGTATATATGTAATATTGAGAGACTGGGCATGTACAGAGTGTGTATATGTGTAATATGGAGAGACTGGGCACGTACAGAGTGTGTATATGTGTAATATAGAGAGACTTTTCATGTACAGAGTGTGTATATGTGTAATTTGGAGAGCCTTTTCATGTACAAAGTGTGTATATGTGTAATATAGAGAGACTTTTCATGTACAGAATGTGTATATGTGTAATATGGAGAGACTGGGCAGGTTCAGAGTGTGTATATGTGTAATATGGAGAGACTGGGCATGTACAGAATGTGTATATGTGTAATATGAAGAGACTGGGCAGGTTCAGAGTGTGTATATATGTAATATGGAGAGACTTTTCATGTACAGAGTGTGTATATGTGTAATATGGAGAGACTTTTCATGTACAGAGTATGTATATGTGTAATTTGGAGAGACTTTTCATGTACAGAGTGTGTATATGTGTAATATGGAGAGACTTTTCATGTACAGAGTGTGTATATGTGTAATATGGAGAGACTTTTCATGTACAGAGTGTGTATATGTGTAATATGGAGAGACTTTTCATGTACAGAGTGTGTATATGTGTAATATGAAGAGACTGGGCATGTACAGAGTGTGTATATGTGTAATATGGAGAGACTGGGCATGTACAGAGTGTGTATATGTGTAATATGGAGAGACTGGGCATGTACAGAGTGTGTATATGTGTAAAATGAAGAGACTGGGCATGTACAGAGTGTGTATATGTGTAATATGGAGAGACTGGGCACGTACAGAGTGTGTATATGTGTAATATGGAGAGACTGGGCATGTAAAGAGTGTGTATATGTGTAATATGGAGAGACTTTTCATGTACAGAGTGTGTATATGTGTAATATGGAGAGACTGGGCATGTAAAGAGTGTGTATATGTGTAATATGGAGAGACTTTTCATGTACAGAGTGTGTATATATGTAATATGGAGAGACTGGGCATGTACAGAGTGTGTATATGTGTAATATGGAGAGACTTTTCATGTACAGAGTGTGTATATGTGTAATATGGAGAGACTTTTCATGTACAGAGTGTGTATATGTGTAATATGGAGAGACTTTTCATGTACAGAGTGTGTATATGTGTAATATGGAGAGACTTTTCATGTACAGAGTGTGTATATGTGTAATATGGAGAGACTTTTCATGTACAGAGTGTGTATATGTGTAATATGGAGAGACTGGGCATGTACAGAATGTGTATATGTGTAATATGGAGAGACTGGGCACGTACAGAGTGTGTATATGTGTAATATGGAGAGACTGGGCATGTACAGAGTGTGTATACGTGTAATATGGAGAGACTGGGCACGTACAGAGTGTGTATATGTGTAATATGGAGAGACTGGGCACGTACAGAGTGTGTATATGTGTAATATGGAGAGACTGGGCATGTACAGAATGTGTATATGTGTAATATTGAGAGACTGGGCATGTACAGTGTGTGTATACGTGTAATATGGAGAGACTGGGCACGTACAGAGTGTGTATATGTGTAATATGGAGAGACTTTTCATGTACAGAGTGTGTATATGTGTAATATGGAGAGACTGGGCATGTACAGAGTGTGTATATGTGTAATATGGAGAGACTTTTCATGTACAGAGTGTGTATATGTGTAATATGGAGAGACTGGGCATGTACAGAGTGTGTATATGTGTAATATGGAGAGACTGGGCACGTACAGTGTGTGTATATGTGTAATATGGAGAGACTGGGCACGTACAGTGTGTGTATATGTGTAATATGGAGAGACTGGGCACGTACAGTGTGTGTATATGTGTAATATGGAGAGACTGGGCACATACAGTGTGTGTATATGTGTAATATGGAGAGACTTTTCATGTACAGAGTGTGTATATGTGTAATATGGAGAGACTGGGCATGTACAGAGTGTGTATATGTGTAATATGGAGAGACTGGGCATGTACAGAGTGTGTATATGTGTAATATGGAGAGACTGGGCATGTACAGAGTGTGTATATGTGTAATATGGAGAGACTGGGCACATACAGTGTGTGTATATGTGTAATATGGAGAAACTTTTCATGTACAGAGTGTGTATATGTGTAATATGAAGAGACTGGGCATGTACAGAGTGTGTATATGTGTAATATGGAGAGACTTTTCATGTACAGAGTGTGTATATGTGTAATATGGAGAGACTGGGCATGTACAGAGTGTGTATATGTGTAATATGGAGAGACTTTTCATGTACAGAGTGTGTATATGTGTAATATGAAGAGACTGGGCATGTACAGAGTGTGTATATGTGTAATATGGAGAGACTTTTCATGTACAGAGTGTGTATATGTGTAATATGAAGAGACTGGGCACGTACAGAGTGTGTATATGTGTAATATGGAGAGACTGGGCATGTACAGAGTGTGTATATGTGTAATATGGAGAGACTTTTCATGTACAGAGTGTGTATATGTGTAATATGAAGAGACTGGGCACGTACAGAGTGTGTATATGTGTAATATGAAGAGACTGGGCATGTACAGAGTGTGTATATGTGTAATATGGAGAGACTTTTCATGTACACAGTGTGTATATGTGTAATATGGAGAGACTGGGCATGTACAGAGTGTGTATATGTGTAATATGGAGAGACTTTTCATGTACAGAGTGTGTATATGTGTAATATGGAGAGACTTTTCATGTACAGAGTGTGTATATGTGTAATATGGAGAGACTGGGCATGTACAGAGTGTGTATATGTGTAATATGGAGAGACTGGGCATGTACAGAGTGTGTATACGTGTAATATGGAGAGACTGGGCACGTACAGATTGTGTATATGTATAATATGGAGAGACTGGGCACGTACAGAGTGTGTATATGTGTAATATGGAGAGACTGGGCATGTACAGAGTGTGTATATGTGTAATATGGAGAGACTGGGCACGTACAGAGTGTGTATATGTGTAATATGGAGAGACTGGGCACGTACAGAGTGTGTATATGTGTAATATGGAGAGACTGGGCATGTACAGAATGTGTATATGTGTAATATTGAGAGACTGGGCATGTACAGTGTGTGTATACGTGTAATATGGAGAGACTGGGCACGTACAGAGTGTGTATATGTGTAATATGGAGAGACTGGGCACGTACAGAGTGTGTATATGTGTAATATGGAGAGACTGGGCATGTACAAAGTGTGTATATGTGTAATATGAAGAGACTGGGCACGTACAGAGTGTGTATATGTGTAATATAGGGAGACTGGGCATGTACAGAATGTGTATATGTGTAATATGAAGAGACTGGGCACGTACAGAGTGTGTATATGTGTAATATGGAGAGACTGGGCACATACATGGTGTATATGTGTAATATGGAGAGACTGGGCATGTACAGAGTGTGTATATGTGTAATATGGAGAGACTGGGCATGTACAGAGTGTGTATATGTGTAATATGGAGAGACTGGGCATGTACAGAGTGTGTATATGTGTAATATGGAGAGACTGGGCACGAACATGGTATGTATATGTGTAATCTGGAGAGACTGGGAACGAACAGAGTGTGTATATGTGTAATATGGAGAGACTGGGCACGAACAGAGTGTGTATATGTGTAATATGGAGAGACTGGGCACGTACAGAGTGTGTATATGTGTAATATGGAGAGACTGGGCATGTACAGAGTGTGTATATGTGTAATATGGAGAGACTGGGCATGTACAGAGTGTGTATATGTGTAATATGGAGAGACTGGGCACGTACAGAGTGTGTATATGTGTAATATGGAGAGACTGGGCACGTACAGAGTGTGTATATGTGTAATATGGAGAGACTGGGCACGTACAGATTGTATATATGTGTAATATGGAGAGACTGGGCATGTACAGTGTATGTATATGTGTAATATGGAGAGACTGGGCATGTACAGAATGTGTATATGTGTAATATGGCGAGACTGGGCACATACATGGTGTATATGTGTAATATGGAGAGACTGGGCACGTACAGAGTGTGTATATGTGTAATATGGAGAGACTGGGCACGTACAGAGTGTGTATATGTGTAATATGGAGAGACTGGGCATGTTCAGAGTGTGTATATGTGTAATTTGGAGAAACTTTTCATTTACAGAGTGTGTATATATGTAATATTGAGAGACTGGGCATGTACAGAGTGTGTATATGTGTAATATGGAGAGACTGGGCACGTACAGAGTGTGTATATGTGTAATATGGAGAGACTGGGCATGTACAGAGTGTGTATATGTGTAATTTGGAGAGACTGGGCATGTACAGAGTGTGTATATGTGTAATATGGAGAGACTGGGCATGTACAGAGTGTGTATATGTGTAATATGGAGAGACTGGGCATGTACAGAGTGTGTATATGTGTAATATGGAGAGACTGGGCATGTACAGAGTGTGTATATGTGTAATATGGAGAGACTGGGCACATACAGTGTGTGTATATGTGTAATATGGAGAGACTTTTCATGTACAGAGTGTGTATATGTGTAATATGAAGAGACTGGGCATGTACAGAGTGTGTATATGTGTAATATGGAGAGACTTTTCATGTACAGAGTGTGTATATGTGTAATATGGAGAGACTGGGCATGTACAGAGTGTGTATATGTGTAATATGGAGAGACTTTTCATGTACAGAGTGTGTATATGTGTAATATGAAGAGACTGGGCATGTACAGAGTGTGTATATGTGTAATATGGAGAGACTTTTCATGTACAGAGTGTGTATATGTGTAATATGAAGAGACTGGGCACGTACAGAGTGTGTATATGTGTAATATGAAGAGACTGGGCATGTACAGAGTGTGTATATGTGTAATATGGAGAGACTTTTCATGTACAGAGTGTGTATATGTGTAATATGAAGAGACTGGGCACGTACAGAGTGTGTATATGTGTAATATGAAGAGACTGGGCATGTACAGAGTGTGTATATGTGTAATATGGAGAGACTTTTCATGTACACAGTGTGTATATGTGTAATATGGAGAGACTGGGCATGTACAGAGTGTGTATATGTGTAATATGGAGAGACTTTTCATGTACAGAGTGTGTATATGTGTAATATGGAGAGACTTTTCATGTACAGAGTGTGTATATGTGTAATATGGAGAGACTGGGCATGTACAGAGTGTGTATATGTGTAATATGGAGAGACTGGGCATGTACAGAGTGTGTATACGTGTAATATGGAGAGACTGGGCACGTACAGATTGTGTATATGTATAATATGGAGAGACTGGGCACGTACAGAGTGTGTATATGTGTAATATGGAGAGACTGGGCATGTACAGAGTGTGTATACGTGTAATATGGAGAGACTGGGCACGTACAGAGTGTGTATATGTGTAATATGGAGAGACTGGGCACGTACAGAGTGTGTATATGTGTAATATGGAGAGACTGGGCATGTACAGAATGTGTATATGTGTAATATTGAGAGACTGGGCACGTACAGAGTGTGTATATGTGTAATATGGAGAGACTGGGCACGTACAGAGTGTGTATATGTGTAATATGGAGAGACTTTTCATGTACAGAGTGTGTATATGTGTAATATGGAGAGACTGGGCATGTACAGAGTGTGTATACGTGTAATATGGAGAGACTGGGCACGTACAGAGTGTGTATACGTGTAATATGGAGAGACTGGGCATGTACAGTGTGTGTATACGTGTAATATGGAGAGACTGGGCACGTACAGAGTGTGTATATGTGTAATATGGAGAGACTGGGCACGTACAGAGTGTGTATATGTGTAATATGGAGAGACTGGGCATGTACAGAGTGTGTATATGTGTAATATGAAGAGACTGGGCACGTACAGAGTGTGTATATGTGTAATATAGGGAGACTGGGCATGTACAGAATGTGTATATGTGTAATATGAAGAGACTGGGCACGTACAGAGTGTGTATATGTGTAATATGGAGAGACTGGGCACATACATGGTGTATATGTGTAATATGGAGAGACTGGGCATGTACAGAATGTGTATATGTGTAATATGAAGAGACTGGGCATGTACAGAGTTTGTATATGTGTAATATGGAGAGACTGGGCATGTACAGAGTGTGTATATGTGTAATATGGAGAGACTGGGCACGAACATGGTATGTATATGTGTAATCTGGAGAGACTGGGAACGAACAGAGTGTGTATATGTGTAATATGGAGAGACTGGGCACGAACAGAGTGTGTATATGTGTAATATGGAGAGACTGGGCACGTACAGAGTGTGTATATGTGTAATATGGAGAGACTGGGCATGTACAGAGTGTGTATATGTGTAATATGGAGAGACTGGGCATGTACAGAGTGTGTATATGTGTAATATGGAGAGACTGGGCACGTACAGAGTGTGTATATGTGTAATATGGAGAGACTGGGCACGTACAGAGTGTGTATATGTGTAATATGGAGAGACTGGGCACGTACAGATTGTATATATGTGTAATATGGAGAGACTGGGCATGTACAGTGTATGTATATGTGTAATATGGAGAGACTGGGCATGTACAGAGTGTGTATATGTGTAATATGGCGAGACTGGGCACATACATGGTGTATATGTGTAATATGGAGAGACTGGGCACGTACAGAGTGTGTATATGTGTAATATGGAGAGACTGGGCACGTACAGAGTGTGTATATGTGTAATATGGAGAGACTGGGCATGTTCAGAGTGTGTATATGTGTAATTTGGAGAAACTTTTCATTTACAGAGTGTGTATATATGTAATATTGAGAGACTGGGCATGTACAGAGTGTGTATATGTGTAATATGGAGAGACTGGGCACGTACAGAGTGTGTATATGTGTAATATAGAGAGACTTTTCATGTACAGAGTGTGTATATGTGTAATTTGGAGAGCCTTTTCATGTACAAAGTGTGTATATGTGTAATATAGAGAGACTTTTCATGTACAGAATGTGTATATGTGTAATATGGAGAGACTGGGCAGGTTCAGAGTGTGTATATGTGTAATATGAAGAGACTGGGCATGTACAGTGTATGTATATGTGTAATATGGAGAGACTGGGCATGTACAGAATGTGTATATGTGTAATATGAAGAGACTGGGCAGGTTCAGAGTGTGTATATATGTAATATGGAGAGACTTTTTATGTACAGAGTGTGTATATGTGTAATATGGAGAGACTTTTCATGTACAGAGTGTGTATATGTGTAATTTGGAGAGACTTTTCATGTACAGAGTGTGTATATGTGTAATATGGAGAGACTTTTCATGTACAGAGTGTGTATATGTGTAATATGGAGAGACTTTTCATGTTCAGAGTGTGTATATGTGTAATATGGAGAGACTTTTCATGTACAGAGTGTGTATATGTGTAATATGAAGAGACTGGGCATGTACAGAGTGTGTATATGTGTAATATGGAGAGACTGGGCATGTACAGAGTGTGTATATGTGTAATATGGAGAGACTGGGCATGTACAGAGTGTGTATATGTGTAATATGAAGAGACTGGGCATGTACAGAGTGTGTATATGTGTAATATGGAGAGACTGGGCACGTACAGAGTGTGTATATGTGTAATATGGAGAGACTGGGCATGTAAAGAGTGTGTATATGTGTAATATGGAGAGACTTTTCATGTACAGAGTGTGTATATGTGTAATATGGAGAGACTGGGCATGTAAAGAGTGTGTATATGTGTAATATGGAGAGACTTTTCATGTACAGAGTGTGTATATATGTAATATGGAGAGACTGGGCATGTACAGAGTGTGTATATGTGTAATATGGAGAGACTGTTCATGTACAGAGTGTGTATATGTGTAATATGGAGAGACTTTTCATGTACAGAGTGTGTATATGTGTAATATGGAGAGACTTTTCATGTACAGAGTGTGTATATGTGTAATATGGAGAGACTTTTCATGTACAGAGTGTGTATATGTGTAATATGGAGAGACTTTTCATGTACAGAGTGTGTATATGTGTAATATGGAGAGACTGGGCATGTACAGAGTGTGTATATGTGTAATATGGAGAGACTTTTCATGTACAGAGTGTGTATATGTGTAATATGGAGAGACTGGGCATGTACAGAGTGTGTATATGTGTAATATGGAGAGACTGGGCACGTACAGTGTGTGTATATGTGTAATATGGAGAGACTGGGCACGTACAGTGTGTGTATATGTGTAATATGGAGAGACTGGGCACGTACAGTGTGTGTATATGTGTAATATGGAGAGACTGGGCACGTACAGTGTGTGTATATGTGTAATATGGAGAGACTTTTCATGTACAGAGTGTGTATATGTGTAATATGGAGAGACTGGGCATGTACAGAGTGTGTATATGTGTAATATGGAGAGACTGGGCATGTACAGAGTGTGTATATGTGTAATATGGAGAGACTGGGCACATACAGTGTGTGTATATGTGTAATATGGAGAGACTTTTCATGTACAGAGTGTGTATATGTGTAATATGAAGAGACTGGGCATGTACAGAGTGTGTATATGTGTAATATGGAGAGACTTTTCATGTACAGAGTGTGTATATGTGTAATATGGAGAGACTGGGCATGTACAGAGTGTGTATATGTGTAATATGGAGAGACTTTTCATGTACAGAGTGTGTATATGTGTAATATGAAGAGACTGGGCATGTACAGAGTGTGTATATGTGTAATATGGAGAGACTTTTCATGTACAGAGTGTGTATATGTGTAATATGGAGAGACTGGGCACGTACAGAGTGTGTATATGTGTAATATGAAGAGACTGGGCATGTACAGAGTGTGTATATGTGTAATATGGAGAGACTTTTCATGTACAGAGTGTGTATATGTGTAATATGAAGAGACTGGGCACGTACAGAGTGTGTATATGTGTAATATGAAGAGACTGGGCATGTACAGAGTGTGTATATGTGTAATATGGAGAGACTTTTCATGAACACAGTGTGTATATGTGTAATATGGAGAGACTGGGCATGTACAGAGTGTGTATATGTGTAATATGAAGAGACTGGGCATGTACAGAGTGTGTATATGTGTAATATGGAGAGACTTTTCATGTACAGAGTGTGTATATGTGTAATATGGAGAGACTTTTCATGTACAGAGTGTGTATATGTGTAATATGGAGAGACTGGGCATGTACAGAGTGTGTATATGTGTAATATGGAGAGACTTTTCATGTACAGAGTGTGTATATGTGTAATATAGAGAGACTTTTCATGTACAGAGTGTGTATATGTGTAATATGGAGAGACTTTTCATGTACAGAGTGTGTATATGTGTAATATGAAGAGACTGGGCATGTACAGAGTGTGTATATGTGTAATATGGAGAGACTGGGCATGTACAGAGTGTGTATATGTGTAATATGGAGAGACTGGGCATGTACAGAGTGTGTATATGTGTAATATGAAGAGACTGGGCATGTACAGAGTGTGTATATGTGTAATATGGAGAGACTGGGCACGTACAGAGTGTGTATATGTGTAATATGGAGAGACTGGGCATGTAAAGAGTGTGTATATGTGTAATATGGAGAGACTTTTCATGTACAGAGTGTGTATATGTGTAATATGGAGAGACTGGGCATGTAAAGAGTGTGTATATGTGTAATATGGAGAGACTTTTCATGTACAGAGTGTGTATATATGTAATATGGAGAGACTGGGCATGTACAGAGTGTGTATATGTGTAATATGGAGAGACTTTTCATGTACAGAGTGTGTATATGTGTAATATGGAGAGACTTTTCATGTACAGAGTGTGTATATGTGTAATATGGAGAGACTTTTCATGTACAGAGTGTGTATATGTGTAATATGGAGAGACTTTTCATGTACAGAGTGTGTATATGTGTAATATGGAGAGACTTTTCATGTACAGAGTGTGTATATGTGTAATATGGAGAGACTTTTCATGTACAGAGTGTGTATATGTGTAATATGGAGAGACTGGGCATGTACAGAGTGTGTATATGTGTAATATGGAGAGACTTTTCATGTACAGAGTGTGTATATGTGTAATATGGAGAGACTTTTCATGTACAGAGTGTGTATATGTGTAATATGGAGAGACTGGGCATGTACAGAGTGTGTATATGTGTAATATGGAGAGACTGGGCATGTACAGAGTGTGTATATGTGTAATATGGAGAGACTGGGCACGTACAGTGTGTGTATATGTGTAATATGGAGAGACTGGGCACGTACAGTGTGTGTATATGTGTAATATGGAGAGACTGGGCACGTACAGTGTGTGTATATGTGTAATATGGAGAGACTGGGCACATACAGTGTGTGTATATGTGTAATATGGAGAGACTTTTCATGTACAGAGTGTGTATATGTGTAATATGGAGAGACTGGGCATGTACAGAGTGTGTATATGTGTAATATGGAGAGACTGGGCATGTACAGAGTGTGTATATGTGTAATATGGAGAGACTTTTCATGTACAGAGTGTGTATATGTGTAATATGGAGAGACTGGGCATGTACAGAGTGTGTATATGTGTAATATGGAGAGACTGGGCATGTACAGAGTGTGTATATGTGTAATATGGAGAGACTGGGCACATACAGTGTGTGTATATGTGTAATATGGAGAGACTTTTCATGTACAGAGTGTGTATATGTGTAATATGAAGAGACTGGGCATGTACAGAGTGTGTATATGTGTAATATGGAGAGACTTTTCATGTACAGAGTGTGTATATGTGTAATATGGAGAGACTGGGCATGTACAGAGTGTGTATATGTGTAATATGGAGAGACTTTTCATGTACAGAGTGTGTATATGTGTAATATGAAGAGACTGGGCATGTACAGAGTGTGTATATGTGTAATATGGAGAGACTTTTCATGTACAGAGTGTGTATATGTGTAATATGAAGAGACTGGGCACGTACAGAGTGTGTATATGTGTAATATGAAGAGACTGGGCATGTACAGAGTGTGTATATGTGTAATATGGAGAGACTTTTCATGTACAGAGTGTGTATATGTGTAATATGAAGAGACTGGGCACGTACAGAGTGTGTATATGTGTAATATGAAGAGACTGGGCATGTACAGAGTGTGTATATGTGTAATATGGAGAGACTTTTCATGAACACAGTGTGTATATGTGTAATATGGAGAGACTGGGCATGTACAGAGTGTGTATATGTGTAATATGAAGAGACTGGGCATGTACAGAGTGTGTATATGTGTAATATGGAGAGACTTTTCATGTACAGAGTGTGTATATGTGTAATATGGAGAGACTTTTCATGTACAGAGTGTGTATATGTGTAATATGGAGAGACTGGGCATGTACAGAGTGTGTATATGTGTAATATGGAGAGACTTTTCATGTACAGAGTGTGTATATGTGTAATATAGAGAGACTTTTCATGTACAGAGTGTGTATATGTGTAATATGAAGAGACTGGGCATGTACAGAGTGTGTATATGTGTAATATGGAGAGACTGGGCATGTACAGAGTTTGTATATGTGTAATATGGAGAGACTTTTCATGTACAGAGTGTGTATATGTGTAATATAGAGAGACTTTTCATGTACAGAGTGTGTATATGTGTAATATGAAGAGACTGGGCACGTACAGAGTGTGTATATGTGTAATATGGAGAGACTGTTCATGTACAGAGTGTGTATATGTGTAATATAGAGAGACTTTTCATGTACAGAGTG